>CM019072.1:99020837-99450837 GCA_009667805.1 Leptobrachium leishanense
ATGTCTATTCATTTGTCTATGTCTTCGGTTGTATTTTCACACATGAGTGTTTGTGTTTGAGTGTGTGTGTGTGTCTTTGTGTTTCTATCAGGAAGACCAGTAGAAGAATTGGGAAAGTGGGAGAAAGGAAATCAATGTAGGGTTGGCATGGTTTGGCTTGGATGGGTAAAGAAGACAAGTAGGGAACGAATAACCCTCTTGTGACTGGACCAAGCCATTAATCCCTAACTCTCACTTTCAATTCATTTTCTAGAAATAAATTTAAAATTACTGCAGAGAAAACAAACAGGACACAACAGCCCTATTACATTCTTCGTGCGCGCAAAAACACATTAACTCGAGGGGCAAAACCCTTTTGCGCTGAACGTCGTATTACGACGTTCGCGCACAAAATGCGCGTTAACGTCTAACGCGAGTGACCCTGCGCGAACCCTTTGCCAGCGCAATTTAGTGCGCGCATCCTATACTTAACATTGTGAGCGCAAATGCGTTTGTGCGCAGGTGTGCGCATGGTATTACAATTTTAGCGCACAATTTAACGGACAACGTTTGCGCGCATAATTTTAACGTCTTTGAAAAGCTGGTGGTAACGGCAAATTGTAACAACCTGACCGTACCAAACTGCGGATTCACAACGGAGAACGTCGATGTGCACTTTTTTTTACTAGATCCGTCAAAAATGACGGCCACTACCTTGTCTTCCGTCAGAACGTACGTCTGTTGTGCGCAGTCCGCACATAATGACGACTCGCGTTAAAAATTACATTGCGCTCACTGATTTCTGCATGCAGCGGTACTTTGTGCACATTTTTGCGCGTCGGTTTTACGAGCGCAATTTCCCGACGGATGAAAAAATGTGCGAGGAGTGGAATTCCAGGGGTGATTTTCGTGCGTTAACATTTAACGATTTGTGCAAAAAAACACACGTTTAGCGGGAATTTTGCGTTAAGAATGTAATAGGGCCCAACAACTCTGTAAAGTATTTTAAAGATGCAATATTTATTTGATACCAATATGATCTTCATATCGCAGCTATAAATTAACCAAATGGGCCCCAAAACACTTGTATAATAGTGGCCCTACACCATGCACCAGCTCTTAATTATGAATGGAGCCGGTATATCTGTTGGGTAGTGAGCAGAGAATATAAGACATTGCTGCTAGAAAAAGAGAGATAAGGAAGATAAGGCGAAAAAAAAGAGGAAAGAAGAGTGGTGTTATTATTATTAGAATAAATATTATTATTATTATTTATGTAGCGGCAATTGTCTCTACAGCGCTTTATAATAACCAGTGGGAACGAGATACATTTAAAACAAACATAGGAACAGAAACAAAAGATGAAGAGGGCCCTGCTCAGATATGTTTACAATCAAGAGGAGTTAGGGTAGAGGAAAGAAGAGTGATGTTATTATTATTAGAATAAATATTATTATTATTATTTATGTAGCGGCAATTGTCTCTACAGCGCTTTATAATAACCAGTGGGAACGAGATACATTTAAAACAAACATAGGAGCAGAAACAAAAGATGTAGAGGGCCCTGCTCAGATATCTTTACAATCAAGAGGAGTTGGCGTAGAGGAAAACAAGAGGGGTGTATTGTTCTACAGGAACAGTAGCACAAGTGTTATAAAAATAGTGGGTACAGGAAAGGAGGCTCTATCATGATTTGGGATAAGCGAGTACGAGTAGAGGCATATGTTGGTATTGGTATCAGTAATGCAGAAATGCTAATCGGAAGAGATGGGATTTAAGGGATTTCTTGAAGGCCCAAAGATTTGAGTAGAGCCCGATAGGACGAGGTAGGTTGTTCCACAGGACCGGAGCTGCCCTTGAAAAGTATTGTTTGCAAAAGAAATGGTAGGTACTAGGAAGGGGGCTCTATTATGATGTGGGGAAGGCGAGTAGAGGCATACGTTGGCATCGGTAATGCAGAGTGCTAATCTAAAGAGATGGGTTTTAAGGGATTCTTGAAGGCCTGAAGATTTGAGTAGAGTCTGATAAGAAGAGGTAGGTCATTCCACAGGATCGGAGCTGCCCTTGAGAAGTCTTGGAGGCGGGGAGTTGGCCGAGAGGGTGGAAACAGAAGACAGGCGGATGTCACCTGCTGACTGGAGTGATCTTGAAGGAATGTGCTTGTAGAGTAAAGAAGAGTGACATGAAAAAGGATAAACAACGAAGGGTGCTATTTACTAGGCACTGAGGGCTACATTACAATCCCCATGTTAAAAT
This sequence comes from Leptobrachium leishanense, assembly GCA_009667805.1. NCBI lineage: Eukaryota > Metazoa > Chordata > Amphibia > Anura > Megophryidae > Leptobrachium > Leptobrachium leishanense. The sequence continues at coordinate 99,023,073 of CM019072.1, forward strand.
GAGGTGGTATGGAGAAAAAACTGCGCCCGCAGTTTTCCCCCTACTGCCCCTGTTTTAATGGGGGATTGCAATGCAGGCACAAAAAATGCTGCCTGAACGGAGCCGCGAGCATCCACTCTATGGAGTCCATAGGACTCCATTGAGCCAGTTGCCGGTGGTCACATGACCTGCCGGATCTCGCCTCGCAAGATCCGGCCGTCGGCGTAGTGATATGCTGGGGGAGACTGAGGAACTTTTTCCCCCAGTCTCTCCCTGCTCTCGCCAGACAGAGGAGGCGGTTGAAGCCGCGGTCCTCACCGTGGGACAGGAGGTGAGTATATGATTCTTTTTTTTATTTTTTGGGTTGGTGTTAAGGGATTCTGCAGAAGTGGAATCCGTTAGCACCAAGTCCTGGCTCTGGTTAACTTTTTGCTAGTCAGAGCCGGACGTTAATCAGCGTTAGGACTTTGTAATCCTAACGCTAATTAACACTTTGCGCTCCCCATGTTAAGTATAGGGAGCGCAAAGTACAGTAACCTCGCGGTGAAAAGCACAAGGTACCAAACGCAAACAGGTTACTTAACCCATTAGCGTTTGGATTGTAATATGCGGTAGCCACCGCGGCTAACGTCAGTGCTCACGCAGGCGAGTGTTAATGTTAGCACCTAGACTGTAATTTGGCCCTGAGTGGGCTTATTGCTCAAATACACGTTGAGTTATGCTCCTGAATTGGTTCCCGTCTCCCCATGTGATTAGACGCTGTTGAAAACTTGCCATCTACTCGCTTCTTTTTGAATGACATCCATTATAATGAGGAGAAAGGAAATCAGTGGCGATGCAAAAAAGTCTTGTCGATACACCAAATTGTCACTCAATGATTTTGCGATACAATTACAAACGTGGTGCACACGCAACTTTCCTCACCTTCTACGGTCCATAAATACGCAAGTACGGGAATTCATTTCTAATAGAGCAGAATGGACAATAATTTCCATAAGCCTTTACTTTACAGTTTATATATTTCTAGCTTATTCCCTATAAAAGATATTATCAACGATAGACATAACATAGCAGATTTTAAGCCAAATGTGCAAAGCCGGTAAGAAAGCCGCGTTGGGAGTGTTTCCGATTTGACTGTTTGTCCGGAAATTCTAACTGATGAGCTGGTCTGAGTAACAGAATTAGGTATATCCCAGTCGTACATAAGAGTGAGCCGTGGGGCAATTTATGTTTCAATTTCAAGCACGAGGCAAGATGTTGGATCCCGTTGTAGTCAGACTGATGGGACACCTGTTAAGGATTTTATTGCAGTCATGCTTCTCCGGTAACAAGGATCATTCATTTAGGAAACGCTCTTTCTCAATCACCAATTTGTCCCCACAAAGCAACAATAAGAACGTGGAATTCTCTTCCTGAGGATGTTTTCAATGAATCTCTTTCAGAAAGGTCTGAATGCTTTTCTGGCAAAGCGTGGTATACAACGCTACAAGCGTTGGTCTGGTCCTAAAAGAATAAGTGATGGGACTCTCAAAGATTTCTTCTCCTCAATTAACCATTAACTTGTTGCACTTAATCCACCGCTATGTTTAAACATAAAGATAGGCTGGATTTTAGGGAATACTTACATAATTGTAATAAATATAATATATTTCTGGTAACTTAATAAGGAAACATATGTTTGGAACCTGTCACGGTTCTGGTTCTGCAACACACACAGGTGTGAACCCAAGAATGCAGTGAACCACATAGCAAGAAGGCTACAGAACACAACAGGAGTTTATTAATCAAAGAAAGAGTATAAACAAACAGGGGACATAAACTGATACAATGGAAGAGGTTATCAGTGGAAAGTAGAGGAATGTCCACAATGGGGTTGTCTGGTAAGGGTACAATAGCTCTCTATTGGAGGCTGGATAGAGTTCAGGGGGCAGATCTGCTCTGATGCTCAGTTGGGACTTCAATGAGGAAGCATTGGGAAAAGGGTGTAGCTTCCTCATAAGGAGGCTTCATTAGCCAGGGTGGAGTTCACTTGAAGACCCAGAGTGATTGCAGACATACAGGCAGGGAGTCCAAGCAGGAACCTGTAGGAAGTACTCAGGAATATAACATGTGCAGGCTTCAAGGGGCTGACAGGGGTCAGAGAGTATGGGCCATGACAGAACCTAGTAAAAGCTTCTCATTGTGAGGGCCAAAATGGAACTTCGTTCCCTCTGAGAAAATACGCGATCCTGCTCGACTTGACCCCTGGCTATGTGAATTAAGAAGCTTATTAATATTCGTTTCTTAATCTAAGAAGAAATCAGATTTCCACTCTGGATTAAGAAGCATCAAAGATAGTGAGGAAAAAACATGTTAGAAAGACACTGATCAATAGAAATAGATGAAGAGAGCATATTGTGACATTCAACGTACCCTCTGCCCCGAAGACCTCTCCATATGATGAGCATTGGCTCTTGATCACCTTGGCTGGTTTTCCACCCCAGATCCTGCTGGTATTCCAGGTTCAGCCTTCCACTCCGGGCCAGTCACCAGTGCTCAAATGACCCAAGCCACAATTTAAAGGGGCAGACATTGAGCACATGATATAACTTGGAGGGCACCAGCAGGAAGCGAAGGTAGGGCTAATGATGACCACTAAATGCGTACTGTGGGGTGTTGTTTGTTTAGAGTATTTCTTGTGAGACTTATGAGTTTAATGTTAACTGATAACACATCTGATTTACCATTACGGAACATATTACCTGTCTTCCATTTATTTACCCTGCTTTGGAACGTTGAGCTCCTCATGGAAGAAGGAAGATGAGACAAACACACCATAGATGCAGAGATCTGCTACATCACCCGTTATGTTGTTTATGCTTGTTTATTGGGCTTGTTTTGATTGGAACATATTGATTAACTGCTCCGTATTTCCTTGTGATAAATTGTTCTTTTTTCACTCTGCATGAAATCCATAGATTTCATATCAATAATATTAAATATAATAAGTATCAATAATTTACAATTTTACATTAATGTAACAATTATTCCTGTGACCTGTCACCTATATTGCCATTGTTTTTGTGTTATACTGAGACCCAGCATTGGAAGAACTTTGACACTTAATCAGAGTCAGGGTCAATTCTTGGCAGGTACAGGGGGTGTGGTAGAACCGGTACCTATCCTCTTGGCCGGTTTAAGCACAGGTAGACCCTGCTGGGACCTCACAGCTCACACTGACACAGGACTAAAAGGCATAGAATTAAAGGAATCAAGTGGCCAATGGGGATCGCTGATCTCTCGCACCGCAACAGTTTGTGGTGTGGCAGAGTTCAGAACCTGCGTCATGCACTGTGTCTGTAATACCTTTTCCCCTCCATGCCTACTTCATTCAGCCCATGCTTAATCCTGCATGTTACGCTATCAACTGACGACAGCGAGGTGACCCTGATGCCACACAGCGGTTCAGCAGAGCAGGCCAATTTTGTGGAGCATAAGCTACATATTTTTAGGATATTTTTTTGGTCATTTTCAGTATTATTCATATGTTATTTACTTTATCGTTATATATTTACAAATGTTATTTTTGCAGTATTACAGTTTTTTTTTAGAAAGGATTTTACCAGGAAGGATACATTGAGATTTCTCTCGTTTTCAAGTATGTCCTGGGTGGCGAGTATGTACCGTTAGGTGTCTTGCAAGGACACTTACTGGAGAGGTGCGCGTTGGGATCGAACCCATGACTCCACAGGCTCTCTCCATGCAGAGCAGTGACATTACCTCTACTCCACCCAGCCGGCTCTACTCCACCCAGGTTGTGCTCATAAGTTTCCATACTCTGGCAGAATTTATGATTTCTTGGCCATTATTCAGAGAATATGAACGATAACACAGTTACATTTCTTTCACTCATGGTTAGTGTTTGGCCGAAGCCATTTATTATCAATCAATTGTGTTTACTCTTTTTAAATCATAATGACAACAGAAACAACCCAAATGACCCTGATCAAAAGTTTACATACCCTGGTGATTTTGGCCTCATATTGTGCACACAAGTTGACACAAATGGGTTTGAATGGCTATTAAAGGTAACTGTCCTCACCTTTAGGGAGTAACTAGACACAGGCAATACTGACAGGACAGGACAGGAAAAGGACTGACAGAGGGAAGAAACAGAACAACTAAGGGAAATTGAATTAACGTCAGTGGCAAAGGTTCCAGGCAGGGAGCAGGCAATGGTTATGTCCAGAGCAGGGGTCTTGGCAGCTGGCTGACAGTGGAATAGTCAAGTCAGGGGCAAAGGGGTCTGGTACACAGATAATCCGACAGAATATGGCAATGGATGACAGTACTGGTGGGTTTCTCGGTAGGGAATCTCTCTTGGTAAGGAATTAACTTGGTAAGGGTCTTGGTAGGTTCAGGAACAGGGATAATCCAAAGAATGGTGGGTATCAGCACTTGTACTCAATGGCTCTATCTTCTAGGACCTCCTTTGTTTCCAGTATTCCTTTAGGCCATACACCTCAATATAAAACATATAGAATATGTGCAGACTGTTTACCTGGATTTAAATGGTAAATAATGGTCATATATTCACATTTATTGGTGCCCTTGGATATGAGGCACCAAAATACTGGCAGCCAGTGAATCAAGGGAGCACTGGATCTCCCATCACTCCCGTGTAGTCCTCAGGAAGTGGCTGGATAGTAGGTATTCCAGGCAAGGAGCAGGACAGGCAGTATCAATTAAAATAGTAATTTATTATTAAAATAAAAACAATATACCACATACGCGTTTCGCCGTAAGGCTTCCTCAGTGGGTATAATGTATATACAAAAAAGCCAGGAACAGGGAGTTTTCAGGAGGCAGGTTAGGTTTGAAGCACAGGTCAGACTTCAATGAGGAAGCTCCGAGGAGAGGGTGTAGCTTCCTTTTAAGGAGGCCTCATTAGCTTGAGATGGAATGAACCTGAGGCCTCCTGGAATAAGCACAGGATTCAGGTAAATTCCCAGGAACCTGCATATGCACACTGTTTGTAGGGGATATCAGCAAGAAGCACTGCAGGATTTGGCCTTCGTCCGGCGGCAAGGGGCATAACACCGACAGCTCTGGATAAGGTAACACCAATTTTGAAATATTGCCCTATGCGTTTTAAATCTACACCAAATCCCTAGCACAGAAACATTGTATTTTTTTTTACCGAGGTGTATGGCCTAAATACATACGTTTATCCTGCTTTTGATCTCCTTAATGAGACTTCAAGCTGGACCACTCATCCTAGAAAAGTAGGCAGCAAGGTGCCAACGTGGCCTATTCTCAAAGCACATAATAGGTTAAAAACAAATCATCTTTAAAGCGCTTAATGTCTTCTGACTCCGCATTACCCTTCTCATCGCGCACTGGCAAAACCATTTAATACACGTAATAAATAAATATTCCGTTCTCTGCAGTCATGGGCTGGTGTACCAGCGGAGGGCTGAGTGATGCGCGCCGGGCACCGGGCTGCAGTGAAGATGCTCTTTATTCTTTAATAGTGATTTAGAAGTGAGTGGCAAAGTACATTGTGATACAGATACTGCAGCTATTTGAACAGGAATGAGCTGGAGGGCAGAAAAGTAACAACTGGCACTGATTAATGTTACACTCTGTGAATAGTCAACAGGAATATTAAACATAGAGTAACGTGCAAGGAAACTGATTACAGCCTTCGGACCTCCTGCCGTCTTGCAGTGGGATTCAATAAACACAGAGCGCTGAGTGAGCGGGAGAAAGCGCTTAGCACGGATGCAATGTAGCGCCTGGATTTTCCACGGCTTCCGTCTTCAGGCAGAACAATTACAGGGAGAGTAGGGGGTCCTTAGTAATGAACGTGGATGCCGGGCCCTCTGTAAGTGATGTATTTTTAGAAAATAAAGAAAATATACCATGGTATTAAGCATATATATATATATATTTTAATGCAGATTAAAAGGTTTCGATGCACAATGCTGTTTAATAGAGAAAGAGATGTAGTGAAAAATATATACGTAAGTGGAATGATGCACAGAGAAGATAGACAAAAAGACAAGTGTTTACAAAGAGAGAGAAATAGATACATAAGGGGTTATTCGCAGAGCACCGAATGTCGCCAACATTTCTTTTTTTTTAATAAAATTTTTGATTCCCGATGGTTTTTTTAAAAAGCTTTTTTTTTAAATTCTGTAACAGACCTTTTTATTATATTTTAAAGGACCTTTTTTTTTATTATTCTAGCGTCGTATGTATCTCGTTTATGTCTTTATCAGTTTCATTAGTCATGTTAAATTTTACATTCATGTTTTATATTTTAAGGGCCCTATTGCATTCTTCACGCAAAACGCACGCAGAACGTGCAAATTTTTGCGCGCAGCGTTAAACGTTAACGTGCGTAAATCAACGCTGGTATTATAATCCTCGCTCATTTTATCATCTGTCAAAAAATAACGCGCGTAAAACGGACGCGCAAAACGCCCGCGCATTAACGTTGCGCGCAGAAATCGTTTTTTTCACGAGATTCAGCCAATCAGAATTAAGAACCACAATTATCTCACATTAAGTTTTTGTGCCTGTCAAAGTCAATCTGCGCATAAATGCTGCAGCAATACAAAAAACACACACAACTTCTCCATTTTATTGGTTTGGGTATGTGTAGAATGTGTAACTATACTTTGCTGCGTATTTTTTTTTTTGGCTGGCGTATTTGGGTTCGGCCCCGTTGATAGAATTTGCCTTTAACACCAGCTTTTAGGAGTCGCTAAAATTATGCGCGCAAAGGCTGTGCGTTACAAACTGCGCGTAGATTGTAATACCATCCGCGTACCAGCGCACAAACGCATTTGCGCTCACAATGTTAAGTATAGGATGCGCGCAGTAAAGTACGCTGGCACAGCGTTCGCGCAGGTTCATCCGCGGTAGACGTATACGTGCGTTTGTTGCGCTGACATTGTAATACGACGTTCAGCGCAAAGGGTTTTGCCCCTCGCGTTAATGGGTTTTTGCGCACGCGTTAACGTTTGCGCGAAGATTCTAATAGAGCCCTAAGTCTTTACAGAAGATGCTTTCTTCGAGTAAGTGGTGAAAACAAAACACTTTTTTAAGGTTCCTGGGGAGGGGAGGGGGCTCTTTCATACATCCCTCCTTGACAGGGTGCTTTTTGATGGTCGTCTTCAAAACCATAGAAAAGAAATCCAGTTTTGAAATGAAATAACTGAATAAATATCTTATGATAAAGCAAAATCTAGTTCCCTGAAAGACGCGGCTCTTGTCTAGACAGTGTCACTGATAAATACTTTTGGCTCCAATGACTGTCTGTTTGAAACATTAATATTTACTTAATTAGTGTGCAGGTCTGGACATTACAGCTACAATACATATATATATATATACACACATATCTTTGTATTTGTATTTAAATATATGCTGAATTATATTATAGTCCATTCTGGCACAGATCTTTGCTTTTAACCAGTGATATCGGTGGACTTCTAGATCTACTAGATCTGTGATGCTAGGGGGATAAAAATCTGGTGATGCGGAAGCAAAACATAACGGGACATGTGGGATTATTGATCGGTATTGTGTCTGGAAACCTCGGCATCATCTTCATGACATGGGATACTGGTTAAATTCTGATTTCTCAGCTTGATAAATCAAAGTTTTGTTTTTTTTGCAGCTTGGATTTTTTTGTTTATAAAAGGGTATAGAGTTGCATGTAAACAAAATGTAAACAAAATGTAACCCCAAATAACTCTTGCGTGGTATTTTTTGTGCGTTACTGCGTGCGTATTTATCGGCGTTTTGCGCGTCCGTTTTACTTGCGTTATTTTGTGACGGATGAAAAAATGCGTGAGGATTGTAATACCACCGTTAATTTTTGCGCGTTAACGCTCAAAGCTGTGTGCAAAATTTATTGCGCTGCGCGCGCATTTTTGCGCGAAGAATGTGATATGGCCCAATCACTTTGCTGGGGGTTTTATTGCTGTGGATTCTGTGATCCGCTCATACACACCGCACTTTGCTGGGGGTTTTATTGCTGTGGATTCTGTGATCCGCTCATACACATTGCACTTTGCTGGGGGTTTTATTGCTGTGGATTCTGTGATACGCTCTTACACACCGCACTTTGCTGTGGTTTTATTGCTGTGGATTCTGTGATATGCTCATACACTTTGCACTTTGCTGGAGGTTTTATTGCTGTGGACTCAGTGGTACGCTCATACACATTGCACTTTGCTGGGGGTTTAATTGCTGTGGATTCTGTGATACGCTCATACACACCGCACTTTGCTGGGGGTTTTATTGCTGTGGATTCTGTGATACGCTCATACACATTGCACTTTGCTGGGGGTTTTATTGCTGTGGATTCTGTGGTACGCTCATACACATTGCACTTTGCTGGGGGTTTTATTGCTGTGGATTCTGTGGTACGCTCATACACATTGCACTTTGCTGGGGGTTTTATTGCTGTGGATTCTGTGATACGCTCATACACACCGCACATTGCTGGGGGCTTTATTGCTGTGGGTTCTGTGATACGCTCATACATATTGCACTTTGCTGGGGTTTTATTGCTGTGGGTTCTGTGATACGCTCATACACATTGCACTTTGATGGGGGTTTTATTGCTGTGGATTCTGTGATACATTCATACACACCGCACATTGCTGGGGGTTTTATTGCTGTGGATTCTGTGATACGCTCATACATATTGGACTTTGCTGGGGTTTTATTGCTGTGGATTCTGTGATCCGCTCATACACACCGCACTTTGCTGGGGGTTTTATTGCTGTGGATTCTGTGATCCGCTCATACACATTGCACTTTGCTGGGGGTTTTATTGCTGTGGATTCTGTGATACGCTCTTACACACCGCACTTTGCTGGTGGTTTTATTGCTGTGGATTCTGTGATATGCTCATACACTTTGCACTTTGCTGGAGTTTTATTGCTGTGGACTCAGTGGTACGCTCATACACATTGCACTTTGCTGGGGGTTTAATTGCTGTGGATTCTGTGATACGCTCATACACACCGCACTTTGCTGGGGGTTTTATTGCTGTGGATTCTGTGATACGCTCATACACATTGCACTTTGCTGGGGGTTTTATTGCTGTGGATTCTGTGGTATGCTCATACACATTGCACTTTGCTGGGGTTTTATTGCTGTGGATTCTGTGGTACGCTCATACACATTGCACTTTGCTGGGGGTTTTATTGCTGTGGATTCTGTGATACGCTCATACACACCGCACATTGCTGGGGGCTTTATTGCTGTGGGTTCTGTGATACGCTCATACATATTGCACTTTGCTGGGGGTTTTATTGCTGTGGGTTCTGTGATACGCTCATACACATTGCACTTTGATGGGGGTTTTATTGCTGTGGATTCTGTGATACATTCATACACACCGCACATTGCTGGGGGTTTTATTGCTGTGGATTCTGTGATACGCTCATACATATTGGACTTTGCTGGGGGTTTTATTGCTGTGGATTCTGTGATATGCTCATACACACCGCACTTTGCTGCTGGGGTTTTATTGCTGTGGATTCTGTGATACGCTCATACACACCGCACTTTGCTAGGGGTTTTATTGCTGTGGGTTCTGTGAAACGCTCATACACATTGCACTTTGCTGTGGGTTTTATTGCTGTGGATTCTGTAATACGTTCATACACACCGCACATTGCTGGGGGTTTAATTGGTTTAATTGCTGTGGATTCTGTCATACGCTCATACATATTGGCATTTTCTGGGGGTTTTATTGCTGTGGGTTCTGTGATACGCTCATACATATTGCACTTTGCTGTGGGTTTTATTGCTGTGGATTCTGTGATACGCTCATACACATTGCACTTTGCTGGTGGTTTTATTGCTGTGGATTCTGTGGTACGCTCATACACATTGCACTTTGCTGGTGGTTTTATTGCTGTGGATTCTGTGGTACGCTCATACACATTGCACTTTGCTGGGGGTTTTATTGCTGTGGATTCTGTGGTACGCTCATACACATTGCACTTTGCTGGGGGCTTTATTGCTGTGGGTGCTGTGATACGCTCATACACATTGCACTTTGCTGGGGGTTTTATTGCTGTGGATTCTGTGATACGCTCATACACATTGCACTTTGCTGGGGGTTTTATTGCTGTGGATTCTGTGGTACGCTCATACACATTGCACTTTGCTGGGGGTTTTATTGCTGTGGATTCTGTGGTACGCTCATACACATTGCACTTTGCTGGGGGTTTTATTGCTGTGGATTCTGTGATACGCTCATACACACCGCACATTGCTGGGGGCTTTATTGCTGTGGGTTCTGTGATACGCTCATACATATTGCACTTTGCTGGGGGTTTTATTGCTGTGGGTTCTGTGATACGCTCATACACATTGCACTTTGATGGGGGTTTTATTGCTGTGGATTCTGTGATACATTCATACACACCGCACATTGCTGGGGGTTTTATTGCTGTGGTTCTGTGATACGCTCATACATATTGGACTTTGCTGGGGGTTTTATTGCTGTGGATTCTGTGATATGCTCATACACACCGCACTTTGCTGGGGGTTTTATTGCTGTGGATTCTGTGATACGCTCATACACACCGCACTTTGCTAGGGGTTTTATTGCTGTGGATTCTGTAATACGTTCATACACACCGCACATTGCTGGGGGTTTAATTGGTTTAATTGCTGTGGATTCTGTCATACGCTCATACATATTGGAATTTTCTGGGGGTTTTATTGCTGTGGGTTCTGTGATACGCTCATACATATTGCACTTTGCTGTGGGTTTTATTGCTGTGGATTCTGTGATACGCTCATACACATTGCACTTTGCTGGTGGTTTTATTGCTGTGGATTCTGTGGTACGCTCATACACATTGCACTTTGCTGGGGGTTTTATTGCTGTGGATTCTGTGGTACGCTCATACACATTGCACTTTGCTGGGGGTTTTATTGCTGTGGATTCTGTGATACGCTCATACACACCGCACATTGCTGGGGGCTTTATTGCTGTGGGTGCTGTGATACGCTCATACACATTGCACTTTGCTGGGGGTTTTATTGCTGTGGATTCTGTGATACATTCATACACACCGCACATTGCTGGGGGTTTTATTGCTGTGGATTCTGTGATACGCTCATACATATTGGACTTTGCTGGGGGTTTTATTGCTGTGGATTCTGTGATACGCTCATACACACCGCACTTTGCTAGGGGTTTTATTGCTGTGGGTTCTGTGATACGCTCATACACATTGCACTTTGCTGTGGGTTTTATTGCTGTGGATTCTGTAATATGTTCATACACACCACACATTGCTGGGGGTTTTATTACTGTGGATTCTGTGATATGCTCATACACACCACACTTTGCCTGGGGGTTTTATTGCTGTGGATTCTGATAGGCTCATTACACACTGCACGTAACAGAATCCACAGCAATAAAACCCCCAGTAATGTGCCCAGTGTATCAAAGTCCACAGCAATAAAACCTCCAGTAATGTGCCCAGTGTATCAAAGTCCACAGCAATAAAACCCCAGTAATGTGCCCAATGTATATGAGTGTATCACAAAGTCCACAGCAATAAAACCCCAGTAATGTGCAGTGTATAAATATTTTAAATACAAGAGTTGCCCCCTCTCCTGCTTACCTTTCTTTTTGCAGGGAGGGTGTTGTGTATTGTGGGTCCAGAAGGGGGGGTCGAGGAGGGGGAACCCGGCTGGCCGCATCCAATGGAGACCCTTCAAACCCCCGCAGGCCTGGAGGCAGCCTCTGCTTTCCTGGTGGTCGTGTGGCTGTGGGGTGCTTCCATTGCAATCTGTGCTTCGCACACAGACCGCAGAGCACGTCCCACAGTGAGTGACTGGACGCCGGCGATCGCAGGTGACCTGTCACCTGACCGCCGGCGCTCTGACATAGTCAGTGAGCGCCGGCGGTCAGGTGACAGGTCATCAGCGATCGCCGGCGCTGGCGTCCAGTCACTCACTGTGGGACGTGCTCTGTGGTCTATGCGCGAAGCACAGATCAAAATGGAAGCACCCCACAGCCACACGACCACCAGGCCTGCGGAAATGAAGGGTCCCGGCGGCTATCCATGGGATGCAGCCAGCCGGGACCCAGAGTGTTCCGTGGGCCTGTGGGGTGTGCCGGGGGTCGGCATTAAGGTGTGCCCAGGCACACCTGGCACACCCCGTGCGCACGCCTATGCACACATATATAAACACACTTAAAAATACACATATATGCACGCACACATACATACACATAAGTACACATTCACACACATGCAAACACATACACACACATATATAAACACACTTAGAAATACACATATATGCACGCACACATACATACACATAAGTACACATTCACACACATGCAAACACATACACACACATATATAAACACACTTAGAAACACACATACACACACACATTTACACTTACACACACACACACACACAAACACTTATATACACACATACATACACACACACACACAAACACACACACACACCGTTGGGATACAAAAAATTCCAGAACCAAAGATCCATTTATTTCATTTTTCTGGACTCTTTTCTTAAGGCTGTGCCTCCATGAAACCTTCAGAATCAGTATGGGATGTAACAGAAATCCCCGCTAGGTTGAATGATGCATTGATTTCATTACTTTGTGATATTAAAGAGGATTTAAAAAATGTTCCCCTCCCAATTATCTCCCACATGTATTGTAGGCATCTAACTAGGGTAATCAGAAAATAAAGCTGCCATAACCATTTCTTATTTTATAATTCCAAATATTGAAAATGCCCATTTGTGTAAAAACCAAGTTCATGAACCCCCAAATGCTCAGAGGAATGTGCGAATGCTACATGTGAACCAATTCATTCCCTGAAAAGTGTGTGATTGGGTGTCTGTGTGTGTGTGTTTTGAATTGTGTGTTTCTATATATGTGTGTGCTCAGGGCCGTACTGGCCATCAGGCATACCTGGCAAATGCCCTGTAGGCCGCTGGCCTTTCGGGCTGGTCGGCTGCTGGAGAGCAGGCCTTCTTCAACGTTACCGTCAGTGAGGCTGCCTGGAGAATACAGGCCGTGTTCCCTAAGCTGCAGCTTAGGCCCCCCAGGGACTTCCAAGTAAAAATAAATTCCATGTAAGCCTCCAACGCAAGAGGAATGATCGGACGTGCTGTGTTGACTGCAACACCACACACTACGTGTTACTTTCAGGTCTAATGTCTTGATGCTTGGAGAGATGGGGATCAGATATCCTCATGCATGTGCTCAGGAGAAGGAATTTCCTATCTCTTGCAGCCGCACCCTGAGAGAGGCTGTGGGTGCATTTTGTGGTGCGCAACTTGCACCCACCTCACACATTTAAACATCCACTTGGGCCACCAAAGTAATAGGTGGTGGAAGAGGCTGAGCAAAGGCTTAGGGTGTATTTTGTGGTGTGCCCACCTCTCACATTTCAATTACCACCTGGACCACAAAGGAAATAGGCGATGGAGGCCCAGCAAGGACTTAAGGTGTATTTAATGGTGCGCCCACCTCTCACATTTCAATGACCACCTGGACCATGAGGTGAATAGGTGATGGAGGCCCAGCAAGGGCTTAGGGTGTATTTTGTGGTGTGCCCACCTCTCACATATCAACAAACACCTGGGCCACCAAGGGAATAGGTGATAGAGACCAAGAATGGGCTTAGGGTGGCTCTCTTGCTGATAAGTGTTATCTTGTCCTATCGGGAAGCTGGGACAATGTCAGGGACAGTGAAACTCCAATTTCAGACATTTCCTTCTGTACAGAGCTTTGTACGCAGTGTACGACACCTGGCAACTGTTCCTAAACTGCAACATGATCTTCAGGGAGTCCTCAATAAAGCCGAACCCCATAAAAGGTGTAATACATGGAATGGACCTAACACAGTCCCCAATAGCTTGTTGCAAATGTGTGGGGATTGTGGAGACACAGGCACACTCAGAGACAGGGATAGAGAAAGAAATAGGGGAGCAGTGACAGGGATAGATTTAGGGGAGCAGAGACCAGTTTAAGAACAGTTTCAGCCAGTCTAGTAACTGAGAACACAACATAGACTGGTTGGAGAATAATGCATTAAAAAAAGTGCTTAATCCTACCTTAATTATGGATGACTTTAACTGTGTACCAGAAAACGCACAAAAAACGAATCAGCACTGAACAAACATCACAAAAATGATATTACAGGTTTGTTCCTGGCATTGTTTCTGCATTATTTCCACCACTATAGCTAAAATGCTTTCCTCTCTCTGCCTGCTGTTCAAACACAATCCCATCTTTTTAATTAAAAAGGAAATTATTGCTATAGCAATTCCCTAACATTAACTAAATAAGAGCACATTATCCACAAAGGTCAAAGAAAAACATAAGAAAGGCCTTTGTTCGAGCTTCATTAGAAGGATACTGGAATAAGTGGCCATGTCTACCATCTCAGGAACCCAGGAACCCAGGAACCCAGGAGACTTTAGAAATGAAATCCATATGATTAAATTAGGATATATGTATAGAAACCCGGAATCTGGATGGACGCGCTCAGGATCTTAAGTTAAGATAAAACACGATGCTTTATTAATAACTCATAATAAACTCATGCCTGTGGACATCTCCCGACATTTTGGCCCTCTCAGGAGCCTTTATGAAGGCTCCTGTGAGGAACGAAAAGTCAGGAGATGTCCACAGGCATGATATTATTATGAGTTATTAATAAAGCATCATGTTTTATCATGCTTTAAGACCCTGAGTGCGTCCATCCAGAATCCAGGTTTCTATATCTACAAACTAGGGATGTGCGTTTTGGGTTTCGTAATTCTGGAATTTTCACGAAATTTCCCGATTCGGGCATTCGGAATAGGCCAATTTTCCGAAAATTTTCAGACCGAAAACGGCAGATCACAACAAATTTCCAAACCGAAACGAAAACTTTTCGGAATTTTCGAATGGACTAGAAATGTGTAAAATCGAAAATCATTTTCGTTCCATTCGTAATTTCGGCTCCATTCCTGATTTCGGTTCCATTTCAGTAATTTCGGACAACGTATTTTTCGGTTATATCGCTGATTCTGTAATTTTGTATCATTCCCATCTCAATGTATCCTTCCTTGAAAACCAGAGAAATCTCAAAGTATCCTTCTTGTAAAAACAGAGAAATCTCAATGTATCCTTCTTGTAAAACCAGAGAAATATCAATGTATCCTTCCCGGGAAACCAGAGAAATCTCAATGTATCCTTCTTGTAAAACCAGAGAAATCTCAATGTATCCTTCCTGGAAAACCAGAGAAATCTCAATGTATCCTTCTTGTAAAACCAGAGAAATCTCAATGTATCCTTCTTGTAAAACCAGAGAAATCTCAATGTATCCTTCCCGGGAAAGCAGAGAAATCTCAATGTATCCTTCTTGTAAAACATGAGAAATCTCAATGTATCCTTCCCAGGAAACCAGAGAAATCTCAATATATCCTTCTTGTATAACCAGAGAAATCTCAATGTATCCTTCTTGTAAAACCAGAGAAATCTCAATGTATCCTTCCTGGAAAACCAGAGAAATCTCAATGTATCCTTCCTGGAAAAACCAGAGAAATCTCAATGTATCCTTCCTGGAAAACCAGAGAAATCTCAATGTATCCTTCTTGTAAAACCAGAGAAATCTCAATGTATCCTTCCTGGAAAACCAGAGAAATCTCAATGTATCCTTCTTGTAAAACCAGAGAAATCTCAATGTATACTTCTTGTAAAACCAGAGAAATCTCAAGGTATCCTTCCTCGAAAACCAGAGAAATCTCAATGTATCCTTCCTGGAAAAAACAGAGAAATCTCAATGTATCCTTCCTGGAAAACCAGAGAAATCTCAATGTATCCTTCTTGTAAAACCAGAGAAATCTCAATGTATCCTTCCTGATATGTATTCTGCAAGCACCACAGGAATGGCCACGGTCCAGTGATGATAGAGATAGCTGCTTTGCCACCAGACCCAGTGACCATACAGAAAACAACTCGAGTGAGAATAAAAGACCAGGACACAAATGCTGTCTTGGGTGTTTCTTATTACTCTGGTAAATTTCATACATTCAGTCAGTTTTGTCAAAAATAGGAGTGTCACAAATTCATGGATTACAAACCAATAAAGAATCAATACGTCAGTAATATAAGAAACATGTTTTTTCTACTTTGGGCAGTACCTAGACTTACACAAACATTTCCTGTCCTTGCCTAGTAGGCACGACTAAATTGACGTCACAGCTATATCCTGTTCTTGAAATAAGAATGTTCCATAGGATATATGAACAATAACCATGTGTATCCCTCCCTTCCTCTCGGCCAGCCAGCCTCTCTAGTTTCAAGAGGAAGTGGAGTTGAATAGAAAATTTGCACTCTTTAATAAAAAACAGGAAGCCAAGAGAAAGACCAGACTCAGCATTACCTCATGAACACATTAGGTATTTGCTGAGCAGTCAATCAGGCCCTATATATTTATATAGCTATCAAATATTACTAGAATATAGAAATATGTATACAGTGAATTACAGTTGTGTTCAAAATTATTCAACCCCCACTGAAATTGAGTGTTTTGGCCAGTTTGACATTGATTTTGATCATTCAGTCATCTTGCTTACAATTAAATCAAAGAGGCACGTGTAGGTCAGACAAATATAACATAACATTTATAATGAAATAACCACAAATGTCTTTTCTGTGCTCACATCATTATCAGTTTTATTCAACCCCCAAGTGACATTCAATCTTAGTACTTAGTACAACATCCTTTTACAGTTATAACAGCTTTTAAACGTGAAGCATAGCTTGACACAAGTGTCTTGCAGTGATCTACGGGTATCTTCGCCCATTCGTCATGGGCAAAAGCCTCCAGTTCAGTCACATTCTTAGGCTTGCGCACTGCAACTACTTTCTTTAAGTCCCACCAGAGATTCTCAATCGGATTTAAGTCAGGTAACTGCGATGGCCACTCCAAAATGTTCCAGCCTTTAATCTGCAACCATGCTCTAGTGGACTTGGAGGTATGCTTGGGATCATTGTCCTGTTGAAAGGTCCAACGTCTCCCAAGCCTCAGGTTTGTGACGGACTGCATCACATTGTCATCCAATATCTCCTGGTACTGAAGAGAATTCATGGTACCTTGCACACGCTGAAGCTTCCCTGTACCTGCAGAAGCAAAACAGCCCCAAAGCATGATTGACCCCCCGCCATGCTTCACAGTAGGCAAGGTGTTCTTTTCTTCATAGGCCTTATTCTTCCTCCTCCAAACATAGCGTTGATCCATGGGCCAAACAGTTCTAATTTTGTTTCATCAGTCCACAGAACACTATCCCAAAACTTCTGTGGTTTGTCCACATGACTTTTGGCATACTGCAGTCGACTCTTCTTATTCTTTGGAGACAGCAAGGGGGTGTGCCTGGGAGCTCTGGCATGGAGGCCTTCATTACGCAGTGTGCGCCGTATTGTCTGAGCTGAAACTTCAGTACCCACATCTGACAAATCTTTTCTCAGTTCCTCAGCAGTCACACTGGGACTTTTCTCCACTCTACGCTTCAGGTAGCGCACAGCAGTCGAAGTCAGCATCTTCTTTCTGCCATGACCAGGTAGCGTTTCAACAGTGCCCTTTGCCTTGAATTTGCGAATGATGCTTCCTATGGTCTCTCTTGGTATGTTTAACATCTTTGCAATCTTCTTATAGCCATTGCCCTTCCTGTGAAGAGTAATCACCTCTTCTCTTGTCTTCCTGGACCATTCTCTTGACTTCACCATGTTTGTAACCACACCAGTAAATGTCTAGAAGGAGCTGAGTATCACAGTCATTTTAAAGCTGCCTAATTGGTGCTTATTATGCTTTATTGCTGCTCCGTGACATCCACAGGTGTTTTCAATACCTGATTGAAAACACTTGAATGAACCTCTGTTCTACAGAGTGGTAGTCTTTAAGGGGTTGAATAATTGTGTCAATGAAGAATTCACAAAAGAAACATTTACTACTGTATTACAAAACCAATTGATGTAATTTTAGTTGCATATGGTTCTTTAAAAAGTCCTTGTAGGATTTCATTCTGAATACAATTACAAATGTACACTAAATTCCCTAAAACCCTTTACAGCATTGGGGGTTGAATAATTTTGAACACAACTGTAGCTACCATATTTCAAAATTCCTTTCACTTCCTGGAAAACCAGATAAATCTCAATGTATCCTTCCTGGAAAACCAGATAAATCTCAATGTATCCTTCCTGGGAAACCAGAGAAATCTAAATGTATCCTGCTTGTAAACCATGAGAAATCTCAATGTATCCTTCTTGTAAAACCAGAGAAATCTTAATGTATCCTTCCTGGAAAACCAGAGAAATCTCAATGTATCCTTCCCTGGAAACCAGAGAAATCTCAATGTATCCTTCCCAGGAAACCAGAGAAATCTCAATGTATCCTTCTTGTAAAACATGAGAAATCTCAATGTATCCTTCTTGTAAAACATGAGAAATCTCAATGGCAGAATTATCGTATCGACAGAATTATCTTTTCGTCAGAAATATCGGATCCGAAAAAACATTAGTTTACGTCAAAACGAATCGACACTTTGAAACGAGGAGAACAGACGTTCCGAAAAACACGAAAAATTTCCGAAATGACGAAAAAAAAGTCGATACGAAAAACGAACCGAACCGAAACGGAAATCGGCCGAAACGAGCCAAAACATTTGCAGGTTCAAATTGTTATATGCTTCCTGTTAAACGGACATCAACACCTACCATTCAAGCCTGTTATGATCTGGTGGTACTTCAGTTGGTCAGGTCTAGGTTCAGCAACTTTATACGCACAAAATATGAGGTCATGTGACTCCCTGAATATACTGACTCAGCACGTTTTTCCATCAATGTTTTTTTTCTCCCTTGATGGCACAGCAGGCATTTTCCAAGATGACAATGCCAGAGTTCAACAGGCTCAAGTTTTGGTTCAGGGAGCACGAGACATCATTTTCACACATGGATTGGCCACCGCTCAGTCCAGACTTTAACCCCATTGCGGTTAATCTTTGGGATAATGTGCTGGAGAAGACTTTACGCAGCGCCGCGACTCTCCCATCATCAATACAAGATCTTGGCCTCAAATTAATGGCACTCTGGACACAAATAAATGCTGTGACATTGCATGAGCTTATCGAAACAATGCAACGGCGAATGCTTGCCGCAATCACAGCAAAAGGAGGACCGGCGCAATATTAGAGTGTGTGATTTTTTTGGCCAGGCATTGTGTGTCTCTATACATATATTGTTTTAATTTTATTCCAAGGGCAGGTAGTTTTTTTTATGGGGATCCTCACTTTAAACCACAGCAGGTTGAATCTTTGTATTGGAGAATGTGAACTAAATATTAAGTTTTATTAGTGTATTAAACCACACATTAGTCTGATTTGATGTTTCGACAAGAAAAGCGTTTGACAAAAAAAAGCTAAAACTAAATTGAGTAATAAAGCAATTTTACTTTTTTTAGTTGCTTCATTTTCTGCTAAATTAAGTTATTGCAGTGTTTTCTTTTTCTACTTTGGTACGGAGTCAACAGTTTTCTTTTTTTCTCCACCTGTGGTCATGAACATGATAGAGATGGAGAACGTTGTGGAACATGGAGGCAATGCTTGTAAAGCACCTTTCTTCTAATGAGGGTCGAACGTTCAGTTCCCAGTGATTCCATTTCTCGGTCCTCCTTTCTTCAACATCTACATCAGCTTTTGAAGGATAGCCACATATTGCATCCTCCAACGCAGGTCTAGTTTTCATTCTCAGATGGTGGCATTACTTGGCTTTCCACCCTCCAACAAAGGCCAAGCTCATAGGTTCAGATTGTGAGTGTGACATCTCTTGGTTTTACATCATCCAACAGGGACATAGCTTGAATATTCAGGTGGTGGCATTGCTTGGTTTTGTATCCTACAACATGCTTTGGACATTGGCACTCCTCATTTAATTCTCAGTTGTTTTCTTTCGTTTTAATAATAATAAATAATTGTTGGCAAAATATGTATTAGAGAAGGCACACAATATACAAGTCCACTGGCTCTATGGATTATATCCACTGGGGCCCTATGCTTTTCAGTCTATCTATCCCACATCGACTCTAGAGAGACAAATTAGGGTTATAGATGACAATCACGATTTACTATGGTCCCTAATTATTCCTATTTTTCACTAGAATCAATTGAACATCTGCTTTCTTTTCCTGTTTCGCCTTACTCCAGAACTGTGGATTCCTGTCATGCATCTCTTTGGAGGTTGGCATTTAAGGGTTAAGTCCAGTTGTTGTTTGCCTTACCGCTCTATCGGTCCTCTTGATTTCCTTTGATTCACAGCTTTGTGCATTTTCCCTCACCCATATCCCATCGCTTGAGTGATCAAGGTCGTGTTTTCTTTTTCTGCTTCTCTTTGGTTTATTTGTATTTGCACATGCTCATTTTCTTGCTTTCTTTGGATTCCATGTAGTGCAGATGTCTCGGTTTTCTGTCTTTTCTTCATGCTTTATCCTTGGTGTTTTCATGGCGTGGAAATTCTAGTTATCCTTCCTACTCCTTACCTTCTCTTCGGAGTTGGCATAGACCCCTTTTACTTCTAATGCCTCATTGAAGCACATTCTCAGTGGAATGTTGTCAGAGAACCACAACATTCTGAAAAAGGAATGCTTGTGAAAGGATACAATCACAGAAATGTCATATATTCTCATTTTTCCCCCTATAATGATGTTGATGATCTTCATTATCTGCTAGGTTCCCATGCATACAAAAGGCTATGGGTATCATTGGATTTCCAAGGGCTCCATCACCTCATTAACGCTAGCGCCGACATAAATGAGCATTATCAATAGCTTAAAAGAGGTGATAGCGCTCCGCCTGAATCACCTCTCGATCGCTAACAGGTTTAAAAACCTATTAACGAATCGGTATTAGTGTTTTTAGCACTTGCTTACTGTACTTTGCGCTCCCTATGCTTACCATGGGGAGTGCAAAGCTGTGCCGTAGCGAGGGGGCACTTGCCCCTGGGCACCTGTGGGGGGTTGCCGCAAGCAGGGGCAGACTGTTTTGTTGCCCCAGTTCGGTGCCTATCTGTGCCGTTTTGGGGTTTCAACCACAGCGGACTGATATCTTGCATGTCAGCCCTCTCTGTGGAACTGCCCCCCGGCCACGAGCGTCATCGCTCATGCACATGATGACGTCATAAAGAGGGAGTTCCTCTGACCGAGAGGGGATTCCAGTGCAAGAGATGCAGGAGCTCTTTGGAGCCACGTTTCTCTTGATTATGTAACGTGATCCTGGTCTTTCCAATGATACCAAACGTGACCAGATAATCTGTAAGAATAATAAAAAATAATTAAAAATACAAATATTTACTTTTTTCTGTTTTTTCTCCAAAAGCAGCAAAAGCTTTTAATGTAGGAGGTCCTTTTTGGAATCATTAGAAAGGCTAATCTCTGCATAACTTCCAGCAGAGATCATGGATGGAGGGGTCTGCTTTGCATAGAAGTAACGGGGTGGTATACCATCTCATCAGCGTATTTATGGCCTGCTCCTGAAGGGTGGTGCAAATGGACACCTACGAGTGGCTTCCCAGATGTCCTCCCAATCCTCTCCATCAATCTCTGAGCCGAGATCCCTCTCCCAAGCTGTTATATAGCCGAGAGCTGTGGAGGTCGCCGTACTTGACAGGTGCGTGTATAAAAGGGAACTCAGGCCATGAGGGGGAGCCCTTCCGATCCACAAACGATCAAAGACGTTAGGGCGAGCCTCCGTCCCTGATCGAATTTCCCTCTAGGCCACAAAATGACGCAGCTGAAGGCATTGGAAAAAATCCTGAGGTGACAGAACGGTCCTCGCTGTCCAGGAGTCAAACGGTAAAATAGTCCGTCATGGAACATGTCTCTAATGAGGGAAAGATCACAGCCCGCAAGGGTAGAGAAAAGTTCTGGGCATAGACCAGGGGGGAAAAGCTTGTTCCTCCGGAGTTCTAAGCAAATTCCTCTTAATATTCCTCGCTTAAGAGGAATATTATTTTTTAAAGCCCTCCACCCACCCATTCATGTTACTAGGAGGATATGTTGTGGAATGCACAGTTGACCTGTATCTTATAGAAGTTGATTTTCTTTTCCTCATATGTAGAGCAGAGTTCTTCCTTTAGCGTAATAGGCCACAGAATTCATATCAATTGGAGACTTTTATAACCACTTTTATGGTAGCGAAGGGATGCTGTATTGGGCATAAATATACATTTGGGAATATGGCATTTAAGAGCACGCATTCAGTGATCATGTAGGCAAAGGACCTATTCTGGTAAAAGTATTCAATATGCAAATGCTTGCTGGCACGTATAAAATATGCCATCCTTTATAAACGCCGTTATAAACATGATGTACATTTGGATCTACTTTCTAAATGTATGAAAGGCGTCGGGAGGAATAGCCTGTGCAAATGCTGGATGTATTTGTCACAAACATAATTTTGGACAGGTGCCTGGTGCATAAACAAGCCTATAACTTGAGCTAGGATTATATTATGCAAAAAAGCTAGATGAGAAGGTGCTTTTCGATTTTTATGACTTTGTGCCCTTCACAGCCAGAGTGACCTCTGATTGACAATTAAATTATCGTTTGTTGAGGTGGTGAAGATTGCAGAGAGGTTTGCTGGATTTTCCGCAGAACCAATCATTCTTCAAGCCATAGTCCTTATTTCCTTATATATCCGCTGGCGATTAAACCTAGACATCTGTATTCAGGCAACTGCTTTAACCCTTTCACTACCAAACTTGAGTTAACTCGATTTTGCATTTAAATACATTGGAAAGCAAGCATTACCGTATTAAACGCCATTTGCATATCTTTTTAAGGCAGTATTGGTGCGGTGCTTGTAGAGAAACAGAATTCACTGAGTAAATTCACTCATGACACTCTGTATTACTGTAAAACAAGTTGCAAATAGCAGCCCTAAACCTCACTTTAACAAAAAGTTAAAAAAAACACTTTACTGCTGCATTACAAAAGCCAGGGGGAGGTTAGAATACAGTGAGAGCTCTGGGGTCACTTACTGTTGTACAGAGATAAGATTTAGGGGTTATAATAGCTGAAAATCCCTGTACAATACAGATACTACCCTTGTAACTGTACAAGCTACACCCATTTCTTGGGGAATACTGCAGTGATTGAAAGCGGCATTCTCACACTGTTATAGGGACACTCAGGGTTATTCAAAGAGATCTGAATTGCTTGAGAAAGGTAACCGAATGCTGATTTCAGCGTTCGTTTACCTTTCTTGGCCATTCGGCTATCCAGAGAGCAGGCAATTCGCCAAATCCTGGCGAATTGCCTGCACATACGGTGCCTGTTCGAGGGCAGTAAAATCCCCATGAAAAGCACTACTTCGGCTATTCAGAGAACACAAACCAGCAGTGAAAGGTTCCCGAAATGCCCTGCCATTCGGTGGTTTCATGCGGCAGTTTTATTCAGGCGAATCCCATAGACTTCCATGTTAAAAATATTCCCGTTTTAATTCAATATCTAATAAACCGTTCATTATAAAATTCTGCAGTAAAGAGTCTCTTTATTTATAGAATTTTTAGGATATTTTAAGCATTTTTCTGGATTGTTTTTTTTTTAAAGTCCGATTGTTTTTTGTTTTTTTTAAGTTTACTTATTTTTTCTGTAACAGCCCTTTTTATTATCATTCATTGGTCTCATATGTAAATTTCAGACATTTTCGCTCAGTAGTTTCTTTGCAAACAGCGTTTCACTTTTCAATCATTCAAGCAAACTGTTTTTCTAATTTATTCACTGCCTTCATCTGCAGTGTCGGCTTTTTCCGGAGGCTGCGCTGCGTGTGATCGACTCCTGCTCGGATTTTTCCGGCGTCTTCGACGGGTTAATCCAGATGTTTTTGCAGGGTTTCGGCGTGCGTTCGCCGGGTTTTTGGGGGGTTTTCGGGGGGTTTTCGGCAGCTTAAACCCTGCACTTTGACAGCCCTGTGGTGCTCGCTGAATACACCGCAGGGTGGCTGAAATGGGAAAGCCGATTTGTACCTAATTGAAGAGAACGAAAAGTCACCGAACGTGCGGTGACTTTTCGAATCTCTTTGAATAACCCTGACTCTGTTCATCCTGACCTCTTTACTGATTTCAAGTGGTCAGGATGTGAGGAGAACCCCCCCCCAGTTTAGCAGATCTAGTGAGATCACGGCGGGAAGTGGAGAACTTTCCTCTACCCCCACCCAGTGTCACCAGCAGTTGGAATTTTTGAATTTCCCATCTGCTGGTCACCAGATTGGTCACTAGTGACATTAGCACGCAAAGAGCATTCCGATGTCACCCTCAATGAGAATATATAAATACAGGGTGTCCATAAAGTCTCTTTACAATTTCAAAAATGTATTACAAAGACAAATGAAAAGACAGATAAGTGAAAATTATAGTTGCACGAAGCCCATCAAGCCAGTACTCGATTTCTTGCCATGTCGGCTGTAGCATCCCCTCATCAATGGTGGTAATGGCATCAGCTATCCTCTGCTTTAGATTAGTGATGTCCTGTACCTTTGTTCCATACACCATATCTTTAATATAACCCCATAGAAAGAAGTCGTTTTTCTTTGGCGAAACATCAATTACTGCACATGTTTACCTTGACCTTTTGACTGAATACGCGGCACCTCAACCACATGACCTTCAAGCAACCATCATTTTCCAGCAAGATGCTGCACCACCACATTGGGGACTGCATGTTGGTGGGTTCCTAAATGAAACATTTCCAGAACGGTGGATTGGAAGGGTTGGCCCAATTCCCTAGTCACCTCGTTCACCAGATCTCACTCCCCTCCACTTCTTTCTATGGGGTTATGTTAAAGATATGGGGCTCTATTAAATTCAACGTGCAAAAGCGCACGCGCAGCGCTATTTTTTTTGCGCAGCGTTAAACGTTAGCGCACGAAAAATAACGGTGGTATTACAATCCGAGCGCATTTTTCCATCCGTCAAAAAATAACGCACGTAAAAAAGACACTCAAAAACGCGCGCGCATTAACGCTGCACGCAGAAATCAGTGTGCGGACTGTTTTTTCACACGATTCAGCCAATCAGAATTAAGAACCACAATTGTCTCCGGTTCAGTTTTTGCACCTGTCAAAATCAATCTGCGTATATATACTGCAGCAATAATAAAAACATGCACAACCTCTCTATTTTATTGTTTGGGTATGTGTAGAATGTGTAACTATACTTTGCTGTATTTTTTTTGGGGCTGGTGTATTTGGTTTCGGCCAGGACGTTCAGATTTGCCGTTACCACCAGCTTTTAAAAGACGTTAAAATTATGCGCGCAAACGTCGTTCGTAAAAATTTGCGCATCGATTGTAATACCATCCGCGTACCAGCGCACGAACGCAGTTGCGCTCACAATGTTAAGTATGGGATGCACGCGCGAACCTTCGCTCACGCAGGGTAACTCGCGTTAGACATTAACGCGCATTTTGTGTGCGAACGTCGTAATACGATGTTCAGCGCGAAGGGTTTTTCCCCTTGGGTTAATGCGTTTTTGCGCATGGGCAAAATTGTGCGCGAGGAGTGTAATAGGGCCCATGGTGTATGGAACAAAGGTACGGGACATCACTAATCTAAAGCAGAGGATAACTGATACCATTGCCACCATTGATGAGGGGATGCTACAGCCAACATGGCAAGAAATTGAGTACCGTCTTGATGTGCTTCGTGCAACTAATGGTGCCCATATAGAGGTGTATTAAATGAGGCATTTTCATTTACCTTTGTAAGAAATTATTGAAATTGTAAAGAGACTTTATGGACACCCTGTGTGTGTGTATATATATACAGTATATTTATTTATATATATATATATAGATTATTTTTTTTTCACAACATGAGTCTAATGTTTAAGCATGTAAGTGGATTACATGTATCGGAACACCGTGGCTTTGTTTGACATGATCTATTAGTTACATAGCCAGGCTGAGTCATACTAATGATATTGTTGCACAAAACATATTCCTACATATTATCCCCTCATAACCTTTTCATCAGCTTATGTTGCTACGCTAGCTGACCTATAATTTCCTAGCTGCTCATATTGAACATTCTAGAAATTAAATACTCTGCATCCTTTATTTGAGAAATAAAAAGGTTTCAATTAGACAATGCAGGGCTTGGCTCCGGCTCAGCTATCCATTGGCAAACAGGGTACGCATTGGAACTCTTGAGAAATGACCTTATCTAGGAGGATAGGGGGAAATATCACAATAAATCCAGGCTCTTGATCCTATTAACTACTGGGAC
The DNA here is from genome assembly GCA_009667805.1 of Leptobrachium leishanense. Taxonomy (NCBI): domain Eukaryota; kingdom Metazoa; phylum Chordata; class Amphibia; order Anura; family Megophryidae; genus Leptobrachium; species Leptobrachium leishanense. Next base: position 99,049,400 of record CM019072.1, read on the forward strand.
ATTTTAGGAAAATGACACGTCTGTTTAACGGCAGGTGATATATGATTAGCTATGTGAGACATGTACGGTGTTGTTATATGAGGTTCAGCAATCAACATGGCTCATTGTAAATGCCAAGCATCTATCGCTTTGGATAAACCAGGAGATGCATTTGGAGTTTCCATGCCAACATCAACTATCTATTATATAAAATGCAAGGGGGGGGGACAGAATCAGATAAAATACATAACATTGCAGACTTGGAATTTCAACACATACACCTTGTCATTGCTCATACAAATGTTTACTTACATGAACCCATCGTGCAATGGCTTGCATTTCACAAAACATACAATATAGACATTATTTTTAATGTGTATAAAGTGCAGGTTTTCCTTGTCATGTCGTCAGTGCGATTAGTGAAAACGAGGGATTTGGTTTTCCACTGGGGAAAAAAAACAACAAAGTTTAACCAGTAACATAATATAGTTACAATGTATACAACAGAAACAGAAGTGACAGTTATACAGGAGGTAAACCCAAACATCATGGGACAATACAGGAGATGGTCAGATCTTTTTGAAATAGGGGTTGTTGAAGATACAGATATTGATAAATACACAAAAATTAAAAACAAAAGAATAGGTAAATACATAAACAAACATATTGATAAATACGCAGAAAATGAAACAAAAGCATCAATACATACATAAACACAAATTTCTTTGGGAATTAACGTGAATATTTATTTATTTGCAAAGTATTTTACCAGGAAGGACACATCGAGATTTCTCTCGTTTTCAGTATGTCCTGGGTTCAAGAACAATGACATTTTTACAGTCGTTACAGAAATACAAAGTAATAAATGCAAGATATTAAAAACAAAACACAAATCTACAGATTAACACAGAAATATCAATAGTGCGTGCTTAGAAATTTCACAGAACATGCAATAAAAACTGTTTTTTTTATCTTTTATACAGTACAGGTTTGCCTTGTCGTGTTTGTCAGTTCAATTAATGAAAACGTGGCAGTTGGTGCTCTACTGGGAAAAAAACAAAGTTAAACGAGTAACATAATATAGTTACAATGTAAAAAACAGCAACAGATGTGACACATTTATAAAGGAGGTAAATCCAAACATCATAGGACAATACAGGAGATGTTCGGCTGTTTTTGAAGAGGGGGTTCTTGAAGGGAGCTTGCAGATATTGATATAGGTAAATACACAAAAAGTAAAGCAAAAGATTAAATACATAAACATAGCATTTCACTAGGAATAAACATGAATACACACTAGTGACCGCTTAGAAATGTCACAAAACATACAATAAAGACTTGATTTTTAACGTGTATACAGTACAGGTTTGCCTTTTCATGTTGTTAGTTCAATCAAGGAAATTGAGGCAGTTGGTTAACACTGGAAAAAAAAACAAAGTTAAACCAGTAACATAAAGTAGTTACGATGTACACAACAGCAACAGATGTGGCAGGTTTGTACAGGTGGTAAATCCAAACATCATAGGACAAGACAGGAAATGTTCAGCTCTTTTTGAATAGGGGGTTGTTGAAGAGAATTTAGAGAAATATTAGTAAGTACACAGAAAGTAAAGCAAAGAAACAAATACAGTAAATAAATATATAAACACAGCCCCTCACTGGGAATAAATGTGAATATACATGCAACAATGAGCACATAGAAAGTGCACAGGTAAACACCATGTATAATTGATCACTTGCGCTATCCACCAAAAAATAGCATGCTACCCCTGTAATAGCACAGAGTTATCACATAAGTGTCACGTACACTCCTCAATCCAGAAGAGCACGTGACTCGGCGATGTGGACACAGGGTTACAAATCACTATCCTTCTGCACTAGACCCACAATATTGACTACATTGCACACAATCCCCGCACCCACTTCCCTAGTTGTCACGTAATTTATCAACACTGCCACCACAGGCCAATTATTTTTACCCAAGATGCCTAATATCTGAACCAGAGCTGACCTGAGACCCTGATTGATTATGCACCCCAAAACAGAAAACAGTTCCAACGACTGACTTCACCCAACCCACTCTTAGTAGATCGTCCCGAGCTAAAAAAAAAACCACTTTGATAATCCTGACTTTTCAATTAACAAGGTTCTTATATCAGACAGACGCAGATCTTAATAAATTTTATATTTATTATGATAAGAAAAATTACACAGGTATATACATGAATCAAAAAGGTATTATAATTAATAATTAATAATTACATCCACAAGCAGTGAAATAAAAAGGAGATAAACAGCAGATTCTAGTCACTTACAATGCAAGCTAGAGGATCAGCCAGCAGGGAGGCTCTAGTAGGAGATGGCAATTTAAAAAAAAAAAATCTTGACCTCCAAAAAAATTATTGACGAAAATAGCTTTGGCCACACAATTTATACACTTCTTCCGCTCCCCCAGCATCATGCCCATAGATGGTACAGACCGCCCACTCCTGGTAATTTATGGGCATGCTCAGTTCACTTCTTATTTAATTAAATTCAAAGGTATCATAGCAATTACCAAAAGATTGTTTCTAGCTACAAAGGGCATATTCGCTTCTTTGATATACATGATCAATTACAGGGTGCTGCCACTGAGTCTGGGAGAACACTCTTTGGTGTGCTTGAGTTGTTAACCCCCCTCCTGAGCAGACCAAATGGGCAGTTTCCCCTAGCATGCAGATTACGTGTTGACTAGGCCTCTTGATTACCTTATACATCACACCTTCCATGGTTTCAAAGGGTAGCTTGATTGCTTGGTTCAGGAATATTCAAATCTTTGCACTAACTACTCTAAACACATCAACTCAGGCTTCAAAAAAGGAAACTTAATTGTATTGTATCTCAATTTATATACAACAAAATATCAACAATTAATAACGTCATGCGAAACACGACCAGCTATCTCGGTCGCAATAATCATGTTAAACAAACAAAGGTTGAGCGCACCTATGACATAATAAACTGAAGGGAAAAACAAACACAAAGTTGTATTACGTCCAATTTTTAATTACTGTATCAGGTATCAAGTCCTTCAATGATATTTTAATTATCAGTCCTCAGTGTCAGGTATATCTTAAAAACAAAAAATTGTATACAGTAGTGCAGCCTGTATACCGCTGTGCATATGTTTTGGAATGAAAGCTCACCCTTTATAGAGCCCTCTTGGCTCTTAATTTCTCACATAGCAATTCTGAGTATTGCCTACATTATATTTTAGGAGATCTCTCTCACACCTGAGACCTTAAAAGATTCAATCTTAGGCTATTAAGGTATGGTAATGAGTTGCAAAACACGTAGCACTCACACACAGTGCAGGAGTACAAAAAGTGAATAGCAAAGAAAAAAAGGACAGGGCTGGAAATACCATAAGGAAAAAATGAGAATTCACCTAGGGCTCTGGCCAAAGGGGGGGGGGGGTGCACTGGGCACTTGGTCAGGTAGATGAGCAGCTGACACTATTCCTTCTTGATAAGAGTCCACCCAGTGCTATAAACATATATGTATTAATCGGTAAGGGTTGAGGACAGTGCAGGCTGTAGCTGGAGGTGCAGGACAGAAAGCAGTTAATCCACTGCCTGGCACTTAGAAATGTCTCCACTAACCTCACATGCTGCCTCGTTCGCTTACATAATAGGTCGCAGCTCAACTGGAATAGCTCGGGAACTGTTAGCATTTATGAGAGGTGCCATTATATTTAACGACTCACTCGTTAATACCACTGGCTTGAGTGGAGTAAGGCACGTGTCCTTGGAGTGGTAGTCAAAGTGTGATATTAGCAGGGACTGCGCATTGGAGATTTTTTTTTGTATCTCATTAAATTATATATATATATATATATATATATATATATATATTTATATATTAATGTTTCTGAAACGCTTGCCTGGGAACACAACAAAACTTTGCTTCGTCTTTTAACTTAAAAAAATAAATAAATAACTGATTAGAAAGCCTCTGGATTGTTTAGAAAAGTCAGACTAGAAGTATTTAAACGCGTATCTTGGGACACATTCACAATGAAAAATAAGTCATCTCTCCAGTTGCCTCAGTGTGTGTTCACAGACGCCTGCCTGCTGGGTGAAATCTCATCTTCAGGAAATGCTCCCTGTGCCACAAGAATGCATTTATTTTATTTATCAGTACATCTAAGCCCTCTGCGGCTGCTATAAACTGCTGCAGCAAAGAGAGCGTCCCTTCGGTTTTGCCTTTGCTGTGGTCCCAACGTAGTGAACTAAGCATCGAGTATACTATTTTCATGTTACCTTAGATAGACGGAAAACAAGACGAAAGTGTAACAGTAAAACCTCCTGAACCTGTAAAAAAGTAAAGAGGATACATTTCAATGTCATAATTGACGAAATATGAAATCATTCTCTACCAATCACTTTTTTGTTGAAAAAATATATTATCATAACATTTATTTGAAACATGGGATGCCAAGTAAATAATTAAATATACAGGGTTATTCAGAGAATGGTGAAACTCTGAAAAACTTTTGGAGAAGTGAAAATTCTAGGTCAAAATAGCCAAACCAGAAAAATTCTCCCATTTATCTCACTTTCCAAATAGGCTATTTTGACTTACAGGCTTATTCAAAGAGAATCGAAAAGTCACCGCACGTTCGGTGACTTTTCGTTCTCTTCACTTCGGTGCGATTTGGCAATCCCATTTCGGTAACCCTGTGGTGTATTCAGCAAGCACCACAGGGCCGTCATAGTGCAGAAAAAAGCCGCCGCAAACCCGGCGAACACTAACCGCAAAACCCGGCGAACGCACACCGAACCCGGCAAAAACATCTGGATTAACCCCGTTGAACACGCCAGAGAAACCCGAGTAGCTGCCGATCACAGCGCAGAGCAGCCGCCGGAAAAAGCCGACACCGCAGACGAATGGAGTGAACAAAAAAAAATCCAGTACGCTTGAATGTTTGAAAAGTGATACGCTGTTTACAAAAAAACTACAGAACGAAAATGTCTGGAATTTACATATAAGATACCAATGAATGATAATAAAAAGGGCTGTTACGGAAAAAAGAAAAAACGATTTAAAAAAAAAGGGGGGAAAAATTTTCGGAAAAAAATCCCGAAAAATGCCTAAAAGATCCTAAAAAAACTATAAATAAAGAGACTTTTTACTGCAGAATATTATAATCAACGGTTTATTAGGTATTGAATTAAAACAGGAATATTTTTAACATGAAGCCTGAATAAACCTGTTGAATGAAACCACCGAACAGCATTGCAATTCAGCAATTTTTCACTGCTGTTTTTTGTTCTCTGAATAGCCGAAGCATTGCTTCTCTATGGGGATTTCACTGCCCTTGAACAGGCACCGAACAGGCACCGTATGTGCAGGCAATTCGCCAGGATTTGGCGAACTGCCTGCTCTCTGATTAGCCGAATGGCCAGGAAAGGTAACCGTACCCTGAATTTCAGTGTTCGGTACCTTTCGGCCACAATTCGGATCTCTTTGAATAACCCTATTAGAATTGTCACTTCTCCAAAAGTTCTACAGAGTTTCACCCTTCTCTGATAGGGTAAAAATGGAATTTTGCATAGAGATTGTTATTCCAATATAGTTGAAAAATTCAAATAGTGTATATTTACTAATTTTTCAAGTATTCATTTATCCTTTAAAGAAATATTACTTGGAAAAAAGGTTCTAAACTCTAGATGGCGTCCCTTATCTTGCACAATTTCTGCAATATTAGAATACAGACAAACCTTTGTGCCAAATACAGTAAAAGTGATGCAGATAGATAATAAAATGAGCAGATCTCCTGTTTATGGGGACTGGTAGTGATCCGATTATTAGGAATGCAGATTTCAAAAAATAAAAATAGTATCTGTATGTGCTGCATAATGCATGTGTATGGAGATTACAGTAACACCTTGTATCTGTACTTTACAAGTATTTCCGTCACTATAACCTTCTGAATCTTATCCCTGTACAGCAGTGAACGACCCCAGAGCTTTCCCTGTATTGTACCCTATCCATGACTGCTTTGATGAAGCGGTAAAGTTTGTTGAGCTTTTTGTTACAGTGAGAATGGGTGCTATTCTTTTACAATGATACAGGGTGTCAGGAGTGAGGTCTCACTGGGAATTTTATTTCTCTATACCGAGCACACTGATCTTGCATTATAAGGTATGGAAAAAGGGTTTATATGCTAACTTATGATATTTAATATATTAGCAAAATCGAAGGTAACACGTTTCAGCAGTGAACGGGTTAAGCTTGGGTTTGGAACATATCTTTTTGCTATAAGGATTTAGTGTAAGAGCTTATAAGACTTCTATTTGCTTTAAAGGACCGGTGATAGTTGTGCCCATTGCAGATGAGAAATCATTAGGGTAGCATGCCTTTACTTGGTGCTTTTTGCTTTTTGGATGGAATGATCAGGACAGAATACAACGTGATGCTTGCGGTGTCCAGATCTTCATTCAGTTTCCACTAGCAACTGGCAGAAGGATACTAAAATGAAAAGGAAACACCATAAAGTGCATCTCTGTCGTCTGTAATTCTCAGCACAGATATAAAATGAGTGTATAAGATGCATGTGTTATGCTTCCCTGAAAACTCCCATGTCGATGGTCCAAGACCCAGAAGAAACAAACTCGAACCAGATGGTCTGATTAAAATCCAAAATGTAAAATGTAAAAGTGATATGAAATATAATAAAAAATTTCAATCAATGCGAAACATCTGACGCGTTTCGCCATTTCTAAAGTTGTTTTTTTTTCTTCCATTACAAAAAAGCTCTTACAAACTGGGCAGATATCAAATTGCTTCCCTGCTCCAACTCACATAATGCCCAGCCAGCCACCGGGATTACCAATGCGCTAACAGATGTAGGTCGGCAGACGCCCAGCTCGGAATTAGCGAGGCTGCAGTGCTTGATTGACTAATCAGGTTGCATTAGGAAGAGTTCCACATCTGGCATGAGAACCTGCAAAAGAACGCCTGATTGACAATCTGTTCCTGGTGCTGCCCAATCAATTTGTAGCTTGCTCTGATCGGTCCAACTCGGAGAGAATATAAAGCTGGCTCAGGAAACCTGATATACATCACTCTGCATTGTGAAACGCTAAAAAGGTTTCAAAGGGCAAAAATTTCACTTAGACAATTACAGGAGCTCGGGGAAGCTAGGAGAATTTCCCTTAGGTGTTAGAGAGCGTGTCTACGCCTGCTGGAATTTAAAATTCACTCTCAGCATTGATATATTTAACGTTTAAGCTCAGGGAGGTGATATTCTGTGTTTTCAATTCTTTGGGTTTCTTTAACCATTTTTTATCTGTTATGCTCAGTAAAATAATAATGAAGAAGGCCTATTGAAATCCATAAATCTAAGAGATTGCGCTGTTCTTAATGCCATCGCCAAGAGGTGCTGCACAAGCCACATGAATGCACAGACCCCACTGTGCAATAAAAATAAACAATATGAAGCATGTGTAAACAGATAAATACTATGTGAGTATGATTAATAAATAAGGTTCCATCTCTACAAAGATAGACTATACAAAAAGCTAAGGAAAAGGAATGCAGGTCACACTGTGGGTTTTGATAAGGCTGCTTTAGTCAGATCAAGGCGATATGTTTCAGCTCAATACCAGAGTCTTTATCAAGTATCATGCTTGATAAAGGCTCCTGTCTTGAGCCTAAACATTGTATCACCTTGCTCCTACTAAAGCAGTTTTATCAAACCCCACTTTCTCACCTGCATTCACTTTCCCTAGCGACTATCATTTTATTTGGGGGACGGATAGCCATACCCTGCTGTGTGGAACCTGTGGTGATTGATACTCGGCTGTGTGCTGTCACATTCTCTGCATGTTTCTCTTTTCTTTTTTTCTCTCTTCTTCTCTTTCTCGCTCTTCTTTCTCTCTCTATATATTTCATTATTGCTTTCTTCCCTTCTCTTTCTCTCTCTCTCCTTTTATATTATCTCTATTTCTCTCTTCTTCTCTTTCTCTCTTTCATTCTCTCTCTATACATTTCTTTCTTTCTTTTTTTTTCTTTCTTGTGTTTTAATGTGGATAAGTGCAAGATAATGCACCTGGGTGTAAAACCCAAGGGCTGAATATAGAATATTTGATACAGTCCTAACCTCAACATCTGAGGAAAGGGATTTAGGGGTTATTATTTCAGAGGATCTAAGGGTAAGTAGTCAATGTAATAGAGCAGCAGGAAATGCTGGCAGAATGCTTGGTTGTGTAGGGAGAGGTATTAGCAGTAGGAAAAGGGAAGTGCTCATGCCACTGTACAGAGCACTGGTGAGACCTCACTTGGAGTACTGTGTGCAGTACTGGAGACCGTATCTCCAGAAGGATATAGACATCTTAGAGAGAGTTCAGAGAAGGGCTACTAAAATGGTGTACGGCTTGAAGGAGAAAAGTTACCAGGAAAGGCTTAATGATCTTAACATGTACAGCTTGGAAAAAAGACGAGACAGAGGAGATATGATAGAAACATTTAAATACGTAAAGGGAATCCACAAGGTAGAGGAAGGGAGTATATTTAAACGGAAACAAAGTAGCAAAACAAGAGGACATAGTCTTAGATTAGAGGGGCAAAGGTTTAAAAGTAACATCAGGAAGCATTATTTTACTGAGAGGGTGGTGGATACATGGAACAGCCTTCCAGTAGAAGTGGTAGAGGCCAAAACAGTAATTGAATTTAAGCAAGCATGGGATAGGCATAAGGCTATCCTAAACAAAAGATAAATCCAGGTAAAGTATCCATGTAATTGGGCAGACTAGATGGGCCGAAAGGTTCTTATCTGCCGACATTTTTCTATGTTTCTATGTTTCTATATCCTTCCTTCCCCTCAAACAAACACTTACAAGTCTATTCAAAGAAAGGTGAAAACCAGGAGAACTGACAGGAGAAGAGAACACTTTAGACCAAATAGCAGATTTGGAAAGTGAGATAAATGGGAGAATTTTACTGGTTTGACTATTTTGACGTAGACTTTTCACTTCTCCAGTCATTCTCCTGAGTTTCACATTTCTTTGAGTAGACCTTATACACACACTATCCGGTCTATTCAAAGAAAGGTGAAACTCAGGAGAATGACTGGAGAAGTGAAAATTCTAGGTCAAAATAGCCAAACCGGAAAAATTCTCCCATTTATCTCACTTTCCAAATCTGCTATTTGGTTTAGATTGTTCTCTTCTCCTGCCAATTCTCCTGAGTTTCACCTTTCTCTGAATAACCCTGTAAGTGTATTTAAAACTCTGCATATATTTTTCAAGGTTCATTGAACAGATCATGTCTCAGGAAATGTGCTGCCATTATTTACTGGCCTAGCATACAGTACATGTGAGTCCGTATATTAAAGTTTAATTACCTCTACAACCCATATTACTTCTGTGCTCGCTTATCTAGTCAAGGACTTCAAGTGATGCTGCCAGCTGTTGATTAAAGTCGATTCACGGACAGAACTAAAAAAAGGACTGATTTCAGATAAAATCTCAAAGATCATGCTGCAGTGCTGGAAGCACAGACGGATTATACACGTCTCGAGTGTGTATGCTCGTACCATTGTAGCAATTTATTTACTATTAATTCACTTTTCTAAAAACATAATGCATTCTTAGCTCATTGTGTACATTCTTTCAGTTATATTTTGACTTAACACGGGTCAAATCCAATTCGATGTTCATAAAGAATTATTAAAAAAAAATTGCGAGATGACTTATCCAAACATGAATTGTTAATTCAGATTAAAAAAAAAATCATATTAATACAAGCAAGAGAATCACGTACCCCTCATTACATTGCCCTCTTCCATACCAGCAGTAGACTATCTACATTTCTTATTTAGAGCAGGTAGAACGCATATCTTCAGCTCTTCTGTCACGGAATTACGGAACTCATACACCTACAGGGTTATTCAGAGAGAGCCGATCTGGCCCCGAAATTCCCCCGAACAGTGAATTTCCCGGTACTGTGCAATTTCAGGGCCATTCGGCCATTTAAAACCTGCCAATTCGCCAAATATTGACGAATTGCCAGCGATATACGGTGCCTGTTCGACAGCAGTGAAATCCCCATAGAGAAGTAATTGTTAAAGGGTTTACCATCAGACAGTGCTTGATTTTAGGCTTCAAAGAAATGGAGTTGAAGAATTTAGGTGCCGTCACACTGTAACCACCGTTGAGCCTTTATCCTGTCTTGTTCTCGCACTACTGTGCGCCTGACTCATTTCTGTAGTTCCTTATTGCTTCTCCTTTCCCACCTTTTCACATGCCGTTATACATTTATTAAGATACACTCTTCACCTTTCCAACCTGGTGTTTAAGAGCTTTTCTGGGAAGCTGCCACCCTACCTGAATAGGCTGCTTCCCCCTAGCAGTTCCCTCATCCTATAACCTCAGATCCAGGACCAGCACCTTACTAACAATACCACAAAACAACAAGAAAGTGTCTCGATCCTCATTTTCCTACAGAGCACCGCAAATATGTGATAACCTTCCAGACGCCATCAAATCTTCCTCCAGTCTAAAGTCACTTAAGACTACCCTATTAACATACCTCAATACGGAATGCACCTGTAAACATGTAACATAGTGACTAGGGTTGCACCGATACCGATACTAGTATCGATATCGGTACCGATACCAGGTACTGCAGGAGTACTTGGTACTCGTGCAGTACCCCCGATATTTTTTTCCGATACCGGAAGCCGGCATTGAGCCGGCTTGCCGGCATCCGAGGGGCTGCGGCGGCTGTCCGAATGCTCTATCGGCATTCGGACAGGCCCTGCAGCTGCTCTCCGCATTGTTTAATACTTACCTTCCTGAGCGACGCCGGGAAAGTCTTCGCGCGCACGCGCTCCTTGGAAGGTCCCCAGCCGCGACCACGTGGGACCATGTGATCGCGGCTGTGGTCCTTCCAACGAGCGCACGCGCGGAAACTTTTCCGGCGTCGCTAAAGGAAGGTAAGTATAAACAAAGTGAGGAGAGCAGCTGCAGGGCCTGTCCGAATGCAGATAGAGCATTTGGACAGGCCCTGCAGCTGCTCTCCGCTCATACTTACCTTCCTGAGCGATGCCGGGAAAGTTTCCGCGTGCGCGCTCTTTGGAAGGACCCCAGCCGCGATCACATGGTCCCACGTGGTCGCGGCTGGGGACCTTCCAAGGAGCGCGTACACGCACGAAGACTTTCCCAGCGTCGCTAAAGGGAGATAAGTATGAGCGGAGGGGGAGGTGGGCAAATCCATGTGCTGGGGGGGCAGTATCCACGAGCTGGGGGGCATTATCCACGAGCTGGGGGGCAATATCCATGATCTGGGGGGCAATATCCATGAGCTGGGGGGGCAGTATCCATGAGCTGGGGCATTATCCATGAGCTGGGGGGCAATATCCATGAGCTGGGGGGCAAATCCAGGAGCTGGGGCAGATCCAGGAGCTGGGGGGCAAATCCAAGAGCTGGGGGGCAAATCCATGAGCTGGGGGGCATATCCATGAGCTGGGGGCAATATCCATGAGCTGGGGGGGCAGTATCCATGAGCTGGGGCATTATCCATGAGCTGGGGGGCAATATCCATGAGCTGGGGGCAAATCCAGGAGCTGGGGCAGATCCAGGAGCTGGGGGGCAAATCCAGGAGCTGGGGGGCAAATCCATGAGCTGGGGGGCATATCCATGAGCTGGGGGGCAATATCCATGAGCTGGGGGCAATATCCAGGAGCTGGGGCAGTATCCATGAGCAGGGGGGCAATATCCATGAGCTGGGGGGAAAATCCATGAGCTGGGGGGCATTATCCATGAGCTGGCGGGCATTATCCACGAGCTGGGGGGCATATCCATGAGCTGGGGGGCATATCTATGAGACCTGGGGGCTTTATATGAGGTCTGTTCTTATTGGAAAGCGTCACGTGACATAAAATAAAAGTATCGGTACTTGGTATCGGTGAGTACTTGAACAAAAGTATCTGTACTCGTACTCGGTCTTAAAAAAGTGGTATCGGTGCATCCCTAATAGTGACTATATTTATTTTCTGTTAATCTGTATATTTGTGCTATTTTTTATATTTTGCATTTTATTACTTTGTATTTCTGTAACAACTGTAACAATTTAATGTTGCTGAACCCAGGACATTTTTGCCACATTCCCTTCATCCCACTCTGATAATTCCATATGGCCATCATGATTGTGCCTTTACCCCATTTCTTCTGTATCCCATTATAAAGCTGCCACATTCCACTTGCCCAATTCAGATATTTCCATATGCCTATCACCCATTGTGCCTTTACCCTGTCTCTTTTACCTCCCATTGTATGTGTGCCACATTCCCTTCATCCCATTCTGATATTTCCATATGGCCATTATTACTGTGCCTTTACCCCATTTCATCTATATCCCATTATAAAGCTGCCACATTCCACTTGCCCTATTCTGATATTTCCATATGGCCATCACCCATTGTGTCTTTATCCTATCTGTATTACATCCAGTAATTCCATTAGGATATTTCCGTATGACTATTACCCATTATGGGCCCTATTACAATCCTCGCGCATACGTTTGCGCCCGCGCAAAAACACATTAACGCGAGGTGCAAAACCCTTTGCGCAGAACGTCGTATTACAATCTCAGCGCAACAAACGCGCGTATACATCTACCGTGGGTGAACCTGCACTAACGCTGCGCGAGCGTACTTTACTGCGTGCGTCCTATACTTAACATTGTGAGCGCAAATGCGTTTGTGCGCTGGTACGCGGAGGGTATTACAATCTATGTGCAGTTTGTAACGCACAGCCTTTGCGCGCATAATTTTAGCAACTACTAAAAGCTGGTGTTAATGGCAAATTCTATCAACCTGGCCGAAACCAAATACACCAGCCCAAAAAAGAAATACGCAGCAAAGTATAGTTACACATTCTACACATACCCAAACAATAAATTTGAGAAGTTGCGTGTGTTTTTTTTTATTGATGCAGCATATATGCTCAGATTGACTGACAGGCGCAAAAACTGTGGTTCTTAATTTTGATTGGCTGAATCGCGTGAAAAAAACAGTCCGCACACTGATTTCTGCACGCAACGTTACTGCGCGCGCATTTGTGCACGTCTCTTTTACGAGCGTTATTTTTTGACGGATTAAAAATGCGCGAGGATTGTAATACCAGCGTTGATTTCCGTACGTTAACGTTTGACGCTTCACGCAAAAATTCATGTGTTTAACCGTGCATTTTTGCGCGAAGAATGTAATAGAGCCCAATGTCTTTACCCTATCTTTTTTTTATCCCCCTCTGCATATTTCACACATTCCACTCAATACATTCTGTTATTTCCATATGACCATAACCCATTGTGTCTGTACTTATCCATTTTACCTCCCACTGTACGTTGACCATATTCCACCCACCCCATTGTGATTTACCTTTATGACTATACTGTGCATTTTTTTTTGAGAAAGGATTTTACCAGGAAGGATACATTGAGATTTCTCTTGTTTTCAAGTATGTCCTGGGTGGCGAGTATGTACCGTTAGGTGTCTTGCCCAAGGACACCTACTGGAGAGGTGCTTGTTGGGATTGAGCCCATGACTCCTCAGGCTCTCTCCATGCAGAGCAGTGACGTTACCTCTACTCCACCCAGCCGGTACTCCTTTGTTCTACCTCTTCATCTCCTGTTGTAGATTCGCCGGATACCACTCACTCCATTATAATTCTGGCATACCATTATCACCCCCCTATTCACTGCTATTAATTCAGATAATAACTTGCACACATGGGTAAGAGTCACACAGCCAGTAAGAATCCCAGGTACTGGTACACTTAATCCATTTGATTCCTAAAATTCCTGATCTTACACGCACTCTGAGTGTTGCTTTTCGACTTGACAATGTGTTTTTGTTATCAGTCCATTACCATTCCCGCAGAGGCGGCTTTTCGTGCATCAATTGAACGATGTTCTACATTCTTTCTTTTTGCCTGATGGCGGTACAATGCGATCTGGCCGGCAGAACAATTTGGAGCTTCACCTGCTGCACCGCCATATCGCTCAGCGTCTGCGGCCGGACCGGCGTCTCATACGAGAACACAAACAGATGTTGGCTTTATTCATTCTACACATGAGTCAGGAATAATGTCGGCCCAGCCGGGGAAACAAAGCAAACGCAAGTTATATATTGCATGAATTGATGTGTTGCGTGCGGCAGAGGTCAGAGAATGGTTTGATTGCAGGGTGGAAATTGAAACGTACATACTATTCCATTCCGAGCTTCTAAGTAAGGTCCTTGTTTGTGTCAAAGGCGACTGATCCTGCAGAAAAAAGTATTTCGAAGCGAATGCGATGGGAGTGTTATGTATCGAAAAACTTAGGCAGCCTTCTTTTTTCATTATCTTTATTTTCAGCGTAAATGGAAACTGGCTAAACGAGATAAAAATCGTTATATGTGCTCAGTGTTATTATATAAGTGGAATTTTTTTTATTTTACAATGAACAAAAGGATTAAATGCAACCTCAACCATCAGGGTTATTCGAAGAGAGCCCCGAAATTGCACCAAACAGTCAATTTCCCTGTATGGTACAATTTCGGAGCCAAAAGATATATATATTATATATATATATATATATATATATATATATATAGTGCCGGACAAAATCCCTACAGCCAGGTTCCCTAATGCCAACATCTCGACGGCCAACTTCCAGACAGAACAAGTGCCGGACATCCCAACTTTCCCACACGGCCAACTTCCAGACATCCATAATCCCAGCGGCTAACCCTAAAACTAACACCCTAACCTAGGTTTAAGGAGGTTAGGGCTAGGTTTAGGGGGGTTAGGGCTAGGTTTAGGGGGTTAGGGTTAGGGCTAGGTTTAGGGGGTTAGAGTTAGGGCTAGGTTTAGGGGGTTAGGGCTAGATTTAGGGGGGTTAGGGCTAGGTTTAGGGGGTTAGAGTTAGGGATAGGTTTAGGGGGTTAGGGCTAGATTTAGGGGGGTTAGGGTTAGGGCTAGGTTAGAGGGGGTTAGGGTTAGGGCTAGGTTTAGGGGGTTAGGGTTAGGGCTAGGTTTAGGGGGTTAGGGTTAAGGCTAGATTTAGGGGGCTAGAGTTAGGGCTAGATTTAGGTGGTTAGGGCTAGGTTTGGGGGTTAGGGCTAGGTTGAGGGGGTTAGGGATAGGTTTAGGTGGGTTAGGGCTAGGTTTAGGGGGTTAGGGCTAGGTTTAGGGGGTTACGTTTAGGGGGTTAGGGCTAGGTTTAGGGCTAGGTTTAGGGGGTTAGGGGGTTAGGGCTAGGTTTAGTGGGTTAGGGCTAGGTTTAGGGGGTTAGGGAGTAGGGTTAGTGTTAGCTGCTGGGATTTTGGATGTCTGGAAGTTGGCCGTCAGGGAGTTGTCTGTGTAGGGAAGTTGGTCGTATAGGGAAGTTGGCCATCAGGGAGTTGTCTGTGTAGGGAAGTTGGCCGTCTGAATTTTGGCATTAGGGAACCTGGTTGTAGAGATTTCGATCCATACCCATATATATATATATATACTGTACAAAATCAAGGCAGTGTTTATGCCTAATTCATATAGAAATGGTTAACAGAAGTAACTGAGTTAGAAGAATTATCCGACGGACTTATTCTGTAATGTCTATTCTGGTCTAAATTTTGAAACAGTTTGGTAACACAGTCATCACTTAAGTGCTGTACTTTGACGCCCCCCATCTCCATGTGTACCCTAACACGGAGCATTGTGTGAAGTTGCAGGGTTCCAGTTCACATGATATGAAGTTACACCTCTAGCAAATTAGTCACAACTTGGCCCGGCCTGTAAAATTCAAACACTCTGCGTTTTCGGTTTAATCCCCGCTGCTGTTAGCCAGGCAGAAATCTCATGGGCTTCCATTGGGAATGAGCTTCTTTTATTTTCCTTTTTAGCTGAACATTGAAATAAGCCCCAATTTGTGAATCAAACTGAGTTCATCTGGATCCTGGAGCCTCTCATTAGATTGAACACTGAACTCAGCAGGATAAAGTTGTTGGACCAAGTAGGAAGCAAAAGTCTCAAAATTTACAAGGTAACCAGAAATTGCTGAATCGGCAACTGGCAAGAGAACAGATCGAAAGTAGACATTGCATTTTTAAAAATAGTGAAATTGTATGGATTTTAAAGTAGTTTATTAATTAATTAATCAATTAATAATTGTCTTATATGATTTTATATATAGAGAAAAAATATCCAGATGCACACGAAAACTGAAAAAATAAGTCTCTTTATGTAGATCAACGTTTCAGTCCCATACGGGACTTTTCTCAAGATAATACAAAATAAAACACAACACATATATACACACCCATCAATTAATTCAAAACAAGGTTCGAGACAAACGCCCCGGCAACAGGAGTATGTCCCATAGGTACCATTACACCTGGGAACCAGGAAACACCAAACAATAAGTGAAATTAGAGTTAAAAACAAGAATAAAAAATGGAATAAAAAACAAGCAATGGCCTCATACATATAATGAAAAAAGAAGGAAAAAATCTTACATAGTAGTACTAGTGCTAACCAAGTTTAACAGAAAAACATAAATATAGTAAGAGACCATGTGTATATATATATAAGAGAGAGAAATCTCTCGGCGTGATACGAGTGAAACGCGTTGTACACATGCCTTAGGCATCTACCAGTGACTCTCATTAACTGACTTGGACTGGAGCATTTTGGGATTCAGATAAAGTCAGAAGTTGTTATTTTATTATCTATAACGTGACCCCTGAGAGAGAGCGTTATATATATTTTTGGTAGTGGTGATCAGACTTGTGAATTCCCCAGTTTGCCAACCTCACGCTTGTGTTTTCTAACCATTTGCATTCTTCGCACAAAGGTTTGCGTCGGCGCAAAAAAACATTAACGCGAGGGGTAAAACCCTTTGTGCGTACGCCGTATTACATTGTCAGCGCAACAAACGCACGTAATCTCTACCGCGGGTGAACCTGCGCGAATGCTGCACGCGCTTACTGTGCGTTGCGCGTCCTATACTTAACATTGTGAGCGCAAATGCGTTTGTGCGCTGGTATGCGGATGGTATTACAATCTATGCGCAGAAATAAAAGCATAGCCTCTGCGCACATAATTTTAGCAACTCCTAAAAGTTGGTGTTAATGACAAATTCTATCAACCTGGCCGAAACCAAATACACCAGCCCAAAAAAAAAAACAGCAAAGTATAGTTACTCATTCTACACATACCCAAACAATAAAATGGAGAAGTTGTGCGTGCATTTATTATTGCTGCAGCATATATATGCAGATTGACTTTTACAGGCGCAAAAACTTAACTTAATTCTGATTGGTTGAATTGCGTGAAATAAACAGTCCGCACACTGATTTCTGCGCGCAATGGTACCGCGCGAGTAATTGTGCACGTCCGGTTTACACGCGTTATTGATCGACGGATGAGAAAATGCGCAAGGATTGTAATTCCAGTGGTGATTTATGCGCATAAACGTTTAATGCTTGGCGCACAAATTCACGCGTTGCGCGAGCGTTTTTACGCGAACATTGTTATATAGCCCTATATGTTTTTTTGGGTTTTTTTGTATCTCCCTCTGGTTTACCTGTTATGAAGAGGTGAGCTTTTATAAATTATTTTGCTAATAAATGTGATGTTAAAAGGAAAGAAGAAACGTTTTGCATTCTTTTCCAAAGGGATCGTACTTATTTTAAAGGGAACCGGTCATCCGGCGATCTGGTCTGCCAGAGGAGCACCATCAGGAAAGATATTTAGTGCATCCCTTATTGTGTCAGATATTCTGCACTATTATTTTCTTTGAATCACATCTGGAGGTATTCTGTGCCGAAGTAATGAAATATGACGAGAGAGGGAGATGAAAAAGATATGGGTGTGATGTCATCGTATTCATGCAGCTGCCACAACATCAATATATCTCGTTTCTGTGCATGGAAGAAAATTTGTATTCTGACATGTGTGTGTAAGAGCTCAAGCTTCTGGTCAGGTCTGTCAGTCAGGCTCTCATCACATACATGTAGAGAGAAAATTCCATGCCACATACTTGCTGTTCGTGTAGCGCAGCCCCTACATCAGGTTTTCTTTTGGGGCAGTGCTGTGCAAGAACCCAAGCAACTGAATGTGCATGACCTTAGTCTGGAATTCAGGGATTCACATCCTCGTATGAGCAAACCAAACTAAGCTGAATAGAGGACTATAATGAAGCTATGGATACCAAAAATGAAATGTATTTAGGAATATATATAAAACATACCAACGGAAGAACATTCCATTACATAAATCACACCATCCCAAGGCTCACAAAATGTCAAACTTTTCAAAGACTTCAAGGTGTTTAAAGATTTTTCAAGATTTTAAGATTTTTACAGATATTTCACAGTCTAGCTTAGATAATAAAAAATGGGGATTTAGGTAAAAAAGGAATATGGCAATATCTTTCTTAAAGGGCCACTACACCAAAAAAGGCAATGTCATTATTGTGTTTATTTGATGTTGCTGATATCTTACATGTTATTTGTTTTTCTCTTGTATTTTTAGTTAAGGAAATATTTTACTTTATTTGTGTCACTAGGAGAATCCATTGTGCAATCTTTTTTTGTAAACTTCCCCCCCCCAGGTATCTTTCCATCACTTGCTCCTCACTTTGTGGCCTTGGCCACAGAATGGAGTCTGTGGGTCAATCACTGACTCACATCACTGTATTGTGTGGGATGTATTCAAAAGACATCGCCAAGGGATAGATTAGAAGTCTTTTAAGCTCCCTGTTTTATCTCATTCGGCTGCCAGCTCTTATCTAGACTATCACACATAATGCATTAACTTTATCTAAACATTCCCTCCCCACCTCATTAACTGTTTAATACTGTATAAGAGCAAGCACAGCCACAAAGTAAAACTCACCATGAGAGTTTGGTAACTGCTGCATCATTGGAAAAATGCACAAAATGGAATCAGGGGATAGAAAAGCTAATTTTATTCTGCCTTTTTACATACAATTACTTCAGAGAAACCAAAAATCTGCAGCATAAAGTGATTGATAAGGTGATCTTGTTTGTAATGCACAAGTAATCTAGTTACAGCTTATGGTAGTGCTAGTGTCCCTTTAGCCTGTCACAGCATCAACGTATCCCATTTCGACAGGTGCTGCTCTGAAACGCCCAATGATCACATTTATGAGATTAGCTCAATTTCCGAGGACAGAATTAATGATCCCAAAAATCTAATGTATTTAGGAATATAGATACATATATATACTGTATATATACAAACAAAGTATGGTGCACTCAACCTAAACATGTATCTTTCATAAGGTTGCACCTAAAACCATTTCCACACCCTACCAAATACAGAGTCCTTCACTTAAATATAGTTTTACACATTTTACAAACACCTAATGTAGGAATAAATGATGGGGATTTTGTAACAATATATTATCAAATTTTGCATAATCCTGCCACAGTATCAATGTACTAGGGATGTGCGTTTCGGGTTTTGGAATTTCGGAATTTTCACGAAATTTCCCGATTCGTGTTTTCGGATGCGGCCGATTTTCCGAAAATTTTTAGATCCGAAAATGGCAGATCCGAAAAGTTTTCCGAGCCGAAACGAAATATTTTCGGAATTTTCGAATGTACTTGAAATGTGTCAAATCGAAATTTATTGCTTTGAAACGAGAACAGACGTTCCGAAAAAACGAAAATTTTCGAAAATACGAAAAGTCGATACAAAAAACAAGCTAAGTGACACGAAAATACGAAAAATGGTCGATATTCCGAAACCATTTACAATTCCGAAAAATGAAAATTTCCGAAAATACGAAAAGTCGATACAAAAACCGAGCTAAGTGACACGAAAATACGAAAAATGGTCGAAATTCCGAAAAAAAAATGTACACGAAAAACGAGTCGAGCCGAACCGAATCGAAACAGAAATCGGTCGAAACGAGCCGAATCGAAAAGTTTAAAAATCCGAAAAATCGAATCGAACCGAAAAAAAAATCGGTGCACAAGCCTACAATGTACCCAACAATGTGCCCTATTCCATAGTTAGTAAATGTTGCGTCTCGATATGTAATCGTTAGCGCTAAGAGAAGTAAGTTAAATGTCTGGAATCGATGTTCTGATTTTGATGATACAGTCAGGTGAAAACGTTTTGCGCCTCGCAGCTTGTTCGAGCTTACTGTCCTTAAGCGTCCTAGACTTAACACGGGGAGCGCAATTTTTTTTAGCATCTCGCAGGTGAGCTAATAAAAAGTGCTTGGGCAATTTACCATCAGGACGCACGAGCCAACATTTTAGCAACTCCTAAAAGCTGGTGCTAAATGATTCTGCAAATACAAAATCATTTAACGCACTGTAAACCCCCACCACTAAATCCCATGCTTACCTTTCATCCTGCGGCGAAATGCGTGGCCCGATCTGCTGCTTCTTCTCCCAGGGAGCAGAGTGAAATTGGGAACAAATAGTTGCTAGTCTCACTCTGTGACCCTGCGCAATCTCGCGAGAGTGAGATCGCGCTGAACTAGTGCAAGCCTCCATGAAGTCCTATGGACTCCCAGAGCTGATACTCATGGTGGAGAGGAAGTGCTACTACGGGTAACAGGGAGGTTAGCGCTGAGTTCCGGGATGAGATGCTGAGATTGCACCTTCCCCTGAATATGACGTTAACATGGAGGCGTTAAGAGAAAATCTGCAAGCGCACATTATCCTGCTTACCGTTTCCATCTTAGCGTCAACAATAGAATAGGGTCCAATATATATATTTATTACTGTATATTTATACAGTATATATTACTGCATATCTGGATTACTGATATATCTGTGTCCTCCTGGGCATGATATCCCTTTAACTGCCAGAACTATGGGTTTCATTACATTCTCTCTTGTTGTGTTTGAACGCATTAGAACGTGCAGCTTTAATATAGCACTGAATGTCATGGGACTGTTAAGGATAAACTACAATCTTCATTTGGATGCAAATAAAGTGGAAACACACTGTCAGCAACCAATAATTAGCTTGCTACGTGGTGCATTAGAAGACTACATACAGACAAGCATATGTTCCAGGATAAAATGCACGGCACTCCATGTGCAAGACAAGCCTCCTCATTACCAGGAACGTCTAAACACATGTTTCAAAGAAAACAATAAGAGTGTTTAATATTTTATAATGGAAACATTTATTAAGCAAAGGACTTGGAAAGCTAAATATATAAATATATAGTATATATACATTTTATATGATGAGTATACGTTTCACATAATTATAGATCTGTTGTTTTGACCCTTGTAAATTCTCATTATAAAAATGAAGAGTTTCTTGGACTTGTGGGATCTAAACTCCCACGCTTTATAGATGTGCGCATGTCTGAGCTCCTGGAGGCTGTATGTAATTTAAGGACAATGTATATATTTGTGTGCGCTATCATATTTTTTTTATAGATTGTCAAAGTTAGGGGGGGGGTCGGATACTTAAGGGGTTATTCAGAGAGCACAGAAATTCAGCATTCACCACAGGGTCCCTGAAGTGCAGGAAATGGATCCAAAAATCTGCAGAAAAATCACTGAAAATCTGCCGAAAATCCTCCAAATGCCCCACCGATAAGCTGCCGATACGATCCGAAACATCGGATTGATCCGAAATGCTCCGAAAGTACCCAACAATCCGCTGCAAACACGCCAAACACGTCTGAAAAAAGCCGACGATCTGCCGAACACAGTGCCGACCAGCCACCGGAAAAAGCCGACAAGCCGTCGAACGTGGTAAAAAAAAAGTTTGAAACTCAAATAATTGCTAAAAAATCAATGGACGAAAATGTCTGGAAGATATAAGGTCCTATGAATAATAATAAAAAGGTCTGTTACAGGAAAAAAAAAACGTATTTAAAAAAAATTGGGAAAATAAAAATTTTGCAGAAAAAAATCCAGAGAAATGCCTAAAAAATTGACTTTTTACTGCAAATTAAAAGAATAAACAGTTTAATAAATATTGAATAAAAACAGATATATTTTTAACATTGAAACCTATGGGATTCGTCTGATTAAATCTGTCGAATGAAAGCACCGAACATCAGGGCACTTCACTGACATTTCACTGCTGTTCGGTGTCTCTGAATAGATTAACCATTGCTTCTCTATGGGGACTTGCACTGCCGTCAAACAGGCACCGTATTTTGCTGGCAATTCGCCAAAGTTTGTCGAACTGCCTGCTTACTGAATAGCCGATTGGCCACGAAATGGCACTGTATGGGGAAATTCACTGTTCGGTACAATTTCAGGGCCAGTTCGTCTCTCTATGAATAACCCTGATTGCAATCAAGTCTTGAGGGCCCTGAATCTTATTTTGCTCCGGGCAGGATATTATTGTGGGTGCAGTCTGGCATTACCATCAGGGTTTAAATACTGCAGTATGCTCATTGTTTGGCATCCTTTGCATTGCTACATACATCACTGGACTATAGGAGGGCCTCACATGGCCTGGGCAAAGGCTCGTTTGCAGTTACATTCTGCATGGTGATTGTATATGAGAGTGTCTTTCCTATTATATTACTTTTCCTTTATCATAAAGGGTTATTTAAAGAGTGCCGTACCTGCCACCGAATTGCAATGAATGATAAATTTCACTCTATGACGCTATTTCGTGGCAGTTCGGCTATTCAAAAAGCTGTCAATTTGCCAAATACTGGTGAATTGGCAGCACAATACGGTGCAGTTCGCCACATATCGCTGCAATTAGGTGACCTTCCGCAGCAGCGAAATGATCCCATAGAGAAGTAATGGTTAATCTAGTCACCGAATGCCGACCGGTACCATTTCAGTGAAATTCCGGTGCTTCCTGAATAACCCTCACAGTATATACTGTGGCCCTATTACATTCTTCACGCAAAAATGCGCGGTAAATGCGTGAATCTTTGCGCGAAGCGTTAACGCGCGTAAATTAATGTTGGTATTACAATCCTCGCGTATTATTTAATCCGTCAAAAAATAACACCCGCAAAAAGACCGGCAAAAACGCGCGCGCATTAACGTTGCTCGCAGAAATCGGTGTGAGGACTGTTTTTTCACGCGATTCAGCCAATCAGAATTAAGAACCACAATTATCTCACGTTAAGTTTTTGCGCCTGTCAAAGTCAATCTGCGTATATATGCTGCAGCAATAATAAAAACACGTACAACGTCTCCATTTTATTGTTTGGGTATGTGTAGAATGTGTAACTATGCTGTGCTGTATTGTTTTGTTCGGGCTGGTGTATTTGGGTTCGGCCAGAACGTTCAGATTTGCCGTTACCACCAGCTTTTAAAAGACGTTAAAATTATGAGTGCAAAGGCTGTGCGTTAAATTTTGCGTATAGATTGTAATACCATCCGTGTACCAGCGCACAAACGCATTTGCACTCACAATGTTAAGTATAGGATGTGCGCAGTACAGTACGCTCACGCAGCGTTCGCAGAGGTTCACCCGCGGTAGACCTTAACGCACATTTTTTGCGCGGACATTGTAATATGACGTTCTGCGCAAAGAGTTTTGCCCCTCGCGTTGATGTGTTTTTGCGCAGGCGTTAACGTTTGCGCGAAGAATGTAATAGGGCCCAGTATGTGGAACTAAGACACCATGCACATATAAATATACAGGGTATATACACTGCCGGGCCAAAAAAAGTTACCCCCTGGATTTACCTAATCCAATAGGTATGAACCTTCCATTGGATAATTACTGCAGTGATTAATATGTTTGAGCATAAAATTAGGCCATGTGACTCCCTGAATATACTGAACGAGCAGGTTTTTCCATCAATGGGCATATTCCAAGATGGCAATGCCAGTATTCATCTGGCTCAAATTGCACAAGAGTGGTTCAGGGAGCACGAGACATAATTTTTCACGCATGGATTGGCCACCGCACAGTCCAGACCTTAACCCCATTGAGAATCTTTGGGATAGTGTGCTGGAGAAGTCTTTGCGACTCTCCCATCATCAATACAAGAACTTGGTGGCAAATTAATGCCACTCTGGACGCAAATAAATGTTGGGACATTGCATGAGCTTATCGAAGCATATGGGTGTGTTGCGCTTTGTGCTTCATGGGATGAAAACCTCCATGTGGGCACTGGCTCAGCACAATGAGAGCTGCAGTGCACGTTGGCTGCACCACCTTGGGCTGCTACAGGATAGCATCAATCAGACCAGGTCTATTAAGCAGCAGACCCAGCTCCCACGTGAGAGCAGAATTCTGCTTACTGCATGTGGCCTGCTGATCCCAAGGAGATAGATTAGCTCAGTAGACCTTTGAAAAGCCATCAGTACTGCAGGCAAGCCGGAGCTTAAATCTATCCAGCCATTTGTTTCAAGGTGCATACTAAGATAAATACCCCTGAGCAAGAGTCAAGGATGCTGTATGGATTTGCCTGATGGGTCATGAATACAGAGGCTATTTCAACCTGCTTCTGTATTTCAGCGACATAAAAATCATTTATTTTAACGCACAGAGGGGAATTTACAGGAGCAATGAACGGCGGACGACGAGAGAGACGGCTTTGCTCGTTCCTGATGCAGAGGACGGTGCACAATCACAGCTACACGCTATAACGCTTCATTTACCGTCTACGAGCGAGCATCACACATCGACACACCGGGATCTATTCATTAATATGCGATGCGACTCGGGTTCTGCTCAAACAACCGAGGACAGCTATCGTTTTGTTAAATTCCATTTATTTATTTATTTATAAAGTATTTTACCAGGAAGGATACATTGAGATTTCTCTCCTTTTCAAGTATGTCCTGGGTTCAAGAAACATTCTCTTTATCAGGTGGAAAGAGGGACATATGTACATCGATGCTGTCTCTATACCCCCCCCCATGCTCACACCAATGGTTTTATGCTGAAAAACACTGGATTTTAATAGGACTGGCCGATATCCTTGATTTTTAATGTTTAAGTTGAGTTTTAGGTCAACCTTCTTTTTTTTTTTTTACGAAAATCATGGGATCTTGATTTTTTTTAAATAATTTTATTTGAGAGCCCATCTGACCATCGGCAGAGCAGATGGATATTTTTTAAACTATTCACTTGTTGAGTTGGGAGAATCTTCTTTAGCAAATATCCTTAACCCCTTAGTGACCGGGGCGGTTTACACAAATCCGTCCGTTCGTGACCGCAGCTGTTTTTATTTCTGCGCTCTTAGTGTTTACGTCAAATTTTCCTCTTACTCGTTTGGTAACCCACACATATTTTACACTGTTTTTCTCGTCACTAAATGGACTTTATAAAGATACCATTTTTTTCATCATTTCATATAATTTACATAAAAAATATTGTGAAATATGACACAAAAATTGAAAAAACACCACTTTTTCGAACTTTGACCCCCAAAATTTCTTATGTATCAACAACCGTCAAAAAAAAATTATTCCTTAGTAGTTTCTAAATTTAGTACTGAGTTTAGCAATACCCAATGTTTACATATTCCTCGCTTTTTTCCTTATTTTATGCAACAATAAGTGCAAGTAGCACTTTGCCATTTCCAAAGAGTTTATTTTCAAAACAGTGATAGTGACATTGTAACACTGATATCTGTCACTAATTCCTGAATAACCCTCCACATATACATATTTTTTTAAAGTACACAAATCAAGGTATTTAAACTTGGGGTATTTTGACTCTTTCCATGCAAACCATTTTACCACAAATCTATGCCAAAGTTTGAGAAAAAAAAAAATTTTGGTGATTTTTTTTTTTTTGAACGCAATTTAAGAATACATGTACTGTGAACTTTAAGGTTTACTGCCAAAAAGCACCCCAAAATATGTTCAGCAACATCTTCTGAGTAAATTGATACCACCCAAGTATAGGTATGTCGGCGTCATTTGGGGCTAAAAGGCCTTATTTGGGGGGTGCGCATTTCAGTTTTCCAACTTGGAATTTTCACATTTCGTCATCATGCACCCATGTCCTATTTGGACATTTTTGAAGCCGGCCAAAGTAATTTACCCCCATCAAACCATATATTTTTAGAAAGGGCACACACCTAGGGTGCTTCAAAGAGTTGTTATTAACCACTTTCCATGCACTAGCTCTATGTCAAACTTTCAGGTAGTCACTTTTTGTGTATTTTTCACACACATTGTACTTTAGGCATGAATTGTCAAATCCAGTTATGGGTTACTGCCAAAAAACACCCCAAAATATGTTCAGCAACATCTTCTGAGTAAATTGAATACCACCCGGTATAGGTATGTCGGGTCATTTGGGGCTAAAAGGCCTTATTTGGGGGGTGCGCATTTCAGTTTTCCAACTTGGAATTTTCACATTTCGTCATCATGCACCCATGTCCTATTTGGGACATTTTTGAAGCCGGCCAAAGTAATTTACCCCCATCAAACCATATATTTTTAGAAAGGGCACACCCTAGGGTGCTTCAAAGAGTTGTATTTTAACACTTTCCATGCACTAGCTCTTTGTCAATCTTTCAGGTAGTCACTTTTGTGTGTATTTTTTCACACACATTGTACTTTAGCATGAATTGTCAAATCCAGTTATGGGTTACTGCCAAAAAACACCCCAAAATATGTTCAGCAACATCTTCTGAGTAAATTGATACCACCCATGTATAGGTATGTCGGGTCATTTGGGGGCTAAAAGGCCTTATTTGGGGGGTGCGCATTTCAGTTTTCCAACTTGGAATTTTCACATTTCGTCATCATGCACCCATGTCCTATTTGGCCATTTTTTGAAGCCGGCCAAAGTAATTTACCCCCATCAACCATATATTTTTAGAAAGGGCACACCCTAGGTGCTTCAAAGAGTTGTATTTTAACACTTTCCATGCACTAGCTCTTTGTCAAACTTTCAGGTAGTCACTTTTTGTGTTATTTTTTCA
The DNA here is from genome assembly GCA_009667805.1 of Leptobrachium leishanense. Taxonomy (NCBI): domain Eukaryota; kingdom Metazoa; phylum Chordata; class Amphibia; order Anura; family Megophryidae; genus Leptobrachium; species Leptobrachium leishanense. The sequence continues at coordinate 99,076,262 of CM019072.1, forward strand.
CACACATTGTACTTTAGGCATGAATTGTCAAATCCAGTTATGGGTTACTGCCAAAAAACACCCCAAAATATGTTCAGCAACAATCTTCTGAGTAAATTGATACCACCCATGTATAGGTATGTCGGGTCATTTGGGGCTAAAAGGCCTTATTTGGGGGGTGCGCATTTCAATTTCCAACTTGGAATTTTTCACATTTCGTCATCATGCACCCATGTCCTATTTGGGACATTTTTGAAGCCGCCCAAAGTAATTTACCCCCATCAAACCATATATTTTTAGAAAGGGCACACCCTAGGGTGCTTCAAAGAGTTGTATTTTAACACTTTCCATGCACTAGCTTTTGTCAATCTTTCAGGTAGTCACTTTTTGTGTTATTTTTTCACACACATTGTACTTTAGGCATGAATTGTCAAATCCAGTTATGGGTTACTGCCAAAAAACACCCCAAAATATGTTCAGCAACATCTTCTGAGTAAATTGATACCACCCATGTATAGGTATGTCGGGTTCATTTGGGGCTAAAAGGCCTTATTTGGGGGGTGCGCATTTCAGTTTTCCAACTTTGAATTGTTCACATTTCGTCATCATGCACCCATGTCCTATTTGGGACATTTTTGAAGCCGGCCAAAGTAATTACCCCCATCAAACCATATATTTTTTAGAAAGGGCACACCCTAGGCTTCAAAGAGTTGTATTTTAACACTTTCCATGCACTAGCTCTTTGTCAATCTTTCAGGTAGTCACTTTTTGTGTTATTTTTTCACACACATTGTACTTAGGCTGAATTGTCAAATCCAGTTATGGGTTACTGCCAAAAAACACCCCAAAATATGTTCAGCAACATCTTCTGAGTAAATTGATACCACCCATGTATAGGTATGTCGGGTCATTTGGGGGCTAAAAGCCTTATTTGGGGGTGCGCATTTCAGTTTTCCAACTTGGAATTTTCACATTTCGTCATCATGCACCCATGTCCTATTTGGGACATTTTTGAAGCCGGCCAAAGTAATTTACCCCCATCAAACCATATATTTTTAGAAAGGGCACACCCTAGGGTGCTTCAAAGAGTTGTATTTTAACACTTTCCATGCACTAGCTCTTTGTCAATCTTTCAGGTAGTCACTTTTTGTGTTATTTTTTCACACACATTGTACTTTAGGCATGAATTGTCAAATCCAGTTATGGGTTACTGCCAAAAAACACCCCAAAATATGTTCAGCAACATCTTCTGAGTAAATTGATACCACCCATGTATAGGTATGTCGGGTCATTTGGGGGCTAAAAGCCCTTATTTGGGGGGTGCGCATTTCAGTTTTCCAACTTGGATTTTCACATTTCGTCATCATGCACCCATGTCCTATTTGGGACATTTTTGAAGCCGGCCAAAGTAATTTACCCCCATCAAACCATATATTTTTAGAAAGGGCACACCCTAGGGTGCTTCAAAGAGTTGTATTTTAACACTTTCCATGCACTAGCTCTTTGTCAAACTTTCAGGTAGTCACTTTTTGTGTTATTTTTTCACACACATTGTACTTTAGGCATGAATTGTCAAATCCAGTTATGGGTTACTGCCAAAAAACACCCCAAAATATGTTCAGCAACATCTTCTGAGTAAATTGATACCACCCATATATAGATTTGTTCTGTGTTTTGGGGTGCTACGCCAATCTTTGACATGTGCTTGTCAATTTTCTAATTTGACATACAGTATCTTCTTTGCTTATCTTCTTTTTAGGGGCCTTTTTACATACCCCAGTTTATGAACGTGCATATATTTGGTAAGCTAACACCCCAAAGTATTGTAAATGGAGTGTTTTTATGCTATGGATGCATCCGTTTGCTCCAAACAAATTAGATACTGTTTGGTGGTCATTTTTCATTTTCACACCCACATCAGTTTTGGACTGTGATTTAGGAGACACTGTTGTTTTTTTACTGCATGAAAACTCTCCAGGTTGTTTTCTGCAAGATCTCCTGAGTACACCCATGCCCCCCATGCCTAGGTTTGCCAGGATTTTGGGAAGGTTCAAATACAATTTTTATGACTTTGTCATTAGAGTTGAAATTGAGATTATTCTTCAGCTAGGCCTATCTTTGGTTTTGGGTCTACCGCATACCCCAGTTTGAATTATTGCCAGAAAATGTTTATTTTGTTATGTTGACACCCCAAGGTATTGCATATGGAGTGCTTTGATGCCATGGATGCAACGGTTTTAGCCCAAAACATTTGGCAACAAGGGTGTGTGGCGGTAATTTTTCAAATTCAGATTTTTACGCCCACAGTAGTTTTGGACTGTGATTTAGGCTAGGGTCAGACGAGCGTAGTGTTCACGTCCGTGATCGCGCCTAAAGTACGTCCGTGATAGCATGACATAAAGTCCAATGGAGCCCGACACACGAAGTAACGTCCGCACCGAACTGCGGACGCACAACGGCCGCGGCCCACGGACGCAAGGCAGGCAAGAACGTAGAACCGCTAGAAACGGCCGCACAAAGTGCGCTGCGTCCGCAACGTCTGCATAGCTTTGTGTGTGTGAGTGATGGAACGTGGTCAGACGGACTGCATTTATACGTCCTGCATTTTTCACGGACAAAATGGTTTTGCAATTGAATTTATTGTCCCTCCTACATCTGTCAAAAAATAAATGTCAGTGAAAAAACGGACTGTGTGACCACTACTGCGTCTTCCGTACTGACGATGTCCGTACTGCACGGACGTACAGTCCGTAGAAATCACGCTCGTCTGACCCTAGCCTTAGCAGACACTGTTGTTTGTTACTGCATGAAAACTCTCCAGGTTGTTTTCTGCAAGATCTCCTGAGTACACCCATGCCCCCCATGCATAGGTGTGCAAAGATTTTGGCAAATACAGCACCAATTGTTAAAAAAAAATGTACGAATAAAATGTAAAAGTCTGGTGCCTGTCAAACTGGGGATGCTCTCTAGGGGAGCACAGGCTGTTGTCACTGAAGTGCATGAAACGCAAAATGTTTTCATACCTTCTACGTGACATTGATTGGAGGTAAATGGGGGTAGAGCAGATGGGGCTACTGCTCCAGCAGGAGCGAATTGAGGGCTTCTTTATGATGCCCTCAGCATAGTAAGTGCCCAGAATTTCAGAATTCTGGCACATCTAGCGGGGTCCATTGCTGCCTTGCCAAGTAGGAGTCTGGCTTCGCAGCACAATGCTGATGGGCATACAGATTTGATTGGGCCACGATGTGGCCCAACAAATCATCCCCCATAAACACCTGCAAAAACTGTGTGGCGGTAAATCCTGCAACATCAATATTGATGCCAGGATTTGCCGTGAAAGGAGGGATATCTGGCCTCTGGCGATGAGGCACTACCCACTCCTCAGCTGGAGCTGTGCGTCTCCTGCTGGCAGGTGGTGACCCAGGATCTGCATCAGAAACATCACTAGATACATCAGCCAGCATAGATAATGTATCTAGCGACGCCTCTGAGCAGTTAGCGGGGTCGAAATGAGGGTCTGAGTCTGACGCAGATGCCTCAGATTCTGACGCCAGGATGGCATATGCCTCCTCGGCGCTGTACACCCTCTCAGACATTATAATATAATAGATTATAAAATTTTATAATTATTATATATATATAAGCGGATTGTTGGTTCTTAGAAGAACCGTTGGGTTTCACAAGAAAATTACAAATAAACACCTAATCTCTCTAAATCCCTCTAACCTGCCTCAATTCTTCTAAATCTCCCTAAAAATCTCTCTAAATCTGCCTCAATTTTTCTAATCTCACTAAATCTCACTAAAATCTCTAACCCTTCAAATCTGATCTCTCTCTCTCGCTCACCAAAACACAAGTGAGGAGAGGGAGGGAGAATCAGAGGTCAGAGCCAATATTACAAAATATTGGCCTGACCTGACAAATGAAAATTTTATTTTGATTTTTTTCTAACTTCTGATTGGATGTTGCTAGCCTGCCTCTCTGATGAGGCAGGCTAGGAACATCCCACTCAGCCCAAGATGACCCTGCCCTTAGAACCCTAACCCTAACCCCTGACCCTGCCCTTAGAACCCTAACCCTAACCCTAACCACCCTAACCCCCAACCCTACCCCTAACCCTAACCCTAACCCTACCCCTAACCCTAACCCTAACCCTACCCCTAACCCTAACCCTAACCCTAACCCTACCCCTAACCCTAACCCTAACCCTAACCCTACCCCTAACCCTAACCCTACCCCTACCCCTAACCCTAACCCTAACCCTAACCCTAACCCTAACCCTAACCCTACCCCTAACCCTACCCCTAACCCTAACCTAACCCTAACCCTAACCCAACCCTAACCCTACCCCTAACCCTAACCCTAACCCTAACCCTTACCCCTAACTGTCAGTTTATTTTATTTATTTTTCTTTTTTTACACTTTTTTTACACACTTTTTTTTACTTTTTTTTACACACTTTTTTTTTCTCTGCTGGGTGCCTTGATCCCTCGAGGCACCCAGCAGAGCACCTGATCACTGAAGTGATCGATTTTACTGAGTGCCACGATACCCTCGTGCACTCAGTACTTCCTGCCGCTACCGGAAGTGATCGCTCGGGGGAGCGATCACGGACGGACCGGCGGCAGGTAAGTATATTACAAGGATGCCTCGATGTCGAGGCATCCTTGTAATATGCTCAGAGCAGCTGGAAGCGATCCGATCGCTTCCAGCGCTCTGTAGAAGTGCCGGCACCTCTCCGTGCAACCGATGTAGATTGCTCCGGGGAGCGATCACATGGTGCCCCGGCACTTCTAACGGCCATTGCACGGATGCCTGGACTCCCAGGCATCCTGCAATGGTGTTTGAGCTGCTGGAAGCGATCCGATCGCTTCCAGCAGCTCAAAAACGGCAGGACGTACCATGTACGTCAGCGGGTCTAAGAGAGACCCGCTGCAATGACGTACATGGTACGTCCTCGGTCCTTAAGGGGTTAATTGAGTGATTTTCCTACATTAGATAAGTAAAGGGATGTAGTCGCAGGTCCGACAAAAAGACATACAGGGTTATTCAAAGAGATCCAAATGGCTACCGAAAGGGAACTGAACGCTGAAAATCTGCGTTCGGTTACCTTTCTTGGCCATTCGGCTATCCTGAGAGCAGGCAATTTGCACAAATCCTGGCGAATTGCCTGCACATACGGTGCCTGTTCGGTGCCTGTTCGAGGGCAGTGAAATCCCCATAGAGAAGCACTGCTTCGGCTATTCAGAGAACAAAATCCAGCAGTGAAAAGTTGCCGAATTGCCCTGACTTTCGGTGGTTTCATGCGGCAGATTTATTCAGGCGAATCCCATAGGCTTCAAAGTTAAAAATATTCCCGTTTTAATTCAATATCTAATAAACCGTTGATTATAATATTCTGCAGTAAAGAGTCTCTTTATTTATAGATTTTTTAGGATATTTTAAGCATTTTTCTTTTTTTTATTTATTCATTTATTTTTTCAACTTTACTTATTTTTTCTGTAACAGCCCTTTTTATTATCATTCATTGGATCATATGTAAATTTCAGACATATTTGTTCTGTAGTTTCTTTGCAAACAGCGTTTCACTTTTCAAACATTCAAGCAAACTGTTTTTTTTAATTTATTCACTCCATTCGTCTGCGGTGTCGGCTTTTTCTGGCAGCTGCGTGTGATCGGCTCGTGCTCGGGTTTTTTGGGCGTTTTCGGCAGGTTAATCCAGATGTTTTTGCGGGTTTCGGTATGCTTTCTCCCTCGTTTTGCGGTTAGTTTTCGGCGGGTTTGCGGCGACCTTTCCCTGCATTTCGGCGGCCCTGTGGTGCTTGCTGAATACACCGCAGGGTCGCCGAAATGGGATTGCCAAATCATACCGAATTGAAGAGAACAAAAAGTCACCGAACGTGCAGTGGCTTTTCGATTCTCTTTGAATAACCCTGATAGGACACTATTCCTTAGTGACGCTCACAGTAACGGTTCGGATGTGTAAGCGTTATCGCCACGATAAGTGACTTTAACGCATGCTCCCCATATTACCTTCCAGACGCAAAACCCGTAAGAAATCATATAGTGCATCGGTGATTGGACTATCTTCCACGAGTTTACTGTACTTTGCGCATCCTATACTTAACATGGGGAGCACAGTCATTAATTAGCGTTTCAATAAGTAAGGTATTGCAAAGTGCTAACGCTATTTACCGCAGGGGCAAAATTTTAGTGACACCTTAAAGCTGGCGCTGAATGATTCCGCATTTGCAAAGTCATTTAGCACCCCCTAAAACCCTCCCCAATAGATTACGACGTAGGGCTCGCGGTCTGGAATCGCAAACATCCATGGAGCCCTATGGACTCCAGTAGGTGATACTCGCGGAAGCATAGAACAGCTACCGCGAGTATCCCAGTGGTTAGCACTGTGTTTTGGGACAAGATGCCGAGGTAGCGCCTGCCCTGGAATGTCATACAAAAATGGGGACGCTACGGGGAAACCTGCAGTCGCCCTGTAGGAGAGGTTGTTGATTGCAGACAACAAATATGTCAACCCATAAATCAGGGTGCCTTTATAAAAGCATGGTATCGGTCATGGATGCAGCACTTTGTGGAATTCGGAATTTAGTCATAAATTATTGCATCCTATCCCAGAGATGGAACTAGAAACCTAAGGGCCCAGGTGCGGTAATCCATGAAGGCCCCTCCCATCCACCATCCCCATTCACTTGAGCCCTCCAGGTCCACAATGTCGGCTCCAGACAATCAGTGTCAGTGACCACGTCAGTCCATTCTATTTTTATTGTAATGTGCACCATGTATATCTCCACAGCAATAAAGCTCACAGTAATGTGAGCTGTGTATGAGCGAATCATAGGTGAGGCCTTTGCCAAGCCGCCCAGGTAAGGCTGTGGCCAACTGTATGTGGGCCCCCCCTGAACTCAGGGGCCCGGTTGCAGTGGCACTCTCTGCATCCCTGGTAGTTACACCGTTGTCCTATCCTCAGTGCTAAACAGTAATGTTTCAGTAGATCTCGGTTCCTCCATCCAGTCATGCTGCAATTTAAGAGGAGACATACTGCTTTTTTCCAGAGAACCTTTTTATAAAAATAGACTGGTCTATCCCATTCTTAAAATGCACATCAAAAAATAAAAGACATTAATAAATATCACAGTTTTTTTCATTTTGAACAAGAATGATAAATAGAAAGCCGTAAGGGCTTGGCAAGTGTCTCGAGAATTGTTGCGTTTGGCAAAAGTCGATGGACTTTCCGTCTTTGAAGGACGTTCTATCAGGTACAGAGCCACGTCCGATCTTGAAGTGACTGAGCTGCTTGTAGCAATGATACAATCAGTCTCTTCACTATCAATTTATCAAGGCTTTCGTTTGACTAAGTGACTTTGGCTGCAAGCTGTATGATAGGAGACAGGAGCGACTGCTCTACAAGAAACTTGCCGAGAGAAGTATTAATAAACTAATAGTGGTTTAGGCTGCGGGCCCTGCTCTCCTAGGAGAGAGGCTTCGGCAAGAATTGATAAGACAAGAGTCTTGATTGTTTTTATTTTCATCCTAAACTTGTTACATTACGTCCGTACTAGACTCTTCATTGGAGTAATGTATCGGAATTTCATTTATCGGCCTTATGTTCACACGGAGAAGACTAGACTATACTAAAAGAACGGGGATTCCCACAAAGGATTTTGCAGATGGTAGAAGGTGTGTCGAAATATTCAAATGATCAGCATGGTATGTGGATCTTTAAAACGTACCATCATATTGAATATCCATAAGGAATATCATGTTGCGTCGTCTAAGAATGCATTAAAAATTAAAGCAGGGGTCTCAAACTCTGGCCCACCAGATGTTTCGGACCTACAACTCCCATGATACTTTCTCCATCTATTATATTCAAAGAATTCTGGGAATTGTAGCCGATAAACATCTGGGTGAGAGGAGTCAGAGTTGGAGATCCCTTAGTTCAAGGGAAAGGAAAGGGTTAAAATGGGAAGGAGGAGAAACTGAGGGGTTAAACGTTAACCCTTCCCGAGCTCTCCACACCCCCTATCCTGTTTTAAACCCTTTAGTAAATGTGTATAATCTCAAAAATCACTCAAGTCCCTCGATGCTGGTCCGACATGCTGCTGGCTTTCTGTAAGCTGCAACAGTCACTGCAGGGAGGTTAGACATTCAAGCATGTCTCCAGCCACTCCAACAGCTCAATTGTGGGCATACTTAGTGATGAGCCGAACACATAACCTGCCCATGAAGTGGCGGATTTTTCGGATGTATAGAAACATTTAAAAACAAAAAAATGACATTTCAAATGATGGTAAATGGTTTTCCTTTAATCTATTCATAAACAACTGCTTGGGGCGGCAGCCTGTATGAGTTGGAAAGAGGAGACGTTTTAGGACACGCAGAACAAGTTTAGTGATTTTTTTGGCTAAATTATGGTGAAACTTATGCAGGCATTGGATGAAAGTAACAATAGGTGCTTTAAAATTGGGCCTTTAGTGTCGGCAACAGTGCCGTCACACCGTAACCCCTCTGTGGTATTGTGGAAGAGTGCAGGGTTGGACCTTGCGGTCCAATATTAAAATGATATGAATCTGGTATAGGCGTCAGTGGCAGTGGCAGTGCACCCAAATATTGTGCCTTTGGTGGCGGCAAGTGTCTTCACACTGTAACCCCTCTGTGGTATTATGGAAGAGTGCAGCAGTGGACCCTGCAGTCCAATATTAAAATGATATGAATCTGGTATAGGCATCAGTGGTAGTGCACCCAGATATTGTGCCATTGGTGGTAGCAAGTGCCTTCACATCATAAGTAACCCCTCTGTGGTATTGTGGAAGAGTGCAGTGGTGAAGGTTTTGGTAATGCAGAAGAGATCCCCGGTCTATTCAGTTACATCAGCAGCTATAACAAAACCGGGTCAGCAATGTTTAGGCACTTGTACTGCGCTACTGTATATGGTGAGAATCGGCACACACCAGTAGCAATAGGAAGCAAACAGAACAGGCAGGGAATACTTAGAGAGAATAGTCAAATGGCAGGCAAAGTCGGCAACAGATCGGGTCCTCAGAACAAGCAGGGTCAGTAACAAGTATACAAACTGATTCGGTAAGCTAGCATTGCGGTAATAAAGGCTGAGCGTGTAGCGACGCACAGCGTAGCGAAGCGAAGAGAAGCAAACATTTTGCAGGCTTGACTTCACTCCTCTCCGCCTCGCAGCGTGTCCACACTACATTACGTTTGCTTCTCACCGCACTGGACAGGAATCCACTAACTAAATTAAAATGTACACATAAAACCATTTTATTTTCACAAAGCACATGTTATTTAGGCAAAAAAAGTTTCTACTCAATAGAATACATCAAAAATTACTATTAATTTAATAGGAATAATATAAAAATACAGTGGCAAGAAAAAGTATGTGAACCCTTTGGGATTACGTGGAGTTTTGCATAAATTGGTCATAAAATGTGCTCTGATCTTCATCTGAGTCACAACAATTTGAAAAACACAGTCTGCTTAAAATAATACAACACAAACATTATATGTTTTCATGTTTTTATTGAACAGAACATGTAAACATTCACAGTGCAGGGTGGAAAAAGTATGTGAACCCCTAGCCTAATGACTTCTCCAAGAGCTAATTGGAGCCAGGAGTGAGCCAACCTTGAGTCCAATCAGTGTGATATTATTGGATGTGTTGCTGAAAGCTGTCCTGCCCTTTAAAAACACACACCAGTTTTGGGTTTACTGGTTTCAAGAAGCACTGCCTGATGTGAACCATGCCTCACAGAAAAGAGCTCTCAGAAGACCTACTATCAAGAATTGTTGACTTGCATGAAGCTGGAAAGGGTTACAAAAGTATCTCCAAAAGCCCTAATGTTCATGTGTCCCGGTAAGACAGACGGTCTACAAATGGAGAAAGTCCAGCACTGTTGCTACTCTCCCTAGGCGTGGTCATCCTGTAAAGACGACTACAAGAGCACAGCGCAGAATGCTTAAGAGGTAAAGGAATCCTAGAGTGTCAGCTAAAAACTTACAGAAATCTCTGGCACATGCTAACATTTTTGTTGACACATCTACAATAAGGAAAACATTAAACAAGAATGGAGTACATGGGAGGACACCACGGAGGAAGCCATTACTGTCCAAAAAGAATATTGCAGCACGTTTGAAGTTTTCAAAAGAGCACCTGGAAGTTCCACAGCACTACTGGCAAAATGTTCTGTGGACAGATGAAACCGAAATTGAGTTGTTTGGAAAAAACACACAACACTATGTGTGGAGAAAAAAGGCACAGCACACCAACATCAAAACCTCATCCCCACTGTAAAACATGGCGGAGGGAGCGTCATGGTTTGGGGCTGCTTTGCTGCCTCAGGGCCTGGACGGATTGTTGTCATTGATGGAAAAATGAATTCCAGAGTTTATAAAGACATTTTGCAGTACACGTAAGACCATCTGTCTGCCAACTGAAGCTCCGCAGAGGATGGGTGATGCAACAGGACAATGACCCAAGCATACAAGTAATTCAACAAAAGAATGGCTTCAACAAAACAAAATACGCCTTCTGGAGTGGCCCAGTCAGAGTCCTGACCTCAACCCGATTGAAATGCTTGTGGCATGACCTTAAGAGAGCAATTCACACCAGACATCCCAAGAATATTGCTACACTGAAACAGTTTTGTGAAGAGGAGTGGTCCAAAATTACTCCAGATCGTTGTGCAGGTCTGATCTGCAACTACAGGAAACGTTTGGTTGAGGTATTGCTGCAAAGGAGGGTCAACCAGTTTAAGTCCAAGGTTCACATACTTTTTCCATGCCTGCACTGTGAATGTTTACATGTTCTGTTCAATAAAAACATGAAAACATATAATGTTTGTTTTGTATTATTTTAAGCAGACTGTGTTTTTCAAATTGTTGTGACTTAGATGAAGATCAGAGCACATTTTATGACCAATTCATGCAAAACTCCACGTAATCCAAAGGTTCACATACTTTTTCTTGCCACTGTATAAAAAAAAGGTAACCCCTGATCATATATATTATAGGGACACGGAGCGCTGTGTATAGAGTAGAGATGCATTGATATGACATACAGACATATACGTATACAGTATATGAACACGCAGACCTATATATACGTATATATCAACACGCAGACCTATATATACATATATATCAACACACAGATATATATATACACCCACCCACAGACCTCAGACTATAAATACACATACGCACATGGGGGGGCGGCATGTGGACAATCTCAACTAAATGCGCCCCCCCTCATTTGGCTGATCCCTCCAGAAGAAATGTTGAACCCGACAGAGCACAGAATATATATATTATTCTCTGCTCTATCGGGTTCAACATTTCTTCTGGAGGGATCAGCCAAATGGGGGGGGGAATTAGTTGCCAAAATGTGTGTGTAATACAAGTCTGGATATATATATTTATAAGAATATAGATATATATTCTTATCTATATATATATATATATATATCATACCTGCCCTTACCTTCCCCTATAAATTTGCTAAAAATATACACACAAAAAAAACCACTGCCTGAGACCCCGCGCAGCCCACATGCCACCCCCTCTACCTGCCTGAATGTATCTAATATATATAATTAAATACATTCAGCAAGGTAGAGAAAGAAAAAAAAAGTTTTATTTTATGTTCCAGGGACATTTAAAAATGTCCTCGGATTTTTTTTTTTTTAGAAATTTGTCACCTTACCTTAGCCTGGTGGTCAGTGGGGGCTCCCTGGATCCTGGTTGTGGGGGGGTCTGCCGTGACCGCAGGTGCAGTCGCTCCCTCCCTGCGCCGCCTGTCTCTGCCACATGCACCCGGGCGGCTAGCCCGCACAGTTGCAGCTCTGTCATCCGGCGGCCGCATGCTCGTCAAGGGGATCCTTGGGAGGCCCCGGCATGCTGCCCTCTACAGTGCCTGATTAGGTGCTGTGTCTGTCTGATGTTTTAGTAACAAGAATGTTTTATCCCATAGGCTTCAATGTTAAAAATATTCCCGTTTTAATTCAATATCTAATAAACCGCTGCTTATAATATTCAGCAGTAAAGAATCTGTTTATTTCTTTATTTCTAGATTTTTAAATATTTTTTAAGTATTTTCTTATGCTTTTTTCATTTTTTTTTTTTTTAGAAATTTGTCACCTTACCTTAGCCTGGTGGTCAGTGGGGGCTCCCTGGATCCTGGTTGTGGGGGGTCTGCCGTGACCGCAGGTGCAGTCGCTCCCTCCCCGCGCCGCCTGTCTCTGCCACATGCACCCGGGCGGCTAGCCCGCACAGTTGCAGCTCTGTCATCCGGCGGCCGCATGCTCGTCAAGGGGATCCTTGGGAGGCCCCGGCATGCTGCCCTCTACAGTGCCTGATTAGGTGCTGTGTCTGTCTGATGTTTTAGTAACAAGAATGTTTTATCCCATAGGCTTCAATGTTAAAAATATTCCCGTTTTAATTCAATATCTAATAAACCGCTGCTTATAATATTCAGCAGTAAAGAATCTGTTTATTTCTTTATTTCTAGATTTTTAAATATTTTTTAAGTATTTTCTTATGCTTTTTTCAATTATTTTTTTTTTTTGAACTTTTGGCGAATATCCCAAAAAAGTTAGAAGTTTGCGAACTTTCGAACAGTCGTTGTTCGATTTGAACTCCGAACAGATCCGAACCGAACGCTCATCCCTAAGCATACTCAGAACCAATGGCGGGAGCTGAATCCCAAGGAAAGAATCCCGCTTCCACAAACTCATCATAAAGGTACGATCAGCACCCTATGATCTAAGCTTTTGGACTGTGCTAAATCCTTGCATTCAGAGGCTGAATTAGCCCTGTGGGACCCACCCCTTACCTGGAGGGGAGAAAAGATTGAAGGCATTCAGGTCACTGTGACCACTCAAATTAAATTGAGTGATCACAGTGCAAAGAGTGTCCCATTGAGAGAAAAAAAGACAGAAAGTGCAATCATACTATTAAAGTTTTGGTAACAGTGTTGCTGTCCTTGCTGCTGAAACCTATTGCAGCACGAGGGACAGGGGGCCAATGGCGTTGTCCATAGGCAGACAACCAAGTCAGTCATCTGACTACGGACCCAGTGGACAGTCAGCCTTAGTGCATAAGGTTGCCAGTTCGTCCATGTTTACCTGGACATATATATATTCATACTGATGGGCAGTGCATGGAAAATGCCACCCCGCAACATGTAGAATCCATACACTGTAGAAATGGAATTAAACAGGAATCCCAGGTGGCGTGACTTGGCTAGATAGGTTTCCATATGCATGAGGTAGTAATATGTGTCCAGGAAACATGGCCGATCTGGCAAGCCTAATAGTATCCCATTCATTAACATTAACAATCCTTAACAAATTAGGAGGTACGTGTTGTTTCCTCATGTTTGTGGAATTTTTAAATGGAACTATATAAAAAAAATTGAATGATTAAGCCCTTTTTTTCTTGGTCACGTTTGCCAAATGAGGAACATATGCTGATGTAATTGGACTTGATCTGTCACATCTGCTTTTAATCAAAAGGCACCAAATGAATCCAAAAAATGCAGCAAATGTGAACAGAGTTATATACACATTTTATTCTCTCTCGCCTTCGATACATACTATATATATATATGAAAGAGAGCTACATTCACTATTCTCAGAATCTTTAAAGAACGTGGAAGAAGTGGACACTAAAGTTAGCATTCGGATGTGTAAGCTTTACCGCCAAGATAAGTAACTATAACGCACGTCCACCCATATTACCTTCCTGATGCTAAACCCATAAGAAATCCGTTAGCGCATCGTTTTTTGCGCAAGCTTCCACAAGCTTACTGTACTTTGTGCATCCTATACTTAATATGGGGATCGCAATCAGTAATTATCGTTAAGTAAGGTATTACAAAGTCCTAGCTCTAATTACCGCAGGGACGCGCAAGGTAAAGTTTTAGCGACACCGAAAAGCTGGTGCTAAATGGTTCTACTTTTGCAAAATCATTTAGCACTCCCAAAACTATCCTAATTAAATCCCATACTCACCTCTCATCCCACGGTGGGAGCGGTGGCTCTATCCGCCTCAACCCCTGGCCGCGAGCAGAGTGAGACTGGGAAGAAATAGTTCCCGTTCTCCCTCCATGATCACTCGCGAGAGCAAGATCACTCAAGGCTTGCGGCCGGAAGCCCAAACCTTCGTGGAGTCCTATGGACCCCAGAAGGTGATACTCACAGTGGCACGAGTATCACCACAGTTAGCGCCGCTTTCTGGAGCGAGGTGTCAAGGTAGCGGGTAAATCACTGTGGGGAAATCATGAATATTTCATAAGTGGGATCACCCAACAGGAGCTGCAACCTCCCCCCCGTTATAAGTATAAAGATCCACACTGGCCGGATTGGCCATGTTTTCCTTGACACATATTAATATATTACACAAGGAAAAGTGCTGCCCTGCAACATGTAGAATTCATATGCTGAAGGAAGTAAATCAAGGCAGGTGACCCGGGATTAATTTTTTATTTCTTACTTGCAGTGTATGGATTCAACATGCTGTGGGGTGGCATTTTTCATGCTCTGCTCATCAGCATGTACTTATATGTCCAGGAAAACATGGCCGACCTGGCAGCTCTATTATGGCGACGGCAAAGCACAGAGCTGAAAGATACACTTTGTACATCCCTGGGAAAGAGGTTTTTTTATATATTATTTTGTTATACAGTTCATAAGCAATTTCTTTGTCTTGGTTGTTTGATGTGCAGTACATTTCATTGGAACAATTTCCTTGTCACTTTTCCTCCATATATACGTCTCTTTATCCATGGAGGGGAATTGAGTACATTGAGTTTAGCTGACTTTAGCTGACATTCCCCAGACATTCCTGCCTTTAAACAGATTTCAGTGCTGGAGTAGTGATAGAGAAAATAACAAACTGTTTGCTGTTATCTGATACAAAGCCCAGAAAAACCTTTTAAGCATCTAGAAAAAAGGTTATATGGGAACAGCAGCGTGTTAGGTCAGGTTGGGATTGAAAATATATAACCACGTGTTACACGTGGCAATATTGGGTTTGGAATGTTCCAAGGTGATCGTATATTTTGGAAAATCATTGTTTTTCTGACATTTTTTCTGAATGAAGAAGGAAAGCATGTCTTGGCGAAACGCGTATCAGTAGCTTTCATCCATTATACCTACCCCATCCAAGCCAGTAGACTATTATTATTATTTTATTTACTTTATTTGTTTTATTTCTTTTTATACAAATCATGACCAAGTAGACCCAATACCACCCATTCAATTTACATTACATTTGTTTTTATGATGTTTGACTGTGGTAAATGTGTTTTGTTGTTTTTTTAAAATTAAGGTTATCTAATAAAGGTTCTCAATTAAGGTCCTCCTTGTACCTTATACGGCTGTCCTTACGGTACTTTTTTCCTCTGAACTTCTTGGTTCAGATTTTTTTGTGCATATACTCTTGAGGGTTTAATCCCTATCTATAGTACCTATTGGCCTCAATTTCCTCTATTTTTCTTCTTCCTTTTTTCATTTCGGTAACTTTTCACTGCTAGTTTGTGTTCTTTGAATAGACAAACCATTGTTTCTCTATGGGGGTTTCACTACCCTCGAACAGGCACCGAACAGGCACCATATGTGCAGGCATTTAGTCACAATTTGACGAACTGCCTGCTCTCTGACTAGCCGAATGGCCCCGAAATGTTCCCGTTCGATGAAATTCAGCATTTGGTTACAATTCAGGGCCAGATCGACTCTCTTTGAATAACCCTGACAGAGTGCTGAGAATAAATACAGTAAGAAGGTAATACAGCTAAGGTTAATGCACGGTATTCAGAATATCAGAGTATTGCAACAACATACTTGTATTATAAATGCAGACAATCACTTAACTGATGGGAATATATAATGAGAAATTAACACATTTGATGAATAACGATAACCAGGCTAAATGCTTTATGATATAATTGTTCTGTATCCATGGCATAAAAGGACATTTTAATATATAGGGCCACTGCCAGAATAAAATGGATCGCTGTCAAGTTTGCATCCTCCTACAAACTCATCATGTGACCATATTTTTGTCTGATAAAAACTTTATTTTCTTCTTTTAATTAGATTCTATAAATCTGGCACCGTAAATGAAATATAGTTCTTGGCCTCGCTTTATTGTCTATATCAGTGGTTCCCAATCGCGGTCCTCAAGTACCCCCAAAAGGCCAGGTTTTAAGGATTCCCTTGGGGAAATTCAGACTGAATCCTGCAATCACTGAGCAGCAAATCAGATCACCTGCGCTGTGCTTCAGATATCTGGAAAAACTGACCTGTTGGGGGTACATGAGGACCATGATTGGAAACTGCTGGTCTATACGTACCTTAGCAATAAAGGTTATTCATCAAGTGCCCAATTGCCCTTATATTAAATAAGACCTTTACCCCAGCTTAAATCTAGTGTTAAGCCTCCTTAACCCCTTCACTACTAAGGGATTTTAAATAAAAAAAATCACTGCTTTGAACCAATCGATTTTTGGGAAAATCTTTTTTAATTAATCATACAGTTAGAGATATTTGGGAATATTCTCAATGTATTCCTTACAGCGATAACCTATGTAGCAGTAGGGATGTGCTGCCGGTTCGAATCGGTTTGAAGTTCGAATCGAACATTGCCTGTTCGAAGGTTCGCGAACTCCGAACTTTACAGGACGTTTGCGGAAAGTTCGATAAAAAAGTTTTCAAAAAAAATTCAAAAAATACTTAAAAGATCCTAAAAAAATCGAAAAATGAAGAGACTTTTTACTTCAGAATATAATAATAAACGGTTTATTAGATATTGAATTAAAACAGGAATATTTTTAACATTAAAGCCTATGGGATTCGCCTAATTAAACCTGTCGAATGAAACCACCGAAGTTGCATTTCGGCAACTTTTCTCTGCTGTTTGGTGTTCTCTGAATAGACGAAGCATTGCTTCTCTATGGGGAATTCACTGCCCTCGAGCAGGCAACTAACAGGCACCGTATGTGCAGGCAATTCGCCAAGCATTTGGCTCACTGAATAGCAGAATGGCCCACTCGTTGGTGATAAAACATTTCCCACTCATTGTTGGTCAAACATTTCCCACTCGTTGGTGATAAAACATTTCCCATGGCTTCAAATCCTTCAAATCGCTTTTAAACATGAGCAAAAGTGGTAAAAATGAGCTCAGCGCACAGCGGTGAAATGGCTCAACTCTCAGCAGTGAAAGGGTTAAAAACTGTTTTTTTTTTTCATTGTTTCCTGTCCCCCAGGGCAGTACCCGGACCCCCATACACCTTTTATGGCCAATATCTTGCATATATACCCTCTTGGAGAGGACCTTAATTTTCGAACATTCGAGCCCCATTGACTTGCATTGTGTTTGCATTGTGTTCGAGTTTGCGGTCAAACTTTTTTGGGTGTTTGAGTTCGAATGCGAACCGAACACTGGGGTGTTCGGCCCATCACTATGTAGCAGGCATATTTTGCCATCTGCTGGCCAACAGGAGTTACTGCGTTTCAGGTCTCCATTCGGGATGAACTGGGAAGATGTCAGTCAGACACATCCCCAGCTGCTTTTAAAAAGTGTTAGCAGCTTAGGCATCATGACCAAGGTGCTAAAAATGTAAGGGTATGTTCTGAAGACCAAATGCAAACAATTTTTATTTGCAATAAACAAAATTCCTTTGCATTGCTTTGCATTGCTCCTGTGGAACACCATATCGACTATACTCGATTCCAGTTCACCTGGACGTTCCTTGCAGATTGAGTATAGTCAATTTTGGTAGTAAAAGGAGTAAATTAAATAAATGGCAATCGACCTATAATCTACCTTCATCAAGCCTGGTAACCCAGCTGAAACCTGGTCTGCCATTGTGAATATGCAATAAATTTCCACGTTTGGAAATAAGTGCTGGTCTCCTTTGTTTTCTTCTTCTAATACGAGAAATCAGAGAAGCCCGATCAGAAAGGGGATCATAATATCTCATTGTTATTTCCAGTAGTAACCTTCAATGTTGAGTAATATGCTTTGTAGCAATTTTGGCAGCTTTTTACTGCATCTCTGAGCATTTCATTTATTATTTTTATTATTACTGTTTTTTATAATAATAATTTTAAAACTTATAAATCGGCAACAGTTTCCGGTAAGTTTTTCAATAACCAATGAGCTTCTTTCTACTTCTGAATAATGTACATAGACATCTTTCTTGATGGTTCTTCATGACATGCATCATATTGGTTAGCACTTCTTGGTACTATTCATACGATATGTATTTAATTCTCTGGTACTGTGCTGGAGAATCGTCCCAAAATTTGAAACCGACGCGTTTTATCCTATTGTTTATAACATCCACCAACCCACACCTCTTCCTTCGACACCTCTCTTTCATCCCTGATTAATCTCACCTCCTTTAATATTTTCATAACATCCATAATTTGGGGGCTTTTAGATGAAAGCTTTCACGTGCCGACGAGCGACAGTGTTGCTCACATCGATTTGCAAAGGCGGCTGAACAGACCTGGAACTTTTCATTCTCATTTTAATGAGTGTTTGTAGTAATCTAAATATTTTTTTCATGTCTGATTTATTTGCTTCATGTTTCCTAACCAGATACAGTTCCTGTCACAGCACGGGGGCTTCGCTAGCTGTCTTTTCTTTTTGTACTCGTAAAATGAAGCCAGTGGAGTAGACAATTTCCTTGTTCAGTCTTGAACATAATAATGACTTTTCGAGTAGTTGGTCTGGTAAAGTTTTTAGGAAAGCCGCTTAGAATGTCAATGAGATGATTCCTTAACAATTCTCTGCTTTGCACAGAATGTTCGCCTCTTCTTAGTCCTTCATCAAACTGACCCCTGATCCACA
Organism: Leptobrachium leishanense; assembly: GCA_009667805.1. NCBI lineage: Eukaryota > Metazoa > Chordata > Amphibia > Anura > Megophryidae > Leptobrachium > Leptobrachium leishanense. The sequence continues at coordinate 99,095,132 of CM019072.1, forward strand.
TCACTTCAATATTACCATATACCTTTTTATTTTATGATTTTGTGCTCTTTGTTTTGTCAGTTGTTCTGGCTTTTTTCATTAATTTCTTCACATTTTGTTTTTATCCCATATATTTCAGTTATTTAATTGTATATTTTGTCAAAATCATTATTTCTACAAAGTTCATAAAATGAAACGACTGTGTTGGTGTTAAAGGGGCACTAACACTAACATAAGCTGTAACTAGATAATCACATGTAAGATATCAGCAACAGGAAATAAACAAAATAAGAATATTTCATTTTTTGGTGGTAGAGGTCCTTTGAGTGATTATTTGCCAGTGTTTGTGGACAACATGCTGTGGAAGACAAAAGAAAGTCCTCTGGGTTTATTTATCCCTTTTCCGCCACAGGGTGTACCATGCCTTCCCTGCGGTGGGTGGGCTTAGAAGATGAAAGTATGCCCCATTGACTTCTGTGGGCCACCTCGGCCCCGCCCATCAGCCGGCAACCGAACCGCCGTTGGCTGCTGTGGGACAGCCTGAACTCAGCGACTAGGAGAGCCAAAGAGACCATCGTTAACCCCATCCCACCGGGCTCCACCCTTCAGTTGTTAAGAGGGCAAGAACGCACTTTAAAGACCTAAAAAAAATCTGTATTTGTTGATGCACACCTAAATAAGTGGGTGGGCTTTGTGATATTACCCAATAAATCTATAATTGGAGTGGAGGTAACATCACTGCTCTATGACTGTGGAGACTGTGGAGACACAGTTTTGAATCCCAGCAAGAGCACCTCTCCAGTAAGTGTCTTTGGGCAAGACACCTAGCGGTACATACTCGCCACCCAGGACATACTTGAAAACCAGAGAAATCTCAATGTATCCTTCCTTACGTTCCCCCAGCCAGGCTCCCTGGTGCTGAGAGCTTTTTTTCAATCTTCCTGGTTTACAGGGTTAAAATGTTCTTGCTCTCCACCTCTGGAGTCTTAGTGTCTAATTAGACCTGTGGTCACATGATCTGTACTGCCCTATTTATATGGCCTTTTGTGCTACAGTTCCTGGATCCAGTATAAGGTTCTCTTTGCTGTGTTCCTGATTTATGTATGTTATATTTGAATATTCTGGTTCTAAACTTCTGGCTCTGTGTTTTGACGATTCTTCTGATCAACCCTTGGTATTGTGTATTTTGATATCCTGGTTTTTGACTTCTGGCATAGTACTCTGTCTAATCACTCGCTTAATCCTTTTTTGTGTTGTTTGTGTGGTTTTATGGATTTCTGATTTACTTTTGAACCACACTTAAGTATCTGTTGTTTGTTTACTTATTCTGGTGTTAGACCTAATCACTAGGCATCCAGTGGTTTGTGCTGGTTGCAGCATAATCTGTTTCAAATTAAGTCCTGCCCTGCAGGTTGCAGAATATATTGTTTACTCTGGTGTTCTTGTTTTCTCTGTGGTTATCCAGTGCAGCAATTTATTGTTTTTTCAGAGACCACCTCAAGGACCTCTTTCTGGTACTATTGTTGCTAGATCCTTCCTGTCTAGTCTGGTTTAACCCTGTCCTCGTGTATGTTTCCCACCCTGTACTCTTTGTAGATTAGAAGGCCATTCAAGGACCTTATCCCAGAGCAGGGCGTTCCTCGTGTGTGTATAGTCTTGTCTTGTCTGGTTATTTCTGTATCCCGTGTTCAGGGTTCTGCATAATGCAGAGAAACACATACCGGCCTAAAGGGCTTAACAATAAACACAGCAACACGGACCCCCCCTTTGGCTCCTGAGGGGCCCACCATGACATACACCTTCTTACATTTATTGTCCGAGAAAAAGTTCTGGAGGTTGACTAATACATTTTAATGATCATTACGTGATTCTGTTTGCTGTAGTTTAATAAATTCCGATGGAAAACATATGTTCAATGACACGGCATGGTCCAGGATCTATATCTTTTAGGGAAAATGTGCTTTGACCAATCAAGAATCATTTTATTTCCAAGATGGAATTTGCTCAGACGGCCGGTTGAAAGTTTGATGTTCTGGTTCAAGAAGAGGCCATCATTTTTCACCACTATAAAGGTAGAATAACGCGTGAGATTTTTTTTTTTCCGGAAAGATGCAGTGGGCCTGGAGGCTTTCTGAGAAAAGATCTCATCAATACCCTGCCCAGACTATCTTTGGATTCATTTTGGCTCAGGAATTATTGCAGCTCATAGAAAGATCTGACAGAAAATCCATGATGCTCCCTCCTCTTCTAACCTCTGCCCTCGGGCAGAAAAAAATAAAATTTCCACCAGCCTCCATCGGTCATGGCTTCGGCTCAAGGGATTTCAAAGTTTTATCAAGGACTAAGAGATTTGTAACTTCCTTCACAGCTATCGGGTGTTGATGGTGGTTGATATGGGACGTAAATATGTATCACACTTTTACGGAAAACCAAAGGCCGTTGCAATAAAGTGTAAAGTTATGAATCTAGGACAGCGAAGCAGAAAGTCGTAGAACAAGCATAAAGCTGACAGAGTACCAGTAATTCAGGAATTCCGCTCTCAAATAATTTAAAGATACAACATAGAACAATAGGCCTCATTGTACATTTTGGGCCCTATTACATTCTTCACGCAAAAACGCACGCGCAACGCGTGGATTTTTGCGCGAAGCGTTAAACGTTAACACGCGTAAATCAACGCTGGTATTACAATCCTCGCTCATTTTTTCATCTGTTAAAAAATAACGCGCGCAAAACGGACGCGCATTAACGTTGCGCGCCGAAATCGGTGTGCGGACTGTTTTTTCACACCTTTCAGCCAATCAGAATTGAGAACCACAATTATCTCACGTTACGTTTTTGCACCTGTCAAAGTCAATTTGCGCATATATGCTGCATCAAAAAAAAAACACGCACAACTTCTCAATTTTATTGTTTGGGTATGTGTAGAATGTGTAACTATACTTTGCTGCATTTTTTTTTTTAAGGCTGGTGAATTTGGGTTCGGCCAGGTCGTTCAGATTTGCCGTTACCACCAGCTTTTAGTAGTTGTTAAAATTATGCGCGCAAATGCTGTGCGTTACAAACTGCGCATAGATTGTAATACCATCAGCGTACCAGCGCACAAACGCATTTGCGCTCACAATGTTAAGTATAGGACGCGCAACGTACATTACGCTCGCAAAGGGTTCGCTCAGGTTCACCAGCGATAGATGTGTATTTTTTGCGCGGACATTGTAATACGATGTTCTGCGCGAAGGGTTTTGCCCCTCGCGTTAATGCGTTTTGGCGCACTCGTTAACGATTGCACGAAGAATGTAATAGAGCCCTTTGTATTTGGACTCTTTGGTTGCATGGGGATAGGTTTTCTACACCAGACCTTATGGGTGTTATTCAGAAAGCACCAAAATTCCATAGAAATTTCAGTGCTTTCTCGTTCGGTGCGCTTTGGTGATTCCATTTCACCGACACTGCGGTGAATTCACTGTTCACCACAGGGTCCCCGTAGTGCGACAAGCACAGAGTCGCCGAAGACCATCAAACTGATCGCCGCCGTCGAACTGCAGGAAAAAAAAACGAGCTCTGCTATTCTTCTAATAAATTTTTAAACCAATAAAAATACATTAAAATGTGTACAAAAAATAATAAAGGTCCTTTAAAAAATAATAAAAAGGTCTGTTACAGAATAAAAAAAAATAACACCTTTAAAAAAATTGGGAATCAAAAATTTCATTTAAAAAATATATTAAAAATTCCTAATGGTGTTCTAAAAAATAAATAAAAAGACCGTTCGCTGAAAATGAAAAGAATAAACGGCTGAATAAAAAATGAGATAAAAACGATAATATTGTTTTACATTGAATCCTATGGGATTCGCCTGTTTAAACCTGTCGAACTGAAGTCGAAGTAAATCCCTCCCACAACCTCAGACTTCCGCCTTTCTATAGATTGTGCTGGTAAATCTTACCTGATCGTGTGATATGTTTGTCTGAAATGATTTGCAATCCACACAATGATTTCCATGTAATGCATAGCATTGAATCACAAAATAAACCATGGAGGCACTTAGTCACCCATGGAGGATACATTTATAGAGTTGTCTCTTTTCCAAAACAAGGCGCTAAGGCCAAGCTTAAGCAAAAGGATAAATATGCAGCGTACAATGTCAAGCTGTACATTTAATAGCATTTCACATGGCACAACATACATATGAAATTGATTTCCCTGCATCCTGCCACTTTTTCATTATTTTGACCTGACAGGTGCTTGCTGAGATATTTCTAAATGTTTCATGCGTTCATAACACCATCCTGAGGAACACAAAAATGGATTCCTCTGCTTATCAGAAAATGAAAAGACTCCACCGGAGAAAAGATTGCTGTTGGCAATCAAAATGTATATTTTTTAGTGTATGTGTATGTGACTATTGATCATGTTACAGATTTTTGATGACATTTATGTCCCATTCTCAGGACCTGGCAGTATCTGTGCATTAGCATTATCAGTCTGGGCACACAAGGCACGCCCCAAGGTTGGGTGAGAGCTTCATCTTTGACCCCTACATTGATATTTTGGATGTACCTTATCTTGTTCATGAGAAACAAAATGAAAATTGACTTTATCATTGCATAAACATTGGTTATTCCCAACTAAAAATAACTGTTTTGTATAAAATGATCTGGACACACATGCGTAATTAATAAATATTCCATGTTTATACACCCTAATGAAATGGACTGCGTATGCCATTGAACCATATCATTCATTTCTAACCCTAAGTGAGGGAAAGGGGTGTTTGTGAGGGTCCTGAGGACAACCTTGTGAGAGCTGAGCGGGCACCCACCGTAGAGCAGACCACTAGAGCTGTTGCTCATCCTCAGTATCCTCACACCCCCTTTCTCTCATTTCTAACCCTAACCCTAAAACGGACACAAATTACCTCTCCCTAATTTAACACTGTAACACTAATTTCTAATCTTAACACTAATTTCTAACTGTAACCATAATTACCCTGTTTTTTAACCCTAACTATGGAAAAAGATGCTACATTTATCCTGAGCATGTAATTCGGCTGCAAATTTCAGCTATACCTAAAAGCTGGTGCTAAACTATTCCACTTTTGTAAAATCATTTAGCACCCCCTAAAATTGCCCAATTAAATCACATACTCACCTCTCATCCATGGCGAGAGCGTTGGCCCGATCCACCTCTTCTCCTGGCCAAGAGCAGAGTGAGACTGGGAAGGAATAATTCCCTTTTTCCCTCCACGATCACTCGCGAGAGCAAGATCGCTCAAGGCTCGCGGCCCGAAAGCGCAAACCTCCAAGGAGTCCTATGGATTACAGAAGGTGACACTTGCAGTGGTGCGGAAACGCTACTGCAGGTATCACCACGGTTAGCGCCGGGATGAGGTGCCAAGGTAGCGGGCAGGGGCAGATTTTCCATGGTAGTGTGCGCTAATTGCTATCAGGGCACGCAAGCCAAAATTTTAGCTACACCAAACAGCTGGTGCTAACTGATTCTGCATTTGCAAAATCCTAACCCCCCCAATACATCAGATACTCTCTTCTCATCCCGTGGCAAAAACGGTGGCCCGATCTGCTACTTCCCCTGGCTGCGAGCAGAGTGAGACTGGGAGCAAGTAGTTTCCAGTTTCCCTCCATGATCACTCGGCGGCGCTGCACTATCTTGCCAGAGCGAGATCGCGTAGGGCTTGCGGCCTGGAAGCGCAACCCTCCATGGAGTCCTTTGGACTCTTGGAAGTGGGTCGGAAGTGCTACAGCGAGTATCCCAGGGGTTAGTACTGCGTTCTAGGGAAAGGTGCTCAACTAGCGCCTGCCCTGGAATATTGAGCTAAAATAGGGCGCAGGCTCATATTATCCCCGTCAGCATCCCCATTTTAGGGCAAACCAAGGATTAGTGCCCTCAAAGTTTTTTATTTTGACCAAACATGTTTTGTTTTTGTTTTTTTACTGTAGTCTACAATAGGGATGTGCATGGCTGAAAAATTAGTTTAGTTTAGTTTCGTTACGTTTTTAAATCATTTTATTTTCGGAATTTCGTAACTAATTTCATTTCGTATTTCGTTTAGTTTTGGAGCGATTTGAAATTTTGAATCGATTTTGAAATTTCGAATCGATTTGAAATTCATATATCGATTCGAGAGTTGATATCAATTTGATACAGGCGTCAATGGCAGTGCACCCAGATATTGTGCCTTTAGTGCCAGGCATGCAAGTACTATCATACAGTAACCCCTCTGTGGTATTGTGGAAGAGTGCAGGGGTGGACCATGCGGTCCTATATTAAAAAGATATGAATCTGGGAATGGGCGTCAGTGCACCCAGATATTGTGCCTTTAATGCCAGGCCATCAAGTATCATCATACAGTAACCCCTCTGTAGTATTGTGGAAGAGTGCAGGGGTGGACCTTGCGGTCCTATATTAAAAAGATATGCATCTGGTTAAGGCGTCAGTGCACCCAGATATTGTGCCTTTAATGCCAGGCCATCAAGTATCATCATACAGTAACCCCTCTGTGTTATGGTGGAAGAGTGCAGGGGTGGACCTTGCGGTCCTATATTAAAAAGATATGCATCTGGTTAAGGCGTCAGTGCACCCAGATATTGTGCCTTTGGTGCAAGACTGCCAGGCCAGCAAGTATCATCATACAGTAACCCCTCTGTGGTATTGTGGAAGAGTGCAGGGTTGGACCCTGCGGTTAAAAAAATTTAAATTATATAAATCTGGCACAGGCGTCAGTGCAGCCAAATATTGTGCCTTTCATGGCAGCAAGTGCCTTCACAAGGTAACCCTTTTGTGGTATTGTGGAAGAGTTCAGTGCTGGAGGTTTTGTGAATGCAGAAGAGGACATCCCCTATCTATTCCATTACTTCAGCATCAGGGGATTGATAGCTGCTGATCCAGGACTGATTCATTTTTATAAATGTCAGCCGGTCTACAGAGTCGGTGGACAGACGCACTCTTTTGTCTGTGACAAACCTCCAGCGGCACTGAACGTCCTTTCGGAAAGCACGCTAGATAAAGGGCAACCTAGTAGCTGCATAGCATATTGGCTAAGTTCTGGCCAGTGATCCAATCTCAACACCCAGTAAGCCAGTGGATCATCTGCTGGAATGGTATCCAGGTCTGCCCTTGCCCTAAGATAGTCCTGCACCATATGGTGAAGACGCTGGCAATGGGTGCCTACATTTGATGTCCCTGGGCGTCGAGGAGTAAAAAAATTTAAAAATGCATCAGTCAAGCGGCCCTGGCCTTCACCGCTATTCCTCTGATCACCTGTAACCTCAGAAGCACGTGTGTCAGCACTTGGTAATCTAACAGTGCCTGGAAAGGTGTTACACAAGTTTCGCTTTAAAGCGTCCGCAAGTTTTGTCATCCTGTGCTCCCTCTGTGCGGGCAGGATGAGCTCTGCAACTTTCCCCTTGTATCGTGGATCAAGAAGAGTTGCCAACCAGTAATGATCCCACTCCTTGATAGCACAAATCCTGGGGTCCTTTAGCAGGCTTTGCATCATTAGGGAGCCCATGCAGCGTAGGTTGGAGGTGGCATTAGCTGCCGAGTCTTCCTGGCCAATGAGGATGACCGTATCGTGCACTTCCTCCTCCCAGCCACGCACAAGCCCTTCTGTTTCTGGGCACACAAAACCCTGCCTTGAGGAATCCCCACCTTCAATGCCCCCACTACTTAAATAGTCCTCTTCCTCCTCATCCTCCTCCTGTCTGATCTGAGTAGGACCCGCTGGAATGCTGTCTGCGGAAAGACTGGGGCCTTGAGAGCTAGGGAAGGCCTCCTCTTCCTCCCGCTGCTCTGCCTCTAGAGCCACATCTATAATTCCCTGCAGAGTGTGCTCCAGCAGGAACACTAAAGGAATTGTGTTAGGCTAAGGTCAGGCTAACGCAGTATTAACGTGCGTTTAGCCGCACTAAATCACGGCCGTGCTAGCAGCAAATGACGTCCAATGCGGGGCAGCATACGAAGAACGGCCGCACGAAAGTCCGGCTGCGCAACACAGGTGGCAAACAAGCGCATTTTTTCGAGAACGTCAAACCGCTAGTACTGACGTATAGAGTGCGCTGCGTCCGCTAGCGGCGTGTGTGTGTGATTAGGAGACGTCAGACGCTGCTCATGTCCGGCCAACATAACGTCCAGACACAAAAAGTATTTTATTGATGATCCGTACAAAATCACGGAATAAAAAGCGTATCATATGACCGCTATTGCGTATTCCGTGAAAAAATACGTCCATTTGTTCGAACGCACTTTTTCACGGACAACGCGAAAAATGCGTTAGTCTGACCCTAGCCTTACTGATGCATGCACTGTCCCTGCTCACAATCTTCGTTGCCTCCTCAAATGGTGACAGTACAGTGCATGCATCCTTGATCATCAGCCACTGCGGGGGGGGGGGAAACCAAGTTGACCTGAACCTGTCCTTGTGTCATACTCACACAGGTACTCGTTGATGGCCCTCTGCTGCTTGTGCAGATGCTGCAGCATTGCTAATGTCGAATTCCACCTGGTGGGCATGTCACAGATCAGACGGTTTGTGGGAAGGTGGAATTCTCTTTGAATTTCTGCCAGGCGAACGCTTGCTGGGAATGACCGTCTGAAGTGGCTGCAGACTTTTCTGGCCTGGATGAGAAGCTCTGGCAGCCCTGGGTACTTGGTTAGGAAACGCTGTACCACCAGATTTAGGACGTGTGCATGGTACATGCGTCAATTTACCCTTGCTTAGGGCGGAGAGAAGGTTGCTGCCATTATCGCAGACGATCATTCCCAGCTCAAGCTGGCGTGGTGTTAACCATCTCTGCACCTGCCCCTGCAGAGCTGACAAAATTTCTGACCTGGTGTGGCTCCTGTCCCCTAAACAAACCAGCTCAAGCACAGTATGGCATCTTTTTGCTTGAGCCATTGATTAGACCCTGTCAGGCGTGGGTTTAACTGCCACTTCGCCAGAGACAGAAAAGGAGGAGGAGGAGGAGGAGGAAGAGGTGGTGGTGGTGGAGCAGACAGACCTCATACAAGCAGCTTTCTGGAGGCGTGGTGTATTAACAAGCTCCAGCACAGAGCCCCATCTTGGATCCCTCCCAGCTGCAATCAGAGTTACCCAGTGTGCCATGAAGGAAATGTAACGACCCTGTCCATGCTTGCTGGACCACGTGTCTGAAGTGACATGCACCTTGCTGCTGACTGCCTTTCCCAATCACTGGATAACATTGTCTTCCACGTGCTGGTATAGTGCTGGAATGGCCTTGCGTGAAAAGTAATGGCGTTTTGGAACCTGCCACTGTGGTACAGCGCATTCAGCAAATTCACGGAAGGGAGCAGAGTCCACCAGCTGGAAAGGCAGCAGCTGCAATGCGAGTAATTTTGCTAAGCTGGCATTTAGACGCTGTGCTTGGGGATGGTTGGGACTATATTTTTTCTTTCGCTGCAGCAGCTGCGGCAACGTAAACTGACTGCGTAAATTCTCAGCTACTGTTGCATGGCAGGACATACAGTGTGGGTAGAGACAGATGAGGAGGACCTACGCAAAGTTTTGCCCCAACGGGATGTGTGGCACTTGTTCATATGTCGCCTCAAGCATGTGGTACCCAAGTGTCCGGTGTTTATCCCACGCTTCAGCCTCCTCTGACATAGATTACAAATAGCAACGGTGGGGTCTGCTGCACATTTCTTAAAGAACTCCCAGACAGCAGAGTTCCTGCATGTGTTCTTTGAGACAACAGCGCTCTGCACCGGAGCAGCTCTGACATGTGATGCCTTGGACTGGCTAGTGCTACGGTTGGTCACAGAGGATGTTGTGCCTCGTGTTTGCTTCGCCTCCTCCTCCTCCTCCCCCTCCTCCTCACTTGATTCCTCAGTTCGATCTGGCACCCAGGTGGAGTCAGTGACCTCATCATCATCAATGTCATCTTCACCCCCTATCTCCTCGTCACTGGAGCCAACTTGGCAGTATGCTGCAGCTGCTGGGGCAACATGAGTGCCAGTTATTTGTGTGTCATCACTGGCACCCCCTTCCTCTAGGTTGATTATACTCCCTTGCTCAACCTCAGAGATTGAATCAGAGCACTGTACTTGCTGCACATCCTCAAGCAGCATGTCACTCTCATTGCAGTCAAACAATTCAGCTGACTCCTCCGTGTGTGATAACGAGGCTACGGCAGGAGTAGCTGTGGACATGGAGGCTACATTAGATGCTTTGGCAGCTGAGGTGGACTGTAAAGCACTAGAAGACTGTCTGGCAGAGGACTCGGAGGATGAGGATGGCCTGGTTAGCCAATCCACCAAGTCCTCTGTATGTTGCTGCTGCTTAAGACGGCCAGCACCAGTTATAAAGGACAAGCGTGCCCCTGCAGAGGATGTACCACGTCCACCACGACCAGAGACACAGCCTCCCGACACAGGGGCTGCTTGCCCTCTTATCTGTGGCTGGGAGCGTCTGCCTGTCCTTTTTGTTCTTTCAGACATGGTCAGTGATATATAGATTAATATATACAGAACTCTGATTCAACTCTGGTATAAAGATTTAAATAACGCTGGTATAACTCAGTGAGACACACTGATAGCTGGCAGCCAGTGACAAGAGACAGATCACCTTAATTCACAAATGTTTTAAATAAATTAGTGAGCCCCAAAATAAAGCGTGGTACTCTATGTATGACGAGACACAGATCACCTTAATTCCCAAGTGTTTTAAAGAAATTAGTGAGCCCCAAAATACAGCGTGGTACTTTTTGTATGACGAGACACAGATCACCTTAATTCCCAAGTGTTTTAAAGAAATTAGTGAGCCCCAAAATACAGCGTGATACTTTTTGTATGACGAGACACAGATCACCTTAATTCCCAAGTGTTTTAAAGAAATTATTGAGCCCCAAAATACAGCGTGGTACTGTTTGTATGACGAGACACAGATCACCTTAATTCCCAAGTGTTTTAAAGAAATTAGTGAGCCCCAAAATACAGCGTGGTACTTTTTGTATGACGATACACAGATCACCTTAATTCTCAAGTGTTTTAAAGAAATTAGTGAGCCCCAAAAAAAATTGCTGGCTGTGTGACGAGACACAGAAGATCACCTTAATTCCCAAGTGTTTTAAAGAAATTAGTGAGCCCCAAAATACAGCGTGGTACTGTTTGTATGACGAGACAGAGATCACCTTAATTCCCAAGTGTTTTAAAGAAATAAGTGAGCCCCAAAATACAGTGTGGTACTGTTTGTATGACGAGACACAGATCACCTTAATTCCCAAGTGTTTTAAAGAAATTAGTGAGTCCCAAAATACAGCGTGGTACTGTTTGTATGACGAGTCACAGATCACCTTAATTCACAAGTGTTTTAAAGAAATTAGTGATCCCCAAAAAGATTTGCTGGCACAGTGACAAGACCCAGAAAATCACCTCAATTCACAAATGTTTTAAATAAAGTTGTAAACCCCAAAAAAACTTGCTGGCACAGTGACAAGACACACATCACCTAAATTCCTGATATTTGGTATAAATGAGACCAAAAGACTTGCTGGCACAGTGTGACAAGACCCAGAAAATCACCTCAATACACAAATGTTTTAAATAAAGTTGTAAACCCCAAAAAAAATTGCTGGCACAGTGACAAGACACACATCACCTAAATTCCCTGATATTTAGTCGAAATGAGACCCCCCCAGACCCCCCCCCCAGTAGCGTGGAAGACCGGCAGTAACAACACACACAACTATCTCCTTTGAAATCTCCTCTGAAATGCGTGCAGAAGCGCTGCGTGGAAACCTTATATAGTGTGCTGCGGGACTTAGCTCTGTGAGCCCATGATTGAGCAAAATTTGCCCAATCAGGACTCTGAGCGGTGATTGGCATAGTGTTCAACCAGTCTTGCACCAGACCTTTGGTCAGGTGCAAGGCTGTAGCCAATTACGAGCTTCAGGCAGTGGGAAAATGCATTGTGGTCCATTGTGGTCGAACATGCGGCGAACACCCGGAAATGTTCGGGGTTCGCGATCTGCTCGAACAGGGTAAGTTCGGGTCGAAACCCGAACCGTCCGAACCCGAACAGCTCATCCCTAATGATGATGACACAGTGTAAAAAGAAATAAATTCATTATATACCGTTTAGTTTAGTTTCAAATTCGTATCGTATGGATTCGTTTTTCTGAAGTACTTCCGAAATACGAATTATCAAATTTCGTTCCAAATTCCGAATTTTTCCGAAACGAATGCACATCAAGCCATTCCACTGCTTCACTCCTGCTGTGTTCATACTCTTCTGCAATCTATGTATTATCAGGTTGATTAATTTTCCCTTTAATGCCTTCCCTTCAATTTTGATAGGTTTTGATATTACAAAAAACTTTTCTTTCACCACCATGCTTTCCCCTCCCCACCTCCACTTCCTCCCCTTGCATCTCATTACCTGCTTGCTCTCCTAAAGCTCTGCCTCTTCCTTCAAACAGCTCACAACACAGAGGCACCACCACTCCAGACTCTGCACCCTGCAGTGCCACCCTCCCACCCAGTCCTAGGCCCAAACTTATTCATTCCCCTCCACCTGTATCCACTTTATTCTAATCAACCTGTGGCTTGCTATTCTCTCTCTAGCCACCAGATCCACACTCCCCCTGCTCCCCTTCTGTTTCACTTACCCCTGTCCTTTAAACTGTAAGCTCACGGGATGTCTTGCTGAGCACTTGTGTAAAGTGCTGTATCAGTAGGACAATTATCCTATGGGCAGGGCCATCTGTTCCTTATGTGTTTTAGTATGTCTCATATCTGCACTCCCCATTGTACAGCGCTGCGGAATATGCTGGCGCTTTATAAATACAGAATAATAATAATAATAGTCTACAATCTCCTTATAATACTAATAATAATTATCTGCCAAAGACTGAACAGCTACAGTCTGCCGTCTGTTACTCATAAAAAGAGATCATAATTTACATACTATTCGGAGTGATAACATTTTTAATGCAGCGTCTCTAAACGAACACAGAACCAGATGATCTGAGATAAACTAGCAGCTACGATCTCCTGGGTAGCAGGCTTGAGTGAAATTAGTTTATTCTCTGTTCAGGTAATTGATTAAAACTGGGATTCCCAAGATCATTGTGATTATGCTAAAAAATAAAGCAGAAGAAAAGAACACCGGCTTGATATTCATCCCAAGTTCACCCCAACCCATGGAATTATGGTTGGCTGCCAATTTTTTTAATAAAAGAACTGCAATGTTGTTATGCAGAAAAAGCAATGCTTCATTACATCTATATTGTCTCAAGGACTTACCGTGGTCGTCATGAGGAATCCTCGTCACTGTCTAGAAAATACATGCTAAAAAAAAGTCTAGGATACATTGTGGGCCCTATTACAATCTTCACGCATTAACGCATTATCGCGAGGGGCAAAATCCTTTGCGCTGAACGTCGTATTACAATGTCAGCGCCACAAACGCGCGTATACGTCTACCGTGGGTGAACCTGCGTTAACGCTGCGCCAGCTTACTGTATGTCGCGCGTCCTATACTTATCATTGTGAGCACAAATGCGTTTGTGCACTGGTACGCGGATGGTATTACATTCTATGCGCAGGAATTAACGCATAGACATTGCACGCATAATTTTGGCAACTCCTAAAAGCTGGTGTTAATGGCAAATTCTATCAACCTGGCCGAAACCAAATACACCAGCCCAAAAACAAAAATGTTACACATTCTACTCATACCAAACCAATAAATTTGAGAAGTTGTATGTGTATTTTTTATTGATGCAGCATATATACTCAGATTGACTTTTGCAGGAGCAAAAAACGTAACGTGAGATAATTGTGGTTATTAATTCTGATTGGCTGAATCACGTGAAAAAAACAGTCCGCACACTGATTTCTGCGCGCATCGTTACTGCACGCATTTGTACACGTACGTTTAATGTGCGTTATTGCTCGACGGATGAAAAAATGTGCGAGGATTGTAATTCCAGCGTTGTTTTCTGCACTTTAACGTTTAGTGCTGGGTGCACAAATTCCCTCTTTGCGCGAGCGTTTTAAGGCGAAGATTGTAATAGGGCCCTTTATTTTTCATTTTCCCAGATGGTTCACATTCTATTCTAGAGCCCTGCGCCTGCAGGTTTACCCGTAGCATCCCCATGTTACTGTAATAATCTGGAGCAGGCGCTAGCTCAACACTACGACCCGGAATGCAGTGGCAACTGCTGGAATACTTGTGCTAGAGGTTCCGCGCCGCCGCAAGTATTACCTCTTGGAGTCCGTAGGACTGTCATTACAAAGATTTTTTTTACCATTAACCCCTTCACTACCAAATCATTTTGGAAAAACCCTCTGCCAGGAAATAGTGGGTTTTTGGAAAATCATTCAATATGAAATATATGGGAATATTCCCAATGTATTCCTTAGTGTAACAACCTATTTGGCAGGCAGATGTTGCCATCTGCTGTCTGAAAGGAGTTACTGCAGTTAGAAATGCATCTTGTGGCTCCATGCATCGACTGGGGAAAGCCCAATACGTCAGGACATTCCCTAGCCGACTTTAAACAGCTTTAACACCTTAAGCATTATGCCCACAGGGATTAAACGTTTGGGGCACCTTCTGGAGCCCAAAATCAAACAACATTTGCTTGCAACAAAAAAATAATAATTTCCAATCATACAGCACAGCCCCAAATCGTGTTTACACGATATCGGGCTGCTGTGTCCGTTACTGCTGATTGTGTATATAATCACAGTAGTGAAGGGGTTAAATACCAATGCATTGGCATTCACAAAGGGCATTCTAGCTATGTGTAGGTGTGCACATCAAAAGTCAGAACAAAATCAGAGGTAAGTTTTATTAAATGACCCAGGCATATTATATATCGTTCTTTTCAGCAGACTCGGCAGATTCATAATATATCATTTTTATATGTATACGTCATGTCCTGCCTGTATATTATAACAAAAAATTCAATAAAATTAGAATTTTTAATCATCTGCAGCGTGTAAAGTGTTTTTTTTTCACATTTTATCACATGAACATTTGCGGTTATATTTTCTATGTGGTGCGCTTGTACAAAAATTAGAAATGGGGACTTGTTACACTTTTTGGGGGGAATTACTTGATTTTTAGCAAACGCACTCCATAGAAAAAAATCATTAGTGCAGCATCATTGTTCACATTATAATTGAAATGTGAACAATATTGCTGCATTAATAAAAACAACACACAACAAAAGAAACGTTTTTTTTATTCATTTTTTTTATTTATTTATTTTTTTAAATTTTGTATTTACTTTATTTACTTTGAACATGGTCATGTTGGGTATCATTCGAAAGGCCATGCTCAGGCCTTTCCAATGACACCCTCACTCACCCCCTAGCTGCCACGGTTCTGGAGAAAGGAACCCTTTCACAGTTCAAAGGAACCACCTATCTCCACCAGGGGTTCCCCGGCTATCTGACATCATCACGCTATGCGCGATAACGTCGGGCAGCGAGGGGAGATCTGGGGGTGGAGCCGCCATTCAAGATGACGGCCCCCACCAGAGCTAGGCCGCAATTCGGCGCCGCAAGGCGCTGAAGTGCGACCCTGTGCCTGAGGGGTTAAAGCCAGGTACCGCTTAAAAGGGGAGACTCTCCCCTTTTAAGCGGTGCCTGGCTTGTGGCGCTGCTCCTTCCTGATCGGGAGTGAGAGGGAATCGAATGGATCCCCTCTCCCTTCCAGGTGATCTTCCGGCATTGCCGGGGGGTCACCTGGAAATGATGTCATCGAGCATGGCGCAATGAAGTCATTGACATCGGGAGGGGCTTAACTTCAGCGTCTGAGGACGCTGAAGTCAGACCGCCAGGGGACCCCAGACAGAGAGGTGAGTATCTCCGCCGGGGCTCCTGCAAGTGGATGACGTGTGGGGCACGTCCTCCGCATATAGCGGGAGTCAATGAGGACGTGCCCCACACGTCATCAGCAGCAAAGGTGTTAAATACCGTTCGGTGTTTGCCGTTGCTGCACAAAACAGCAAATATCACCGTTCGATGCAACAGTGACAAACTACGGAGTTTCACAAAATTGAAATTCAAACAGCAACAGGAGACGCTGCATCGATGACGTTTCTGCTGCTATCATAGAAATTTATTTTTTAAAATGCTGAAGTTTGTTTTGGCTTCAATGATGGCGTTATTCGTCGTGGCATGCAACTACGACAAACACCGACGCTCGTTGAATAATCCCTTTAGAAAATGCATTGCTTTAAAACATGACTCTAAATAAGTATAATATTTTAAAAGTATGTTTTGTTTCATTGTTACCTGTATCTGCTTTGATTCCCCTAAAACAAACATTACATGCGGCACCAAGGTCTTACTTTTCAGACAGTGTTATCAGACAGGCGTAACACAATAACCGGCAATTGCTCAAAGAAATGGATTTGCCTTTACGGTCCATCAGGCAGGAGAAAAGGGGGTTAAAAAGTAAACGTTGAGTGATTCAGCCTGAATTGCGTTCCGAGGACACAGATATGTATGTGGGATGAAGGGCATTCAAGTGACAAGACTGAAATGAATGTTTATTTCAGAGTGACAATAGATTACCATTTTGCAGGAGGAAGCAGGACAGAGTGTTACAAAGTAATCACAATTTGGGACGACCTCTCTTGAACCGTGAGTTGAGTTGCAGCTGTTTATACAAAGTAAAGTGAAGTGGTGGTTGGCTGATGCACGTTTAAGATAATGTTAAGGGAAGGAAAAAGAAATTCCACGTTTTCTTATTCTATCTCAGAAATTGCAGGAAATAAAAAACAAAACAAAGGACAATTAACCCTAACATGATATCCTTTCAGAAATTGCACGCAGTTTTGATGCTTTGAGAATAGACCCTATTGAGTAGGACCTGCTGCCGGTGAGGTACATTGACGTTGTGGCGGGCTTATGCAATGTGCGATCGTATTTTGAAACCAAACCCTCACCATCAAAGGCTAGGGTCAGACTAACGCATTTTTTGCGTTGTCCATGAAAAAGTGCGTTCGAACAAATGGATGCATTTTTTCACGGAATACGCGATAGCGGTCATACGATGCGCATTTTCATCCGTGATATTTTACGGATCATTAATAAAACCCTCTGAGTCTGGACCTTATGTTGGCCGGACATGAGCAGCGTCTGACGTCTCCTAATCACGCACACACACCGCTAGCAGACGCAGCGCACTCTGTACGTCAGTACTAGCGGTATCAAGTTCTCGAAAAAATGCGTTCGTTTGCCACTTGCGTTGTGCAGCCGTTCTTCGTATGCTGCCTGGCATTGGACGTCATTTGCTGCTACTACGGCCGTGATTTAGTGCTGCTAAATGCACGTTAATACTGTGTTAGTCCGACCCTAGCCTAAAACCTAAGTCAGGTGTTTTTACAACTTTGTATGTATGTTCCAACGGAGTGATCAGATTTTTATGTGTTTTACATATTGTTCTCTGATGCAATGTTATGAAATATGTTTAGGTTGAGTGCAGCTCTCCTGTACACCCAGACATTCATTTTTCATGAGGTTGCTTCTGTGATTAATGAACACAACATTCAAAAATTCAGAACACTCCCCTTTAGTATATCTTTATAGATTTTAAAAATACATAAATTAGGAATAAATGATGGGGATTTGGATCCCAAATCTGATAATACATTGCATAAACCTGTCATAACGGTAATGTACCCCACGTCGTTGGGTTCTATCCTTCCTAACGCCTGCTCTTATCAGATTAAGTTCCCTCTACCTTTGTGGCCTCACCCTCCTTGGCATACTTGCCCACACTTTACATGGCCTCTGTGCCTGTTGCAGAGGTGTGGATGCACAAAGCCAGTTCTCAAGGACAATGGGCATAAGGGTCACCTAACGGTTAATGAGTTAGAAATACATTTATCTTGAAACTGTATTTAAGGAGTTTTTAATTTGTGTTAGAGATAAAATTTAGATGTATTGTTCCCCTATCTGTTTGCCCTTAGATTGAGTTGATGCTCTGTTTGTTAATCCTGTCTATTGTGCAACTAATTAGGTTTCTGTGTTTTCTCTAGGAATTCAACTCCCCCTCATGTAGACAATGTATTCTGTTGATTGTGTCATGTTACCTCCACCTCTCTGCTGCCCATATAACTGCTCTCATTTCCATTAAAGCATTTATTAATTTTCCCCTGCACTAAGCTGTGTCTGATGTTTGGGGAGAAATACATAGAAATATACAGCACTCCCTCAAGTTCTGGCTGAGGGCTGTGAGAAGGCAGCTGCTGCGAATCAGCTTGGCTGCAGAGAAGGGACGACGATGTAACAGGTTTGGGTCTGGTTCACAAGCTGGGACCAGTAAAACCCCAGTTTCTGTTACACATGCGACATGCATTGTCAATGTACCCTCCTCGGCAGGTCCTATCCTTCATAACCTAATGCCTGCACTTATGCCGATATTAAGCTGCTTATTTGGGACATACATCCTCCTGGAGATCTCTGCAGTTCAATATTTAAATAGATCATGCAATGAGGCACTTGTGAGAGTTAGGAGTGAAAAACCAAGAAGGTTGGTCAGCCGTCCAAATTCACCATACAAAACCAGAACTGCCACACTCAAGTAGCATAGCCAGCATTTTTTAGGCATGGCAAAGTATTGGAAGTGTTCATGTTCCGTAGGCAGCCTAACACAGGGCTGTCAAACTCCAGCCCGCCAAATGTTTATTGTCTACAAGTCCCAGAATTCCTTAAATGGAAAATATGTCCAGGGAATCATGGGAGTTGTAGTTCAAAAACATTTGGGGGGTCCAGAGTTTGCGATCATTGGTCTAACAGGTCACTCGTTAATGCTAACTGCTAGGTTGAAATAAAGCCCATTGTGTTCCTAATTAATCCAATAAGTGTATAAACCCACACCATGTGACCTTTGCCCTGTAACTCGGGGGGGGGGCTGTCAATTGATATTGTCAACCTCTCAAAATAGATTTTTGAGCTGCTCTTGCTTTTATTTCTAACATAATAGGCTTTTTCTCAGGGGGGGGCATTAATGGGTTAGAAAATTCTACATCCAGTTGATAACAGTGATAGGAATTTAAGGACAAAGTTCACGTATCTGTAGATAAAAGCCAATTTAAGCCAATCACAAAAGTATGAAAGATCGCCATGGGGGTGCAACACAGAGTCCAGTAATTACCAGTCCACTGATGAGCACAAATTCAAGTTAAAACATGCAGAAGCATCAGCTGAAAGTGAATCAATTTCCAGCTGAGAATATGTGATTTTCAGACATTTTACTGGTTTATCAATTATCGAGAACAACCTCTTTGTAGCCATTACTGTAACGGATATACTGATTGGATTTTTCAACAAGCGAATGCAGGGGCGTAATAATTGAGGGTTCACATCAACTCGCTGGGGCCCCCGATCATCCAAGAACTCCGTTTAATATATTAATTAAAACATTTCACTGTAACATCAAACACGCCCACTGTAAAAACACTTTGATTCCAATTGTTATTGACCAAGCAGATAAATACAAAAATAATTACTAATTATGGTTGATCATTAAATAAACGTAAAACAATTAAATGAGTAAACAATGTCAGAATGTATCCTGCAGGTATCTGCTGCTAAAAGGTTTATCAAGTTCTAAATAAGACTTCTGTATTTATAAATACAACAGTGTTTCCATGGATTCAGGTAGCGAAAAAAGCTCAATATGTATCATAGCAAGAAAATCAAAATCCATTTGCGTTGGTAAGCTTCTACCTTTGAATCACATTAGGAGATTTGTTTTGTTTTCTAACGATGCTACCGTTAATTTGATACGTGTCAATCCATCAATGCACTTTGATTACACAAAGGTTTAATAATTGCTACGAAAGGTGCTGCATTTCCCGTCAATAACTGGTCATTAATATGCAGAGATTGGCGTGATGCTTCTGATAACAAGAAGGCTGGCCTCTGGCACAAAGCGGAGAAGGGAAAATGTGTATTGATGTTTACAAAAACCTTTAAAAAAAATGAAACATAGCCCACGAAACTCCACTTACAAAACTTTTAAAGCAGGATTGATGTTTTCTCTGTGAAGAAACAACAATCATATTAAGACTTCGATCCTGTCACCCTTGCTGCAGAAGAGCTGGAGGGAGATGCTCCTACCTTTACTGTAAAAGAGAAAGTTCAACAAACTTTACTTCTGCATTACGGCAGCCAGGGAGATGGCAGAATACAGTGAAGTTTTGGAATCACTCACTGCTGTACAGGGATAAGATTCAGGAGTTATGATGAATGGAAATCCATGTACTGTACAGATACAAGGTGTTACTGTAATTGCCATACACAGGCATTATGCAGCACATACAGATACAAGGTGTTACTGTAATTGCCATACACAACCATTATGCAGCACATACAGATACAAGGTGTTACTGTAATTCCCATACACAGGCATCATGCAGCACATACAGATACAAGGTGTTACCGTAATTTCCATACACAGGCATTATGCAGCACATACAGATACAAGGTGTTACTGTAATTGCCATACACAGGCATTATGCAGCACATACAGATACAAGGTGTTACTGTAATTCCCATACGCAGGCATTATGCAGCACATACAGATACAAGGTGTTACTGTAATTATTATTATTATTATTATTATTTTTTATTTATAAAGCGCCAGCATATTCCGCAGCGCTGTACAATAGGCACAGTATAGACAGGGTTACAATACATTGAACAACATTTGACAAACAGTACAGGAGGAGATGAGGGCCCTATTCCCGTAGGAACTCACATTCTAGGAGGGTTGGGGTTGGAATCAGGAGGAGAGGACTGCAAGGTGAGAGTGATTGATGGTTGCGTCAGTGAGTTGGGTGGTAGGCTTCCCTAAATAGGAACGTTTTAAGGGAGCGTTTGAAGGAAGAGAAGTTAGGGGAAATTCTGACAGTACGAGGGAGAGCGTTCCAGAGAGTGGGGGCTGCGCGTGAGAAATCCTGCAGTCTATCATGGGAAGAGGTGATGCGGGGAGAAGCTAGACGCAGGTCACTGTTTGACCTTAGGGAGCGGGCTGGGGTGTATTTGGTGATTAGTGAGGACAGGTAGTGGGGCGCTGAGTTAGTGAGGGTTTTGTAGGTAAGGATAAGGATTTTGAACTTAATTCTGCAGTGGATGGGGAGCCAGTGAAGGGACTCGCAGAGGGGAGCAGCAGAGAGAGAGCGGCGGGTGAGGTGAATTAGCCTGGCGGAGGCGTTCAGGATGGATTGTAGGGGGGAGAGGTGGGACAGAGGGAGGCCAGATAAGAGATTATTGCAATAGTCGAGTCGGGAGATTACAGGGCGTGTATGAGTTGTTTTGTGGTGACAGCGGTAAGAAATGGCCGAATTCTGGAAATATTATGTAGTTGGTATCGGCAGGAGGAGGAAAGAGACTGGATGTGGGGGATGAAGGAAAGAGCAGAGTCAAGTGTAACTCCAAGACAGAATACACAGGCATTATGAAGCACATACAGATACAAGGTGTTACTGTAATTTCCATACACAGGCATTATGCAGCACATACAGAACATTTGGAGATCTGAACATTTTATTTTCTACCTTTATTACATTTTATTGTATTTGACACAAAGACAATTCCTGCCTGTATGACTATAATGCAGACCCCTTGTGACTTTGTTCAAGATATAGGATGGCATCTAGAGTTTTGAACCTTTCATCCCAGCAATATCTTAAACTCTTAATTATCTTAACTCCCGATCCCTACTTTTCTGACAGACCCAGTGTGTGAGCCTGTGCTGCTTTCTGTGTGCCTGTTTGGCATGCAGCTCTGGTGTTGCACTATTGCACTGCACAGTCCTCATAAAATGTTGATGGCAGCTGCAGTGTGACTGCTAACATATATACTACATGACCCCAAAAATGTCACCACATACCATACAAGCCTGCTATGATCTGTGGGGTTTTTGTTCAGTTGGTCAGTTCTAGGTTCAGCAACATTATATGCCCAAATATTAGGTCATGTAACTCCCTGAATATTCTGACTGAGCAGGCTTGTTTTTCAATCAATGGTTTTTTTTCTCCCCTAATGGCACAGCGGGCATATTCCAAGATGGCAATGTCAGGATTCATCAGGCTCAAATTGTGCAAGAGTGGTTGAGGGAGCATGAGACATCATTTTCACATATGAATTGGCCACCGCACAGTCCGGACCTTAACCCCATCGAGGTTAATCATTGGGATAATGTGCTGGAGAAGACTTTACGCAGCGCTGCGACTCTCCCATCATCAATACAAGATCTCGGCCACAAATCAATGCCACTCTGGATGCGAATAAATGCTGTGACATTACATGAGCTTATCAACGTGATGCCGTGGTGAATGCATGCCGCAATCACAGTAAAAGGTGGTCCAACAGAATATTAGAGAGTGTGACCTTTGTTTGGCCAGGCAGTGTTTGTAGCAATGCCATTTCATGATTGGATGCACCAATCTGCTGTTAGGGGATGGATTCCATATGGCAGGGTGTAGAACAGAATGCTCGGCTTCCGGAACTTAGAATGAGCAGTTTCTGATTGGCTGAGCCACTTCCTGGTCTAAGCAGAGCTCCTTTTTTGCTAATGAGAAGGCTGGACAGTGGTATCAGAGGTAAGTTTTATGAATTCCCATGTGATCGTGGTATTTTAGTACAAAGACTTAAGGGGTATTAACCCCTTCACTGCTGAGGCATTTCAACGCTGTGTGCTGAGCTAATTTTTACCGCTTTTGCTCATCATGTTTAAACGCGATTTGAAGTAATATTTTATTATATGACCCAGACATATTATATATTGTTCTTTCCAGCAGACTCGGCAGATTCATAATATATCATTTATATATATATATAGGGTAATTTATACCCTAAATGGTACGGAGTTAGGGAAATCCAAGCAGGAGAAGGATTTGGGAATAATCATAGACTTCAAACTAAGTAACAATGTGCAATGTCAAACAGCAGCCGCCAAGGCCAGCAAAGTACTGGCATGCATTAAAAGGGGAGTTCACTCACGGGATGAAAACATAATTTTGCCTCTGTATAAATCAATGGTCAGGCCGCACCTTGAATATGCCGTGCAATTTTGGGCACCTGTCTTAAAAAAAGATATTATATCGTTAGAAAAAGTGCAGAGACGGGCAACTAAATTAATAAGGGGGATGGAAGGGTTAAGTTATGAGGAAAGACTAACAAGCTTAAACCTGTTTAGTTTAGAGAAAAGGCGCCTTAGAGGGGATCTGATAACCTTATATAAATATATACGGGGCCATTATCAACCATTGTCTGATAACCTATTCATTAACAGGTCTATACACAGGACAAGGGGTCATCCATTTAGACTGGAAGAAAGAAAATTTAGCTTAAAGCATAGGAAGGGTTATTTTACAGTGAGAACAATAAAGCTGTGGAATTCTCTGCCTGTTGAGGTGGTTGGGTCAGAGTCTGTACAGACTTTTAAAAAACGACTGGATGACTTCCTGCAGACACAGAATATTAAGGGTTATAATATTTAATATGTGGGTAAAAGCTTCTTGATCCAAGGAGAAATCTGACTGCCATTCTGGGGTCAAGAAGGAATTTTTTCCCAGTATGTTGCATATTGGCAAGCATTCAGACTGGGTTTTTTGCCTTCTTTTGGATCAACAGCAGTAGGTTATGTGGGAGAGGCTGAACCCGATGGACGCATGTCTTTTTTCAGCCTATATAACTATGTAACTATGTAACTATGTATGTCCTGCCTGTATATTATAACAAAAATGCAATAAAATTTGAATTTTTAATCATCTACAGCATGTAAAGTGTTTTTTTTCACATTTTATCACATGAGCGTTTGCGGTTATATTTTCTATGGGCTGAGCTTATACAAAAATTAGAAATGGGGACTCGTTACATTTTTTCGGGGGAATTACGTGATTTTTAGCAACGCACCCCATAGAAAAAAATCATTAGTGCAGCATCATTGTTCACTTTATAATTGAAATGTGAACAATATTGCTGCATTAATTGTGAGTGACATGTGGGGAACGTCCTCCGCATATAGCGGGAGTCAATGAGGACGTTCCCCACACGTCATCCGCAGTGAAGGGGTTAAGGGGCATATTATTATATTTTTAATCCGTCACATCTAGAGTTGCCAGATCGGCCATGTTTTCCTGGACTCATAACTTATTCATGCTGATTGGCAGTGTATGAAAAATGCCAACCCGCAGCATGTTGAATCCATACGCTGCAGGTAAGAAATCACAAAGGAATCTCAGGTGACCTGCCTTGAATTTCTTTTTGCAGCATATGACTTATACATGTTGCAGGGCAGCACTTTTTTATGTGCTCCACTTTGCTTGAAATAGTAATACGTGTCCAGGAAAACATGGCCGACCTGGCATCTCTAGTCACATCACGCCTCGAGTATTCCTCTGTAGCTGCAGAGAATTTGCATCTTTTATCATAGAGTCTACATTTTGAGAAGTCTTACTTTAATTCATACGCCCATGAAAAGGATGACTTATTTTTAGTATGCCTTTTATGAAGCTTTACTATCTCTTTTATGGAGCTAAGAGAAGCGAACGGAGTCAAGGACAATCGTCCTGCGTTACAAATTTGTAATGAAAACTGCTCAAATTATTTACTCAAAATTACAAAACATCGGAGACGATTTACTATTAATAGACGGGAAAAAAAAAGGATCCATTACCCGGAAAGGTGATATTACAGCATTAGCGGCAAAATATGTCACATGTCGACACTGTATAAAAATGTCACATGGATATATGACAGAGGCCAAAATAATTGTAAGTGATACAAATGCCAAGCGAGGCTGAGCGTCTTTGCTCTTCCTGAAAACCAATATCTTTTCTGTCTAACGAAGCTCGCCTTTCTAACTGTATTATGCCGTTCTAGAAATACATGCATGCGTGTCATGTTAATAACTTGATTTTATAACTAAAGGTTGAAAGAGGAAGAGATAAACAGGGGTAGAGAGACAGAGAGGGGGGGAGAGGGAAAATGAACAAGGCTGTGCTGGAAAGCAAAGCGCAAAATGATGATGGGTAAAAAAATATAATAATACATCGTATTAACAGGGAAATATATATATATATATATAAAAATCACGAGTATAGCAGTACGTAGTGATACCTTTTTTAACGTTACATTTAAAAGACGAGCTTTCAAGAGGATTCCTCTCTTCCTCAGGTCTGGAAGCTTACTGATCAGTTCCTAGAATTGAACATAAGGAAATTAAGGGTCACATGGGTGGGGGGATTAGATGTCGTAAAAAGTGAGAGTCAAATGGTATGTTCAAAACGGGAAAATAAAGGTATGAGGGATCTTGGGCCCATTATAAAAAAACAGAGATAAGATCATACAACCTAGAATGAAAAAAAAAGGAAAAATAAAAGAACCAAAAAACACAAAACAGTGAAGGCTGAAAGAGACATGAAAGGAAAAAGAAAAAACAAAGGAAACAAAGAAGAAACAAAACATCAGCCAGAATTTGGAATGTTATGTGATGTTATGATAATGAGCTAAAAACCCAGAATCAACATTGAGTCCAGCATTTATAGTGTTAAAATATGTGATCATTTTCATTTCATATGTTTTGCATTCACAGTGGTCTTTAAAGTGTCCTTTGAGGATTTTAATTTTGAGGTTTTGGATGGAGTGGCCTATTAGATTGAAGTGATGTCCCACCGGGGTACAATCTGTATTTTCCTGGTGGTTCTTGAGTCAGCAACCTAATCCCTCTAGATGTTTTGGAACTACATCTCCCATGAGGCTTATCTAACCTAATGAATGGCTGAGAATCATGGGGGATGTAGTTCCAAACCATCTGAAGGGGTATTGTTACTGACCTCTGCACTATACAGTATTCATCCAGGTCATACATCATGCAGGGTACCAATATTTGTATCATCACTATTAGACATGTGCATGTGCACATGCACTATTAGACATGTGCAAAATAATTTGGTTCGTCCATTTTGTGTTTTTTTTTATATGAATTTCGTTGAAAAACTGAATTTCGTTCAGGCCACAGCTTGGTTGTTTACCATAAAATTCGCTTGGGAGGAATTGTAGAATGAAATGTATCTGCCGGCTTTAGAAGCCAGTGTGAAAATACTCAGTGGTGGCTCGAGGGTTAATTTAATGACAGTAGTCCAGCGATTGAATGCAGCCGGCACTGGAAAAAAAAGGAAAAAAAATCCGTACCGTTTGAGGGTCATAGTGACCTGCATAACATCCTATGCCCCCCATCCAGCATAGCATGCGTGGGGGCATATCACCTACCTACCCAGCAGTGTTGGTGTTAAAATTAGAGTGCTCTCCTCCTAGTTTGGTTATCCCAAAAATCTCAGGAATTGTCATCCCACAGAAGCTAGAAAGAGAATCTGAAACATCAGGAACACGTACATATAAGGGGTTATTCAGTAAGCTTCAAATTTGCCTCCCAATTGCACCGAACGGTGAATTTCAATGTAGAAAACAGAAAAAGGGGTGAAGCGCCCACTGGAAACGAGTGTCTCACCCACTCGCTATATGTTGTGTACGGAGGTTTCTCTAAACACCCAGAAAATTGAGCAAAAAGGATTACAACATAGCGCTCAAAAGACCAAGGTCCATGAGAAAGTAAGAGAGACACACTGTATGTCCACAGACAGTTCTTATCTTCAAGCGAGAATCTTCTCTGTTGTGTAGATGAAAAGACACACACTGCAGGAAAAAGCAGAAAGAAAGGGCCACAATTGCGCAGTACATCAACACCCAATGGAATGAAATTTCGTTTGTATTTGACTCACATTTTGGGGAGTCCACAACCGGCTCCCAGGAATATAGCGGGTAGGAACTTGTATCGGGTGCCCATGAACCCCTCAATCCGCTCCTTCGGTGTCACAAAAAGTGGTACTGCAGAAAATAAACAAGGCAAAAAGGTCTTGGTGCGGTAAATCACAAATCACCTTAATGATTAAGAAAAGCCAAATTTGCACTTACAAACAAAGAGCCTCCATTGGCTCCATCATAACTCGCACAGGGAATCATACAGGGGTTCCCCAAACCTTCTTTTCTTTTTCAGGATCAAAAAAGGCAAGCAGCAATCAAAAATAAAAATAAAAACATTTATTGTAAGAAAATCATTATATCTACCAGGACGCGTTTCGCCATCAATGGCTTCCTCAGCTGGAGATTACAAAACTGTACTTGATGCTGCCTTTTTATACAATGTATGTCAGAAAATGGAGTGATTAGACCCTTAGAAATCAATTAAAATACAATTAAAACACAATTGCTATCAGCTGCATAGTGTGCAGCATCCACCATTTTGCACATGGTTGTTAACCCTGAAACGCAGGAGAAAGGGGAAGAAAGAAGGAAACTTTTTTATTATTCATTAAGTGTTACCAGTGTTGCGCCCGCCATTTTGCGCATGCGCACTGGCCTTGCATCCCACCTTGGAACGCAGAAATGGACGATTGCCGCTGCAGATCATCCTTCCTTATAAAAACAGAATAAAAACAGAGCGGTTCCCATAACCACCACCAAGTGCCAAACAAGGGCACAGAGGGGTTATTAACCCTGAAACACAGGGGAAGGGGAAAAGAAAGAAAAATATTTTTTATTATTATTTATTCATTTGATAATACAAATGTTGCGCCCGCCATTTTGCGCATGCGCATCGACCCTGCATCCCACCTTGGAACGCGGAAACGGACGACCACCACCACAAATCATCCTCTCCTACAAGAAATTTTGGTGAATTTCAATGTACTTGCAATTTCAGGGCAGTTTGTCCATTCACAAAGCTGGCAATTCATGAAATACAAATTGTCAGCGAAATACAGTGCAGTTGGTCTAGATTTGGTGGCACTGAATTTGTCCCTTTGGAAACTATGGATTCATCTATTCACAGACCTGCAAATTGCATGGAAAGTTCTCCCAAATTACCTGATTTTTGATGTTTTAATTTGACAGGTTTAAATAGGCGATTCCAATAGGTTTCATTGTAATAAATATAATATCCTTTTTTATTTCTTCTTGAAAAACCCCTTTTTTATTTTAAAATTTTAACCCCTTCAGTACCAAGTTATCTTGCGCTTCAAAGGCACCATCTGGTGCCCCAATATCGAGATCTGCTGATCTGCGTCCCAAAAGCTAATGAAATTTGTTTGCTGCAAACAAATTTCATTTGCTTTTGGGCTGCAGAAGGTGCCCCCAAAGTTTTAGCCCTGTGGGCATAATGCCCAAACAGCTAAAACTGTAAAATCAGCTGCTCAAAGCACTGAAATATCGGGCTTTCAGCAGATGATGCAGGGACAAAAAAAACATAGACCTGCTGCTCAAACCTCTGCAACTCAATTTGGTAGTACATGGTGACATCTACTGGCCACATAGGTTATTTACAGTAATAGCTATTCATTACTGTACAATTAATTAAAAATGGTTTTACATGATTTTGTATTTTTTAAAAGATGTTTTTGTTTTTCTTATTTTTTAACCCCTTAGTGACCGGGCGGTTTTACACAAATCCGTCCTTTAGTGACCGCTGCTGTTTTTACGTTTCTGCGCTGTTAGTGTTTAGGTCAAATTTTCCTCTTACTCGTTTATTCAACCCACACATATTATACACCGTTTTTTCCACCATTAAATGGACTTTCTATAAATACCATTATTTCCATCATATCGAATAATTTACTATAAAAAAATATGAAATATGAAGAAAAAATGGTAAAAACACACCTTTTTGTAATTTAATCCCCAAAATCTACAACCACCAAAAAAGACCCCGGCTAAATAGTTTCAAAATTTTGTCCCGAGACTAGAAATACCCAATTTTTACATGTTTTTGCTTTTTAACCCCTTCACTGCTGAGCCAATTCACCTATGTGCGGTGCACTCATTCTGACCATTTTGTGCTAATTATTTTGAGATGACAGCCTAGGTCCTTTTTAACTAAACCCCCCCAGACAAAAAAAACTTTATTTTATTTTATTCTTATTTTTTATTTTAAAATTTTAAAATTTTATTTTTAAACCAAACCTGGTCATGTTATCATTGGAAGGGCCATGATCAGGCTTTTCTAATGATGTCAAATATGACATCTAGCTGCCACGGATCGAGAGATAGGGGGATCCTTAGGATCCCATTATCTCTACATGGCAGCTAGAGGGTTAACTGGCCCACTGACATCCTCACACATATGGTGAGGTTGTCAGTGTGTGGGGGGGACCTGGAGGCTTGGCTGACATCCAAGATGTCAGCCCCCAGGTTCGAATCGCGTTTTGGCACCAATTAGCGCCACAACGCGATCCGGCAGCGAAATG
The DNA here is from genome assembly GCA_009667805.1 of Leptobrachium leishanense. Classification (NCBI taxonomy): domain Eukaryota; kingdom Metazoa; phylum Chordata; class Amphibia; order Anura; family Megophryidae; genus Leptobrachium; species Leptobrachium leishanense. Next base: position 99,124,420 of record CM019072.1, read on the forward strand.
GTTAATGCTATACACCGCTGAAAAGGGGAGACTCTCCCCTTTTCAGACTCTCCCCTTTTCAGCAGTGCAAAAAGCATCTCCCTAGCTTCAATGGTTGGGGAGATAGAGGGCTCCGAATGAGCCCCCCCTCCCCTCCATTGATTTCAATGGAGGCGCCTGCTGATGACGTCACCACGCAGCGTGGTGACATCATCAAGCTCGCCGGCCCATGCAAATCGGGAGGGAAGGCTTCCTCGCTGCCAGATCTGCGAGGGAGGTAAGTATCGGGCGGGAGGGGGGTTAGGCGCCGCTGACGTACCATGTACGTCCGCGGGTCTAAGGGAGACCCATGGGCAGGACGTACATGGTACGTCAGCAGCCCTCAAGGTGTTAAAGACTTTGTTATTTTGTGACAGACCTTTTATTTATTTTTTTAAAGGACATTTTTTATTTTTTTAAATACATTTTTACTACATTTTTATTGATTTAACCTCTTATTAGAAGAATAAGAGACTTCCTTTTTATTTCTCAGTTCTGTGGAATTCGCCAATGTCGATTCTGTGCAATTCGGGGTAATTAGACAGTTATCAACGCAATTCTACGGTTTTAACCTATCAGGGTAATTCAAAGAGAACCGAATGGCTGCCGAAAGGGAACCGAACGCTGAAAATCAGCGTTCGGTTACCTTTCTTGGCCATTCGGCTATCCAGAGAGAAGGCAATTTGCCAAATCCTGGCGAATTGTCTGTACATACCATGCCTGGTCGGTGCCTGTTCGAGGGCAGTGAAATCCCCATAGAGAAGCACTGCTTCGGCTATTCAGAGAGCAAAAACGAGCAGTGAAAGGTTCCCGAAATGCCCTGCCATTCGGTGGTTTAATTCGGCAGGTTTATTCAGGCGAATCCCATAGGCTTCAATGTTAAAAATACTCCCGATTTAATTCAATATCTAATAAACCGTTTATTATAATATTATGCAGTAAAAAGTCTCTTTATTTATAGATTTTTTTAGGATATTTTAAGCATTTTTCTTTTTTTTTTTTTTAAAAAAATTCAGATTCTTTTATTTTTTAGCTTTACTTTTTTTTTCTGTAACAGCCCTTTTTATTATCATTCATTGGATCTCGTATGTAAATTTCAGACATTTTCGCTAAGTAGTTACTTTGCAAACAGCGTTTCACTTTTCAAACATTCAAGCAAACTGTTTTTCTAATTTATTCACTGCATTTGTCTGTGGTGTTGGCTTTTTCCGGCAGCTGCGCTGCGTGTGATCCGGCTCCTGCTCGGGTTTTTCCAGCGTTTTCGGCGGGTTAATCCAGATGTTCTGCGGGTATCGGCGTGCATTCGCCGGGTTTTTGTGGTGAGTTTTCGTCGGGTTTGCGGCAGCTTTTCCCTGCACTTCGACGGCCCCGTGGTGCTTGCTGAATACACCGCAGGGTCGCCGAAATGGGATTGCCGAATCGGCCCGAATTGAAGAAAACGAAAAGTCACCGAACGTGCGCTGACTTTTCGATTCTCTTTGAATAACCCTGTATGTCTAACAACTGCTTCAGTGGCTCCAATTTCAACAAATTATGGTGACCATTCGCTAAATAGTGAATTCATCAATTTTTCGGTAAAGTGATATCGCCAAAGTGATCTAAAATGGGCCTAAATGGGCTTTGTGAATAGACTCTATGATCTCCCTCCGTGTTCTAAGCAGACAGTGGCGCTGGCAGGCAAGCATCAAAGTCTTATTTTCAATTGTTAGGAAAGAAGTTCTCGTCTAAGTATTAAACAGATGACAGGATCCATCTCTCGGCTTCAAAGTGTCTCCGTTCCACGAGTAATTATGAACAACCTTCTCAGAGAGACACCTCCTTTTCATGGAGAGCACTTCAGTTGCTGCACTTTTTCATTGATTCCAAACATCTCTCATCATCTGAGTGTCCTCTGCTCACTTATTTCAAAGTAGCTAGCTATTGCATATGAATACTGAAGTGCGTAATGAGCGACGAGAACTCCCATGTCGCCATCTAAAGGTTCTGTATTCTATTTTGATTTAAAATGAATAATGAAAACAAATGTCGGAACGGAGCATTTGCAGACTCTTAATAGGTCTGTGTGGGTGAGATTTCTATCAGCTTGCGCGGGGCATCCCGACTCGGTCCTTACAGGTCATCAGGAGGACCCTGCAAGAGTTTTAGAATTGCTCTAATTAACATGAAATTAGCCTGGAGCCTCGTTAGAAAATGTGCTAACTCATACTATCTAACATCAGTTATCATAATTAGTGTTAAAACCTTGCATAATGGGAGAACAGTGTATATTGCGCTGGGTTCTCTCTTCTGCGCCTTTGCCATTGTTTTGCTGTAAGGTCGTCCTGGAATATGAGTTAAAAGACCATAGTGAGCAACAGTATCGGCAAATGGGGAGAGTTCATAATCCATTAAATTACAGAGTGATGGCCTCGCAAAAGATAAAAATGTATAAAGGCATACAAAGTGAGAGAGGAAGAAGGAAGATACTGTAAAAGAGGCCCTATGCAGTAAATGTCAGCACCGTAAACCTAAGGGGAGAAGCACTACTGATGTACATTAGAGGTGTGCGTTTTGTTTCATAACTAATCGCAATTCATCCGAAATTCCATTAATTCGGATTTTGGAAGTAATTCTGAAAGAATGAATTGAATTTGTAGGAATCGCCGTAGAAACGAAACAATGTATAACAAATCGATTCGTTATGACGTTTCACTGCTTGGCCAATCACCATTCTGCATCTGTCTTCAGTCTGCAGCTAATTAGAGCATACAAATCGAGAGAGGCAGCAGGAAGATACTGTAAAAGAGGCCCTATGCACTAAGAGTCAGCACTGTAAACCTAAGGGGAGAAGCACTGCTGATGTACATTAGAGGTGTGCGTTTTGCTTCGTAACGAATCGCAATTCATCCAAAATCCCATTAATTAGTATTTTGGAAGTAATTCTGAAAGAATGAATTGAATTTGTACGAATCGCCGTAGAACCGAAACAATGTATAAGAAATCGATTCGTTATGACGTTTCACTGCTTGGCCAATCACCATTCTGCATCTGCGGCCAATTAGATCATCTTTTAACCTTTAGGAAAAAAATGTCATCTGTGCTTATCCCTATGACACCATGTGAAACAAAACACAATTAGAAGCTTTGGTTTACTTGAATGGCCATTGAAGTGTAAGCTCACCTGCCACGTCACAGCACCTCTAGTGAGGCAAGTCCTACCTAATGAAACCAAAGGCTGCCTTCTAAGCAACCACATGTGCTGATGTTGCTTCTCAGTCACGAGACAAACTGGTGTATAGGACATGCAAATAAAGTCCACAATTTCTCACTTTTTTGATTGTGGACTTCATTTGCATGTCCTACCCAGAGTTCCTTGCTGCATATGGGGAATGTATCACTTGAGTTCTGCGAAGCAGTTCTCTGAATTGCTGGGATGTGTAAATGCCTTCTACAATTATAAACTTTATTATTTGCTGTGTGGAGGCTTTTAAATCTCACTGTTTGACCTCCACCACAACTTAAATGGGTATTGATATATATATAACTACAAAATATAAAATAGTAATATATTATTTAAAAAAATGATAAAATAATAAAAAAAAGAAGGCCATAAGTGTGTTGACTGGGTAGAACAGTGATGATGTCACTGCTTGTAACCATAGGGAAGCAGCTGTGACTCCCGAGCAGCACATCTGCCCAGTGTGCATCCTTGGCAAGATATCGAAGAATACATAGTCGCCTACCCTACTTTATTATATATATACTAGGTGGAAAGCCTGCCCAGAGGGCAGTCTATTGTTGTTGTCGCCAGGTCAGAATTCACGTCCACATAGTTTTTTTTCAATGTCCTATCCAAGAGTATCTCTCTATATAAATGCGTTTGTAACGCATCCGTCGCTGTCCCATCAGCAACAGGAGGGCCGACTGAGCAGCTGTGATGGGTGCGCGCACAGCTGACAGCGCATTACAAAGGCATTTATATATTACAGCAGGTTCCTCTTCCCTCTTAGATTGTAAACTCACGGGAACCGGACCCTCAGATTGTAAACTCACGGGAACAGACCCCTTTTAGATTGTAAACTCACAGGAAATGGACCCCTTAGATTGTAAACTCACAGGAAATGGACCCCTTAGATTGTAAACTCGTGGGACCCCTTAGATTGTAAACTCACGGGATAGATTGTAAACTCATGGGATAACCCCCCATCTCCCCCAAACACACTCTCATTTCTTAATCCCCCCAAACATACCCCCATCTCCTCATCCCCCCCAATCGGGGGTTTCAGAAACCACCGGCCGCCAGGTTCCCCTGGGCAGCGCGGCGGCGGGTCCCAGGGGCTTCCCATTGAGTGGCGGGGGCCCCGGCGCATGGAAATTGCTGCGGTTGGATGCACGCGCAGCCAGCAGTACGCTGGTTGTGCGCGCATGCGCAGAGTCAGCGTGGCGATGGACACACTGCCTCTTACTGTATGTATTGTTATAAATACTTATTTTATTTTTTTCAGTGTTCTGATTTAGTGGCGAAAACGATTAGTTCCCCCAGTTTTGACTGTGGTATCGTAGGTGCCCCCCTGTATATTGTTCCTAGAGTTTTCGCTGCCTCCATACACCCAGAATATAGCAGGAACCCCTATAAAGGGTCACATGAGATTTTGACCTAAAATAGGGACTGTCTGTCCTGAACATGGCCAAGTGTCAGGTGTGCCCTCCCCATTATACACTGTGTGGGAGGTGATGTCCCCTGGCTGTCAGCTCCCCTCCCCCTCCAAGCCGCACCGGCCAGGTAAGAGCACTTAGTGTGTGTGTGTACATCCGCTGCTAGAAGGGGGGGCACAGAACTCGAGTGATGATCCCCATGGCAATGGGCAGGTCCTGCATTCCACAGGCCCCACCCCATCCTCCCCGTGCCGGCGGAGTTTGTGCAGTCCTACACCGTGCGGCGGCAGTGGAGGAGTCCTGACTCACACTTTGTCTTCCGGCGGGGGGAGCGGGAAAGGGGGTAGAGAGGAGCTGGAGAGCCGCGCACCGCGAGCTGGTCCCCGGCCCATGGAAACCTGATCGCCCAGGAGGAGGTGTAGGGGGGGGGACTGAGCTCTTTTTTTTTAAGTGTTAGGGGAAAACATGTCTTCCCCTTCCAGCGGGACAGTGAGCACCGTGGTAATCAAGCAGGAAGATGCGGCAGCCCTGGAGCCGGACACCTTTCCCATGGAGCCCGGCTGCCTCGAGGAAGGCATGAAGAGCTTCATATGGGCATTATTCCGACAGGGGAGCTCCTGTGGAGGGTCTGGTCAGTGAGAGTCCGGGCTGGGCAATGTGTGCCGCGGCCGTTGGATGTACGCGCAGCCAACCGCCGCAGGTTGCGCGCGCATGCGCAGTCCATTTTTTGGGCGACGGACACGCCGGCCCTTATTGTTTTATGATATAGATATATATACAGTATTTCTAAAGGATTTTACCAGGAAGGATACATTGAGATTTCTCTCGTTTTCAAGTATGTCCTGGGTGGCGAGTATGTACCGTTAGGTGTCTTGCCCAAGGGCACTTACTGGAGAGGTGCTCTTGCCAGGATTCAAACCTGTGTCTCCACAGTCTCATGGTCAACACTAACATGGAGACTGTAAGCAGAATAATGTGCTCTTGCAGATTTTTCCTTAACGTCTCCATGTTAATCTCCTATTCTGGGGAAGGTGCGACTTCAGCACCTCACCCCGGAACTCAGCGCTAACCTTCCTGATACCCACAGTAGCGCTTCCACTCCACCATGAGTATCAGCTCCTGGAGTTCATAGGACTCCATGGAGGCTTGCACTTCCAGGCCGCTAGTTCTGCAAGGTCGGTGTCACGAGATCGAGCAGCACCGCAGGAACGATTTGTTCCCAATCTCACTCTGTTCCCTGGTCTGTTGTTCTGATTACTTACTCCTTCGATTCTGATAATAGGTAGACATACCGACCAATCAAAGGATCGGAAGTGTAGGATATATTTATTAATTTATTTGCAATGTATTTTACCAGGAAGGATACATTGAGATTTCTCTCGGTTTCGAGTATGTCCTGGGTTCAAGAACATTGAATTGTTACAGTCGTTACAGAAATACAAAGTAATAAATGCAAGATATTAAAAAAAACAACACAAAACACAAATATACAGATCAACAGAAAATAAATATGCAGGACATATAGTCACTATGTTACATGTTTACAGGTGCATTCTGTATATAGTCACTATGTTACATGTTTACAGGTGCATTCTGTATATAGTCACTATGGTACATGTTTACAGGTGCATTCTGTATATAGTCACTATGGTACATGTTTACAGGTGCATTCTGTATATAGTCACTATGTTACATGTTTACAGGTGCATTCTGTATATAGTCACTGTGTTACATGTTTACAGGTGCATTCTGTATATAGTCACTATGTTACATGTTTACAGGTGCATTCTTTATATAGTCACTATGTTACATGTTTACAGGTGCATTCTGTATATAGTCACTATGTTACATGTTTACAGGTGCATTCTGTATATAGTCACTGTGTTACATGTTTACAGGTGCATTCTGTATATAGTCACTATGTTACATTTTACAGGTGCATTCTTTATATAGTCACTATGTTACATGTTTACAGGTGCATTCTGTATATAGTCACTATGTTACATGTTTACAGGTGCATTCTGTATATGGTCACTATGTTACATGTTTACAGGTGCATTCTGTATATAGTCACTATGTTACATGTTTACAGGTGCATTCTGTATCAAGGTATGTTTCACGAATGTTATCTTTTAATAGTCCTCAAGTGAGTCCATACGGATCTTGTATTTGTGTTGAAAAGATAATCCTTTATAGACTGTTGGAACTGTGGAACTGTGGGAACTTCTCCAATCATGCCGTATCACTCTTGTCAGCTATGTGTTCTTCTAATGTATTATCACATTGTACAGTACTGCGGAATCTGCTGGCACTATATAAGTGAAGTATAATAATAAAATTGTCCTAAAGCTACCTCGCTCCACTTTTATCCCCCACATGTCTCTTTTTCTTGGCTATTTCTCCTCATTATCCCTCTAGAAATGTCTTAATCATTATTCACTTTGACTGGTAAGGAAGCCGCTGGCAAAGGTAACGAAGATGAAAAAAAAGTTAAAAAGCAGATTACCCTGAAAAACATTAAAAAAGATTCGAACGCTGTCAAAGCCAAGGATCAGCTTGCTTTCTTCCTCTAAAGTTTGGAGAAAAGTCTGACCTTTCTTTTTAGAACAATGGCATTAAAATATTATCTTTTAAATTGAGTTTTACCAAAGTAAAAATAGAAGATACTACAGCTAGATTTCATCGGGGGAGAAGGCGATTTTTTTGGCAAACGGCAAGACGCTTTCACTGGAGTGTCTCGGAGGGAGAAGACGGAGGCGCATCTGTATCAAGCAAATTGCTTGTGTCAGAAAATCAAACACGGCAAAGGCAAAATGTTAAGCTACTGTTTGGCATTCGTCTTAAAAACGCGGAATATTCATATGCCACGCGAAGAAGAGGAAAAAAGTCGTCTCTGTAGACCCTCTGGGAAAGTAAAAGAATGGACCCCGGGCCGTGTTTCATGAGAAGACGTTGGGAAACTTGACCTTTCGATCGCATATGCATTGCACACTGTAGCAGCTTGCTTGTAAGCTCTGCACTACGGCGAGATCAACCTTATTTACACGAGTAGACTGTTTATCTGTTTTCCTGAATGTCAACAATAAAACCAAGTCAGTGATAAATGACAGAGCACTTCTGGAAGAAAGGCAAACAAACCGGCCAATTATCTGCTCTGTAGTTTCAAACAAAATGCCATGAAATTACTACAAATTATGTCTTCAGCACATGAAGAAGAAAATTGCAACGTTGAAGGCCTTTATAGCGGATCTGTGCAGATATCTTGTCAGCCTTAGAGCGCTCTTTTTTTCCCCTCTACTTTTTTTGTGATGAAGCCAAGATTTAGGAAATGAGGACAATGGGATGATGTGAGTCTGCTTGGAGGAGCGTACAAAAGCCGTTCTTGGTCTTAGAGTGGTTTTCTGACAAAATCTTACCTGAAGCTTTTCTTAAAAGTGCGAAGAAGCAAAGATCACAGACACAATGTAACGAGAGTGATTCTCTGATATGACATGAAAAAAGCTGAAATAGGTGCTTTTACGAAAAAATTGAGCAGAGAGATTGATGAACTTGCTGTTGCAAAGAGAGAGAACATAGATATTTGGATAGATAGATAGATAGATAGATAGATAGATAGATAGATAGATAGATAGATAGATAGATAGAGAATAATAGGCAGATATACAGAAATACATAATGATAGGCAGATTGATTGATAGACTATAGACAGATCGACATAATGATAGCTGTTAGGCGGATAGAAAGATATACAGGTAAAATGACCGGCAGACAGAATGATAGACAGATAGAATGATAGACAGATGGAATGATAGACAAATCAAATGCTAGACAGATGAAATGACATATGGAATTATAGACAAGTAGAATGATAGACAGATAGAATGATAGGCAGATGGAATGACAGACAGATAAACAGATAGGCAAATAGACTTAGATGGAATGATAAACAGATAGGCAGATAGACTTAGATGGAATGATAAACAGATGGAATGATAGACTATGGAGTGATAGACAGAATGATAGGCAGATAGAATTGGATAGAATAATAGACAGATGGAATGATAGACAGAATGATAGGCAGATAGAATTAGATGGAATAATAGACAGATGGAATGATAGATAGAATGATAGGAGATAGAATGATAGACAGATGGAATGATAGACAGAATGATAGGCAGATAGAATTAGATGGAATAATAGACAGATGGAATGATAGACAAATCAAATGCTAGACAGATGAAATGACATATGGAATAATAGACAAGTAGAATGATAGACAGATAGAATGATAGGCAGATGGAATGATAGACAGAATGATAGGCAGATGGAATAATAGACAGATGGAATGATAAACAGATAGGCAGATAGAATTAGATGGAATGATAGACATATGGAATGATAGACGGAATGATAGGCAGATAGAATTGGATAGAATGATAGACAGATGGAATGATAGACAGAATGATAGGCAGATAGAATTAGATGGAATAATAGACAGATGGAATGATAGACAGATAGAATGATAGACAGATGGAATGATATACAGATAGAATGATAGACAAATGGAATGATAGAATGATAGACAGGTAGAATTATAGACAGATGGAATGACAGACAAATGGAATGATAGACAGGTAGAATGATAGACAGATGGAATGATAGAATGATAGACAGGTAGAATGATAGATAGAATAATAGACAGATGGAATGATAGAATGATAGACAGGTAGAATGATAGAAAGATGGAATGATAGACAGATAGAATGATAGACAGGTAGAATGATAGACAGATGGAATGATAGAATGATAGACAGGTAGAATGATAGACAGGTAGAATGATAGATAGAATAATAGACAGATGGAATGATAGAATGATAGACAGGTAGAATGATAGAAAGATGGAATGATAGACAGATAGAATGATAGACAGGTAGAATGATAGACAGATGGAATGATAGAATGATAGACAGGTAGAATGATAGACAGGTAGAATGATAGATATAATAATAGACAGATGGAGTGATAGAATGATAGACAGGTAGAATGATAGAAAGATGGAATGATAGACAGATAGAATGAAAGGCAGGTAGAATGATAGACAGATGGAATGATAGACAGAATGATAGGCATATAGAATTAGATGGAATAATAGACAGATGGAATGATAGACAGAATGATAGGCAGATAGAATGATAGACAGATGGAATGATAGACAGAATGATAGGCAGATAGTATGATAGACAGAATGATAGGCAGATAGAATTAGATGGAATAATAGACAGATGGAATGATAGACATATGGAGTGATAGACAGGTAGAATGATAGACAGATAGAACGATAAGCAGATGGAATCACAGACATATAGAATGATAGGCAGATAGAATGATAGACGGAATGATAGACGGAATGATAGACGGAATGATAGACGGAATGATAGGCAGATAGAATTAGATGGAATGATAAACAGGTAGAATGATAGACAGATAGAAAAATAGACAGATGAAATGATAGAATGATAGGCAGGTAGAATGATAGAAAGATGGAATGATAGACAGATAGAATGAAAGGCAGGAAGAATGATAGACAGATGGAATGATAGACAGATAGAATAATAGACATATGGAATGATAGAATGATAGGCAGGTAGAATGATAGAAAGATGGAATGGTAGACAGATAGAATGAAAGGCAGGTAGAATGATAGGCAGATGGAATGATAGACAGAATGATAAGCAGATAGACTTAGATGGAATAATAGACAGATGGAACGATAGACATATGGAATGATAGACAGGTAAAATGATAGACAGATAGAACGATAGGCAGATGGAATAACAGACAGATAGTATGATAGGCAGATGGAATAACAGACAGATAGAATGATAGACAGAATGATGGACTGAATGATAGGCAGATAGAATGATAGACAGAATGATAGACTGAATGATAGGCAGATAGAATTAGATGGAATGATAGACAGGTAGAATGATAGACAGATGGAATGATAGACAAATGGAATGATAGAATGATAGGCAGGTAGAATGATAGACAGATCGGATGATAGAATGATAGACAAGTAGAATGATAGACAGATAGAATAATAGACAGATAGAATGATAGGCAAGTAGAATGATAGAAATATGGAATGATAGACAGATAGAATGAAAGGCAGGTAGAATGATAGACAGATGGAATGATAGACAGATAGAATGATAGACAAATGGAATGATAAAATGATAGGCAGGTAAAATGATAGACAGCTGGAGTGATAGAATGATAGACAAATGGAATGATAGAATGATAGGCAAGTAGAATGATAGACAGATGGAATGATAGACAGATAGAATGATAGAATGATAGGCAAGTAGAGTGAAAGACAGATGGAATGATAGACAGATAGAATGAAAGGCAGGTAGAATGATAGACAGATGGAATGATAGAATGATAGACAGGTAGAATGATAGACAGATGGAATGATAGACAGAATGATAGACAGATGGAATGATAGAATGATAGGCAAGTAGAATGATAGACAGATGGAGTGATAGACAGATAGAATGATAGGCAAGTAGAATGATAGACAGATGGAATGATAGACAGATAGAATGAAAGGCAGGTAGAATGATAGACAGATGGAGTGATAGACAGATAGAATGATAGGCAAGTAGAATGATAGACAGATGGAATGATAGATAGATAGAATGAAAGGCAGGTAGAATGATAGACAGATGGAATAATAGACAGAAAGAATGATAGACAGATGAAATGATAGACAGATGGAATGATAGACATATAGAATGAAAGGCAGGTAGAATGATAGACAGACGGAATGATAGACAGATAGAATGAAAGGCAGGTAGAATGATAGACAGATGGAATAATAGACAGATAGAATGATAGACAGATGGAATGATAGACAGATGGAATGATAGACAGATAGAATGAAAGGCAGGTAGAATGATAGACAGATGGAATAATAGACAGATAGAATGATAGACAGATGGAATGATAGACAGATAGAATGAAAGGCAGGTAGAATGATAGGCAGCTGGAATGATAGACAGAATGATAGGCAGATATTCCACTTAGATGGAATACTAGACAGATGGAATGATAGACATATGGAATGATAGACAGGTAGAATGATAGACAGATAGAACGATAGGCAGATGGAATAACAGACAGATAGAATGATAGGCAGATGGAATAACAGACAGATAGTATGATAGGCAGATGAAATAACAGGCAGATAGAATGATAGACAGAATGATAGACATAATGATAGGCAGATAGAATTAGATGGAATGATAGACAGGTAGAATGATAGACAGATGGAATGATAGAATGATAGGCAAGTAGAATGATAGACAGATGGAATAATAGACAGATAGAATGATAGACAGATGGAATGATAGACAAATGGAATAATAGACAGATGGAATGATAGACAGATAGAATGATGGGCAGAATGAAAACAGGCAGGTAGAATTATAGATGATAGAACGAAAGATGATAAAGAGACAAATGGAATGAACAATATATATGACTAGACAGATCACAGAGAGACATAATGATATATATATATATATTTGAATGGGAGATGGAAAGATGCAGAAAGACAGAATGATTGAGCGGTGATAGAAAGACAGATAAATACATAGATGATAGACAGAATGACATATAGATGAAAGACAGGATGCTTGCTAAATAAATAATTGAGAGACAGACTGATGCTTGATAAATAAATGAAAAACTGACCGAATCATTGATTGATTGATTGATAGATAGATATATAGATAGATCATGATTGAAAGACAGATACATGGATAGATACAATATAGAAAAAGTGATATAGCACATGTATTAAGTATAAATCCATAAGGGCAGATGTGTTCCAAACTTTTCGGGCAGCCAGCCCAGGAGATGCAGTAGATAGATAGATAGATAGATAGATAGATAATGATTGATAGATGATAGAAAGACAGACAGATAAATCAATAGCTGGCACACAGATAAAATTAATAAATAAATAATTGAGAGACTGAATGATTAATAAACAGATATTTAGATAGACAATAGCAAGACAGATGGTTAGATATACACAGACAGGTGGGATGATTGATTGACAGATATATATTTAGATGATATAAAGACAGATTGACAGATCGATACAGGCAGACAGGATGATTGATTGAAAGATACAAAGATAGATGATAGAAAGACAGATGGATATATATAGTAGATACAGGTAGACAGATAAAGCCAAATTGTGTTTGTAATAACTAATGTAAATAGAAATTGTTTATGTGATTCCTTTAGATCTATAGGAAAATGTAAACGTGGAAAGGAATTGAGTAAAACACAATAATCGGGAATTTAACAAAATATAAGGCATTATCAGCTGCACAAGGATGAAGATCACACCGGGCTCACAGGCATCCAGGAGGACATTCTGGCAAGTGTGCACCTGCAACAAGAAAGTCTTATCATCACAAAAAAAGAAAGAAACACAGCACAACAACACAACAGCTATATTGAACCTTATGATTTATGTTTATTTATAAGTCAGAGAAAAGGAACTGGAGGATTTGTGATCCTATTAATAAAATGAGATTTTCAGGTGAGAGGATTGGATCTTTTATTGCTTGTGGGAACAACAACAACAAAAGGAGCGATAGCAACTCTATTGAAATAACCATAAATAAATGCATAACGCACAAAAATAAATCAACTCAAAAGCAGAAATGTATTAATACTTTGAATGGCGATGTCAAAAATCTGGGAATTGTCTATATCGGAGTTAAAGTGAACCTCTTCTGATCAGGTGCGCTTTGCCTGCCATGTCCCTTCAATTGGCTGACATTACAATAGTCTTAAAGATCAATATGATATTTCATCCCTTGATGCAATATTCTAGCTGCTACTTTGTTCCAACGATGAAGGGGTCATCCCTAGTGGCGAGATTGGCCATCAACTGTGACATCGGTGCACAAACCTGTAAGTCAGTGCGCCAACAGTCAATGGTGCGCACAACCTGAGTGAAGGGCTGAGCTGATTGATGGCTCCCCAGTTTCTGTGCACCACTGACTGTCAGCACACTGATGGACAGGTCAATGCGGCAATTTTTCAGCGAGTTTTCGGATCCATTCAGCAGCATTCTGGATTCACTGCAGGGTTCTGGAATTTGATTCCCCGAAGTGTGGGGAACGAGAGAGCACCAAAATATCGTTGACATTTCAGTGCTCTCTGAATAACCCTGATAGGTATTATAAGTCCTCTATAAATGAGCAAATTATGGAAGTCTTTCTCCTGCAATGGTGTGTCTACAGACTGCCTCGTGCACCTCAAGCTGTGCTAAATCAGTAGAAAACTAGGACCCATAATTCCTGGATTTATTTATTTATTTATAAAGTATTTTACCAGGAGGATACATTGAGTTTTCTCTTGTTTTCAAGTATGTCCTGGGTTCAAGAACATTGAAATGTTACAGTTGTTACAGAAATACAAAGTAATAAAATGCAAGATATTAAAAACAAAACATAAATATACAGATTAACACAGAAAATAAATATGTAGGAAATATATTCACTGTTACATGTTTACAGGTGCATTCTGTATTGAGGTATGTTAATAGAGATCTCTTAAGTGACTTTAGACTGGGGGAAGATTTGATGGCGTCTGGGAGGTTATTCCATAATTGTGGTGCTCTGTAGGAAAATGAGGATCAAGACACTTTCTTTTTGTATTGTGATGTTGCAAGTAAGGTTCAGGTCCTGGATCGGAGGTTATAGGATGAGGGAACTGATTTGAATTGCTCCCCTGCACTCTTTGCCAGCCCTCCCCGGTTCACATTCATACTCTGTTACACATCTTAATCATTAAATTCACACTGTATCTAACGGTTAGACAATCCATTGCAGGTGTGCATGCGATAAAGGTTGGCATAGCGTCAAGAAAAATGTGAATATCACACATAAATGCCGAGAATTGCAGTTACTGCTACAGCTCATACATAAGAGGGGAAAACATGTTCATCATAAAGCTGCTGGAGATAGTCGAGGCTGCAATCTGTTAAGGCAGGGAGCTTTGATTCGGCAGAGGAACTGCAGACACACAGCACGTTTTACCCCCGTCTGCATGTTGAGCTCAGCTGCGCTATTTACAGCTGTTTGCAAAATGCATTTTACGGCTTATTTGCAGAACAGTAGGGTCTGGTAATATTTGTGTATTAACATCGACAGCGTTATTTGCATGAGCGAAATTCCTACCAAATGCTCCAGGTCTGCACTTTTTGACTAGTATCATTTAGGCTAAATTGCTTTTGCTTATTCCTTGGTTGAGATTTGTAGCCGGAGGTCGCGGCAGATGCTAAAATCTGTACTTGAAGGGTTTTGCTGCCATCGAAACAGCAGCAGCTGCCAAGAGGCTGCTCGCTGAATTGGGGACTCGGTCGTCGGTTGGGACGTATTAGTAACAGTGTGCGACGCACAATCAATTTCTTTAAGGGAACAAAGTCTTTTTAAAGGAACCACGGACAGTATAGGTAAACTAGATACTACACATGTTTTACTTTAACCCCTTCAGCACCAAGATCTTTTTGCTGACATCTTTTTATCATTTATTTGTAACACGGGATGTAAAGTTAACTATTAAATATTGGGTAAAATATACATTTTGCACAGAAATTGTTATTATGAGATAGTTTAAAAAAAAAATTAAATTTGACCATTTTTTTAATTTTCATGTTTTTATTTTATCCTTTTCAGAAATATTGTTGGAATGAAAGGAACTGAACTCTAGTTGGTGTCCCTTATCTTGCACAATTACCCCAAGGGTCTGCATTATCAGCATACAGGCAGAAATAGCACAATAACTGCAATAGAGTGCCTCCTAGTAAGACACAACATTTTCAGTGAGATCTCACTCCTGTCCAGGAGCGGACTGACCATTAGGGCAATAGGCACTGCCCGAGGGCCCTGGTCTAAGAGGGGGCCCCATGAGGGTCCCAGTAAGACTTCCTCAGGGCTGCTGTATTTTAGAAATGAAGCTCCTGAATGTGGAAATCAGGCAAAGTGCCCCCTTGTGTGCCATAAGGAGGGACCCCATAATCTTCTATTGTCCAGGTCCCCAAGTCTTTTCAGTCAGCCCCTGCTGCTGTCCCTCTATATGACTGTAAAGGAGATACAAGGAGCAGCCCCCAGCCTCACTGTAACAAAAAAGCTCAACAAACTATACTGCTCTATGACAGCAGCCAGGGAAATGACAGATTACATGAAGAGTTCTGGGGTCATTCACTGCTGTACAGGGATAAAATTCAGGGGGTTATATTGAGTGTAAATCCCTGTATAGTACAGAAGATAAGGTGTTACTGTAATTTACATACACAGGCATTATGCAGCACATCCAGATATTACTATTTTATTCTGTATGTATTTTTGGAAGCTGCATTGTTAATAATATCATCATCATGATCACTACAAACCTCCATAAGCAGGAGATCTCACTGTTTTATTTTGTGTCTGCATCATATGTACTGTATTTGACACAAAGGTCATTTCTGCCCTTAATATATTTTGTGTAGTTTTCAGTGATTTTTCCAGTTGAAAAGAGCGCCACCTCTACCTTACTGTCCTTATATGATCAGCATAATGTGTTTTCATGTGTGATTTTTAGCACCTAAATTTAATTAATTTTAATAATTAATCTGTTATTAGGGGGATATGGCGATACATAGAAAGGATGATACTTTGGTAAAATTCTATACGTAATTAAAAATAAATATTTAAAACATATGTACAGTTAAAGAAGCTCCCAAAAAATTCTAAGCCTGAAAATAGTGTGAATGTCCTCTTTATCTGTAATTTTCTCTATTTTTTTTTTATTTATTATTTTCCCCAAGAAATAACAATTTTTACATAGTATTTCAGTCCATTTCAGCCCGGCGCCATTATCAGCAATTTATGAAAACATAGCTAATTTGCAATTTGAACAGTTTGGAGGAATAAAATAAAAGCGTGAATCATATCAAAGCATATTGCTGTGGGCTTCCAGCTAAATAAGAAGGGGTATTAGGCAAGGCGCAAAGTGCACATGTTCTAAAGGGATGTATCATTGGCTTTGATTTTTATGAGCCTGCTAGGAAACAATGTAAAACCTTCTGCATAATGAGGGTCAAATAGTCTGAAAGAGATGAACAAGTTGTTAAAGTGAGAAAACGGTACTGTGCGTTCTATGGAGAAACCCATCCGCTCATTAAATGCCACATAGTGGAAAAGAAAATATTAAAATTTTGTGGTTGCAACATTTAAATGCTCTGAACTGTGCTGTTTAATTAAACCCATATGCCAGTCTCTTGCAATACTGTGAGCGATGAGCTCCGGGCGGCCAACAGAGACAGAGAGGAAAATGAAAAGAACTTGAATGGATTCAGAAAAGAAATGCAAGGTAAGAAATGGAAGGATTTCCCGAGCTAACCTTGAATGGGAAAAGGAGCTGTTGCATATCTCATGTCAGAGAATGGTATACACGCAATAAATGTTGGAATTACAGTGGTTGCCTCACAACTGGCCTCCCAATGGAAGAGTCTGGAGATATCAGGCGTTAAAAACCATCTAAATGATTTTCGATTGTTGGATGGCTTGGCATCAGGTCTCATAGAGTTTTAGCTTGATGGAGCCATTACAGAGGATTCTACACCATATGCAAATAAATCTGCTATCACTCAAAAAAGATATCCAGAGCGGAAATGCCAAGGAAGTCTCCTCTACATGAGAGGAGACTTTACCACTGATGATAGTTTCGACTTTGCTTAACCTCGTCAGGAAGACATAGCAGTTACCTCTCTAGGATCCTCCAGGAAGGGGTCCATGTATGGATTACCCTGTACACTAGTAGTGAGCAAAACAAAAGGTGAGATTAGTGAGAAGGGGCAGAAGCACTACTGACCAGCCCTATAGTGGGTTCCCACTCAATTTTCATACAGTTTTAGCTTGATGGTGCCATTAAAGACGAGACTATACCATAGATAATGACTTCACTGTACAAGCATATAAAAATGTGACCAGCTCCAACACCCCACTGCAGCCCAAAGTTGAGGACACCTTGAAGCCCTTAAATAGACAATTAGCACAAACAGTTACAATGGCGCATAAAGTGCATTAAATTCCAATTGGTAATTCTAATTGGTAAAAATATTGAAATTTAATGCACTTTATGCGCCATTGTAACTGTGTGTGCTAAATAGGGATGTGCGTTTCGGGTTTTGTTTTTGGATGCGGACGATTTTCCGAAAATTTTTAGATCCGAAAATGTCAGATCCGAAAAGTTTTCCGAGCCGAAACGAAATATTTTCGGAATTTTCGAATGGACTTGAAATGTGTCAAATCGAAATTTATTGCTTTGAAACGAGGAGAACAGACGTTCCGAAAAAACGAAAATTTCCGAAATCACGAAAAGGCGATACAAAAAACGAGCAAAGTGACACGAAAATACGAAAAATGGTCGATATTCCGAAAACATGTACAATTCCGAAAAATGAAAATTTCCGAAATCACAAAAAGTCGATACAAAAAACGAGCAAAGTGACACGAAAATACGAAAAATGGTCGATATTCCGAAAAAAAAATGTACCCGAAAAACGAGTCGAACCGAACCGAATCGAAACAGAAATCGGTCGAAACGAGCCGAATCGAAAAGTTTAAACATCCGAAAAATCGAACCGAATCGAACCGAAAAAAAAATCGGTGCACAAGCCTAGTGCTAAATGAATTCACTGTAGTTGATCCAGCTTGCTGAAGTAAATCCACCACTGTTTGACTAATATAACTTTGGTTGATGAAGACTGTTTAGCAATGTCGCTGGAAGTGACATCACAGGAAGTGGCATCACATGATAATTGAAACTATGTAATATTATGTACTATGAAATTTTATTTTCATTTGAATATTTATACTGTAGGGGCCCTATCATGTCCCTGCAGCTAAAACAGGGATACTAAGGGGAAAAATTAGCATTTGCTAACCTTGTTTTAGCGTCCCCGTTTTACATGCAGATCACGGGACATGCGCTGAGTCCAGCAGCCTGCCACATAGCGGCCACTAGGATCCAGGATGCTCAGGGCAGTGCTAAAGCGCTGTCCTAAGCATCCTCTCCATGAAGTCCTATGGACTCCATGGGGGCATCTGCTGCCGGGTCACATGTCCTGGCAGGATCACGCCTCTCGCAAGATCCTGCAAGTTGGCGGATTGATCGCAGAGGGAGACTAGAGATTTTTGCAGCCATCAGTTGGCTACAGCTCTAGGTTGATGCTACGTTCTTTAGTTAGTGACAGCTGTTTGTAATTATAGCATTAGGACTATGTGATCCTAACGCTAATTACTCTCTGCTGACATGTTAAGCATAGGGAGCGCAAAGTACAGTAAGCTGGTGCTAAAAAGCGCTACCCCAGATTTGCTAATGAGTTATTTAACCCATTAGCGATTGGGAGGTAATACAGGTGGCACACTATCACCTCAATTAACCTATCACTAACGCTCATTTAGGTGAGAGCTAGTGTTAAGAAGGTGATAGTGTCCTATCAATGGTCCCAGATAGGTATGCAGGGGTCGTATGTGTGTGATGAGACTTGTGCGGAGTTGAATGTGATATGACAGATCCAGCCTTTGCATATCCTTCCTAACAACCTGGCAAATGACTCAACTCCCCAAAGCTTTATTTAAGTCCTTGGAAGTGGTATGTTTGACTGGAGATATAGACCAGTTAGTAAATAATTTCATTTTGGAGGTAAGTTTACCAAAATATATAAAACGGGCAAAAACTTTCTTGATAAAGACCTAGTCTCACCAGTAATAAATAACATAAAGCCCCTAAGGTAGAAAAAAGAGGAGCATAGTTCACAGTAATAACATGTATGTAGTTCCTGCCACGGAAAAATACATCTGCGCACCAGAAATAAATTGGAATATGCTTATCTGAATCCCACTCTGAATTCCAGAATCATGCAGTTCCTCCTCCTCCATCTCGGATATCCATGGACCAGATTAGAGTCTTCTGTTTAAATTTGGGATCAGGAACCAATAAGCCGGAATAAAATAAAAAAAATCATATTTATTCAGCAAGATCATTTAAAATCAAATAGCAGCAAAATGAATACATATCCAACGCGTTTCATCCCTTCAAAGTAGAAATAGGACTTCATCATGGATATAAGACTCTGATGAAGTCCTATTTCTATTTTGAAGGGATGAAATGGGTTGGATATGTATTCATTTTACTGCTATTTGTTTTTATCTTCCCAATAAGAACCTGTTGATACTGTATGTTTTTTCCAAACACTATTGAAGAGTAGGAAATGACATTCCTCTTCCCTTGGTTTTCATTGTAAGAGGACCTTGTATAGCTGTTCTTGTTTCACGAGTCTAAGATAGATAAATATCACATATACAGATACACGGAACGTTATAAACAAAATTCACTACATTACTGTATTTCATTTTTAATTCTACACAGCAGCACAGGAGGGAGCATAGATAATTTAGAAGAAATCAGGATATTTTTTCCCAAGTAATGGTATTATCGGGGAATTGCAGAGATTTCGTCGCATTACGGCATGGTTGCATTTTCTAAGATTATTATCACTGACTATCAGGGTTATTCAAAGAGAATAGAAAAGCCACCGCATGTTTGGTGACTTTTCTTTCTCTTCAATTCGGTTCGATTTGACGATCCCATTTCGGCAACCCTGCGGTGTATTCAGCAAGCACCACAGGGTCCCCGAATTGCAGGGAAAGGTCGCCGCAAACCCACCGAAAACTCACTGCAAAACGAGGGCGAACGCACACCGAAACCCGCAAAAAACATCTGGATTAACCTGCCGAAAACGCTGAAAAACCCGAGCAGGAGTCGATCACACGCAGCGCAGCCGTCGGAAAAAAGCCGACACCGCAGACGAATGCAGTGAATAAATTAGAAAAACAGTTTGCTTGAATGTTTGAAAAGTGAAACGCTGTTTGCAAACAAACTACTGAGCGAAAATGTCTGAAATTTACATATGAGGTCCAAGGAATGATAATAAAAAGGGCTGTTACAGAAAAAATTAGTAAAGTTAATTTTTTTTTTAAAAAATCAGATTTAAAAAAAAAAAAAAACACTTAAAAATGCTTAAAATATCCTAAAAAATCTATAAATATAGAGACTCTTTACTGCAGAATTTTATAATGAACGGTTTATTAGATATTGGATTAAAACGGGAATATTTTAACATTGAAGCCTATGGGATTCGCCTGAATAAACTTGTCGAACTAAACCACCGAATGGTATGGTATTTAAGGAACCTTTCACTGCTGGTTTTTGTTCTCTGAATAGCCGAAGCATTGCTTCTCTATGGGGATTCACTGCTCTCGAACAGGCACCGAACAGGCACCGTATGTGCAGGCAATTCGCCAGGATTTGGCAAATTGCCTGGTCTCTGGATTGCCGAATGGCCAGGAAAGGTAACCGAACGCTGATGTTAAGCGTTCGGTTCCCTTTCGGGAGCCATTCGGATCTCTTTGAATAACCCTGTATATCTATCAGATGAGCTTGCAGCTTTTAGATTTTTTTGTTATCAAAGGGACATAAATTTCAGTGAAAAGTGGCCAATAGTCATTGGAATAAAGCATCAAGCAAAGGTCATTAATACATGACCCATCGTCCATTGCTGGTTCCATTATCTGCTGACCAAAATCGACTAAAAGGATTAACGATAAAGAAAACAAAAGATAAAAGAATATAACTTTAAACCAATTACATTACCATAAAGGTTTGTAGAAGACAGTAATAAATACCTGAAATGATTAACAGGTTTAATATAAGTTAAGGGCAGATTATGTACAGTATAGTAATAGAGAATGTATGTGGTCAAAAAGGGCAAATTGAATTTGGAAAAATCGGATTCCAAATATTTTGGATTTGGTAATTTTCTTTTAGAACCAATCACAAATATCAGACTGAGGCGATATCGGACCTATTCATAAGAGTTAGACGATTAATATTCATAAAATTAGGTTATTTATAGGGTTAGAGTTACTGTAAGGGTTAGCGTTACATGTCGAGACAGCATTAACATTATATTCAGGGCTAGGGTTAGGTTTAGAATTAGTTTTAGGGTTAGAGTTACTTGTAGGGCTAGGGTTAAATTTAATTTTAGGGCTAGTGTTATGATTAGGTTTAGGGTTACCTTTCGAGTTAGATTTTTTTGTAGCGATAGAGTTACCCTAAGGCTATGGTTAGGGTTAGGCTTAGGGTTATTTTTACGGTTAGGATTACTATTCCTGCTTTTTTATTATTAAGTTGAGGGTTACTATTTCTACTTGTTTTATTATTAGGGCTACTTTTATTATTACTTATTATTTATTACTATTATTTACTACTTATTAGGATTACTTTTAGGGCTTGAGTTACTTGGAGGGTTAGGGTTAAAGTTACTTTAAAGGTTAGAGTTACTTTTAGGGTTAGAGTTACTTGTAGGATTAGGTTCGGAGTTACTTTAAGGGCTAGTGTTTGGTTTAGGGTTACGTTTAAGATTAGGGTTAGGGTTCTATTTAGGGTTACTATTCCTTCTTGTTTTATTATTAAAATTAGGGTTACTGTTACTTCATGTTTAATAAATTAAGGCTCGTGTCAGGCATAGAGTTACATTTAGGTTTAGTTTTAGGGTTAGGGCTACTGTTCTGCTTGTTTTACAATTAGTTTTTAGGGCATTGCAAAGGGACTGTTTTCTTGCACCCAAATCATTCTGAAGTGTTCTAATAATATTTAGACCGTTGTGGATCAATTCATAAACTATGTTTAGGAAGCAATTCTGTTTGGAAGCTCGACAATTCATTAAATGAATCCTCTTGATATTCGGACAAATATGTATTTGACCTGAACTGAATTACACAATTCTTGTAGATCACTCAATTCTCTGCAGTTATAGAGACTGTCGATTAATTAACATAACATGAGTTTGGTGATACTTATTTTATTTATTTCTACTGTTGATGTATAACATGTATGTTTATATCTATGCTTATCATTTCCTTTTGTTTATGTGCATAATAATAGAGGACAATTGCAGTTCAAGACAACATTTGACTCTTTGATGACCAATGCATGTTCCACAAACATCTCTTCTGTGTTTTTTTTTACATACACAGCTTACTTATGGCTTGTTATCTATGTAGTCACTCATTGTTCTGATGGATAAAATGTCATGAACGACTTTCTATCCTGGTCCTGTAAAATGCCACCAAGAGCAGACCTAGACCCATGCTCATCCGACCTTCAAAGAACCTTCTCAACATCTATTCAGCATTACATGATGAAAGAACACTCGTCGATACGTACAGTATATATCTTACAGCACGACGGCCCTGAATGCTTGCGTTCAGCGTTTCTTTTACATTACCTGGGCAGAAATGTAAGGATTGCTTAGAAGACATTTTGAAATTTGTCAATCAAGACTTTATTTTTTTTTTCCTGGTTCTTCACGCCGGAAGAAAGTCTGCACATAAATTGGTCTGTTCAGGTGAATTATGTACATGTACTCAACAAATCTAAATGTAAATGAATAGCTAAAGGAATATTAAATGTACAGAAATGATAAATGCCGTATGACCTAAAGTTTCCATTAAGCACCCTTCAAATTAGCTGTACAACGGCATTCATTATATTCCCGATCTCAATGTGAGTTCAGTAATCTATTCTTTGCTCCATCTTTAATAATGGTCCACAAGCAAACTGCCTTTTAAATAATATGTACGTAACATGTATATCGTTTTATAATCGTGTTTGTCAAACACCGTAATGAGATTGTCAGTTTAATATACAGCCCAGCAAAACTCGGAGTAAAAAAAAAAACGACTTCCTGCATATGCTTTAAATTTGCACAAAAATACATTTTTTTAGACCAAGGATACACAGACTTTTGTAAAGGATTTAAAAGGAATGCAAAACATAGGTTATATACATAAACTATCTCCTTGGATGGTAAAATGTTAGATGGATGAAGACATTCAGCCAGACACTACAGAGGGGTCATCAACCATGTTGATATCGGGGCCAACAAATGCCTATGAAGACTGTCATTCATGGTGTCCATGACCATGGTTACTGGATGAGTTGATGGTCTCATGGTACTTTTTTAATTTTGGTTCCTGGTGGCATTTTTTTTCCATTTGTAGAATACACATAGACACACACACGTAAATGATAGGAAAGATCAACTAGAGTTATCCATTGGTTACATTAACCAAGGTTTGGAGAACACTAGGGCACTTGTGTAGAAGTATTAAGCATT
Source organism: Leptobrachium leishanense (assembly GCA_009667805.1). Classification (NCBI taxonomy): domain Eukaryota; kingdom Metazoa; phylum Chordata; class Amphibia; order Anura; family Megophryidae; genus Leptobrachium; species Leptobrachium leishanense. The sequence goes on from CM019072.1 coordinate 99,148,391, forward strand.
GCTTGTTCTTCAACCGTCACTAGTTCTGAAATTTCTGATATGGAGTAGAAGGCTTGAAGGCCTCCTACCCCTAAACCCAACTGAGTTTAAGAAGACACGGCACCCTGTATTTTTGTAATATGTGCCTGAGATCATGGTAAACGCCTGACTCACTCGGTATCCAGTGATCTACCATGCCATGACACAGAAGATGAATGTAAGAGCTAGTGGCATTCATAATCCCTTACTCATTAAAAAAGTGTGATCCATATTCCAACTCTGGTGTTAACTTAATATTTTACCACCGCGGGTCATACTATGCTGCCCCCACAGTGGGTGGGACTGATGCCACGGTGCTACTATGCTGTCCACGCAGTGGGTGGTACAAATAATGACTGGGCGTTGATGATAAAATTAATTTTAATGATAAAATAGCATATGGACAAACATCCTAGGCGTTTCGTCTTATATTAAGACTTCATCAGGGATAATCTAAGACGAAACGCATTGGATGTTTGTCCATATGCTATTTTATCATTAAAAGTTATTTTACCATCAACCCCCAGTCAGTATTTGTTCTGCCGAAATTTCCTGCAGAGCAGCAGACAATTTCCTGTTCTGGGTGAGAGTCGGTTCCACAGGAGGCGTTTCTGACTTCAAAAATACCTGGATTTCCATGGTGGAGCGGTAATTTTGAGTGCAGTTCGAGCGGGGTCTATGATGTATTTTATTTAGTACAATCTGCGCTATGTATGTGGGATTTTTTTGTTACAGATAGTACTCCCATTATTCATTTCTTATTCCTGGTCAGCACTTGAGGGGAAAGTACTTGTGGAGGAAAGCAGATATGTATCTATTCATTTAATACGGGGGTGGTCACGTGCTTTTTTTGTTTGCACGCAGTGGGTGGGACAGAACACCATGGGTTGGCATAGCATGCACCACTGGCGTCTACGGGCCGTGACAGGCCTGCCCACCAATTGACGCGCGGCAAGCGTCATTCGCTACAGCAAGACTGCTGAGCTTAGGCCGTCTCCCTGCAGCCAATGATGCGCCTCGTGTCAGCTGTATAGGCAGGGTGGAGGAGGAGCCCTAGAACTAGTATGTCCCACCAGCATTAAGGCTCCCCTGCCGGGAATAGCCTGCCCGGCGATAAGGGGTTAACCAGATCTGTTGTCAATTTAGCAACTCCACAGACTTTAATGCTTCTGGGAGGATTACTACAGCTCTGGTTAAGTTTGCACGAGAGTTGGAATAGGGCCCTGTGTTTTTTTTTAACTACTTGTCTGCTGATCATCGTGATTTTCTTTTTTATGGGATGTCACTCAATAGATCAACCATTAGGGAAATAAATGACTTTAGTCCTAATGAGGTCAACGAACATTTGTACATGTCAAGTGTCCCTTGTCCAAAATGATTGGGAATAGAAATGATTAGGATCTTGTTTTTTACGGACTTTGGAATAGTTACATATAATGAGGTATCTTAAAGATGGGACCTAAGCGAAAACACGTAATTCATTTACGCGTCACATACACATAGCCTGAAGGACATTTTGCATTTTGAATAATTTTATCTCTCATCACATGAGGTCAGGTGTAGAATATTAGACTTGTAATTTCATGTGAAGTTACTCAATGGACCAACTGTCAGGGAACTGTATCAATTTACTCCTAATGAATTCAACAAATATTTGCACAAGTCAAGTTGCCATTATCCAAAATGATTGGGAACAGAAGTGTTTTGTATTTCAGATTTTTTTCAAAATATGGAATATTTACATATGACAAGATTTTTTGTGGCTGGTGACCTAAGCCTAAACTGAAAATTCATTTGTTTTGTATACTGTACACCACATACACAAAGTCTACAGGTCATTTTATGCAATGTTTTTAACAATTTTGACTCTCATCATGTGTGGTCAGGTGTAGAATTTTTTTCACTTGTGGAAGCTCAAATGTTTTGGATTTTGGAACATTTCTGACTTTTTAATGTCAGATAAACAGGGTTATTCAAAGAGAATCGAAAAGTCACCGCACGTTCGGTGACTTTTTGTTCTCTTCAATTCGGTGCGATTTGGCGATCCCATCTTGGTGACCCTGCGGTGTATTCAGGAAGCACCACAGGGCCGTCGTACTGCAGGGAAAACCCACCGAAAACCTGCCGAACACTCACCGCAAAACCCAGGTGAATGCACACCGAAACCTGCAAAAACATCTGGATTAACCCCGCCGAAGACGCCGAAGAAACCCGAGCAGGAGCCGATCACAGTGCAGAGCAGCCGCTGGAAAAAGTCGACACCGCAGACGAATGGAGTGAGAAAAAAAAAACAGTACGCTTGAATGTTTGAAATTTACATATAAGATCCAATGAATGATAATAAAAAGGGCTGTTACAGAAAGAAGTAAAAACGTTTAAAAAAAACCCAAAAAATCGGAAAAAAAATATTTGCAAAAAACCCCCGAAAAATGCTTAAAAGATCCTATAAAATCTATAAATAAAGAGACTTCTTTACTGCAGAATTTTATAATAAACGGTTTATTAGATATTGAATTAAAACAGGAATATTTTTAACATTGAAGCCTATGGGATTCTCCTGAATAAATCTGTTGAATGAAGCCACCGAATGGCAGGGCATTTCGGCAACTTTTCACTGCTGGTTTTTGTTCTCTGAATAGACGAAGCATTGCTTCTCTATGGGGATTTCACTGCCCTCGAACAGGCACCGAACAGGCACCGTATGTGCAGGCAATTCGCCAACATTTGGCAAACTGCCTGCTCTCTGGATAGCCGAATGGCCAGGAAAGGTAACCGAATGCTGAATTTCAACGTTCGGTTACCTTTCGCCAGCAATTCGGATCTCTTTGAATAACCCTGAAAGTATATTCAACCTGTATTCTTGGCAACACGTGTTACACCCACCAGTCGATCAAATGAAAGAAGAACAAAGCCTTTACAAAAGTATTCCATTTTTGTAAAACCATTAATATGATTTTTTCAGAGAGGTGCATGCAATCCATCATCAAAAAGTTGTAGTAAATAGAATAGTTTTATTTTATTATTATTTTTGAATGCAAACCATAAATACAAAATATATTTTATAGCTTTCCGGCAATTTTTTCTCTTCTATGGATTTGTCTGAGTCACTTTCCAGGTAGATGCTGGATGCTTCAAATGGAATATCTTAGTGAATCACTGTTCATACATTGTTTACTAAACCTAGTTGCTAGGTAACTGTACAGATGGAATTTGTCTTAGAATGCATCCTATTTTTAGGTGGAGACAGACAAGTAGCAGGCACCTTATACATATTTATAAAGTGTTTAGTGACATATTTACGTGATAAAAAGAGTCAAATTCTCTATTACTGTTATAGTGCCTTAAAAAGTCGGTTTTCCGCTGTCCCTTAAATTGTGAAAATGCAGATGAGCAAACGGTTTTGTAGAAGGTCATAATTTCCATTTGAAGAGAATGCAGTACCATCGTTTTTAATTCTGGGGAAAAGTGCCTGAAAGGAGACATTATACATTAGAATCTCACTTATTTTATTTATGCATTTGGTCCTGTTATCACACACGTACTGACAAGTGCAGCGACTTGATACATTCGTGCCATTTTATATATGATTATTTTATTATTTATATGGATAGAAAATGTGAAGAGGGGGGAAAAAGTTTTAAAATTCAAGTTAAATGTCAATATTATTTTCACGGACTAGATTCCCGTTTTGATCAGTCAGCCTGCAGGCAGGAAGAGCTGTCAGTTCTGCCTGGTAGTTGGTTGAGGATGATAGGGTATATAGGGGGTTATTTAGAAAACACTGATAGAAATGGAGACAATGCCAGCACTTCATAACAATGGTGAAACATCTGCAAACACCATTGATTTCTGAATAAGCCCAGCAGTCTATAAATAATATTGGATCATAATCAGTGATAGAATAAATTATAAAATAGATTATATAAGACACAGACATGGCCAGTACAATTATTTTGTGGATAAGAATCCCATAGATAGAAAATGTTAGCACATGTTCTCCTCACCTTCTCGCTGTTTGTTCCTCCTGTCCATTATCTTGTCTGCTGCTCTCTGGGCAATCTCTCGCTCTGCTTCCTCTGTGTAAGTCCACCCTTTCCATGGCATCATGAATGGACTTTTAGTTCATCTGTCCATATGGAAACATAATGGCTGTGTGGCTTAAAGAGACAGAGCGTGCTGCCATCAGGCAGTGGTGTGAAGAACAGCTTAAATGTTTCTCTCTATTAAAGGGATACTCTAGGCAACATGACCACCTAAGCTTTTTTAGGTGGTCATGATGCCCTGAGTATGCCCCCCTCTGTCTCCCCTCCCTCCGCTCAGCAGATCAGCTGAAAACAGCTGAGAGAAGCGGAGGACTTTACTCCGCCCTCCCAGCTGTCAGTCAGCAGAGCGGGAGTCAAATTTCCCACTTCTGCCGACTTTTGCCAAGTAGGAGATGTCATCCCACTTTCAGCGCGATGACGTCTCCAACTCGCCGCAGTAGCTGGCAGCAGCGAGCCGCCAGCATAGCCTGCGGCTCGGATTAGTGTTGCGCATCCTCTTGCGCGCAACACTAATCCTCAGCAGATGGAGCCGGGAGGAAGCCTGCCGATTGGCTGGCTTACGTGAGAGGCGTGCATGCGCGCTTCTCATGTAAACCAGAAGGCAAGTGAAAGCAAGAAGGATGGGAGCGGAAGAGGAGTGAGGGGAGTATAAAAAAAAAAAAACGCCGTTGGAAAGAAGTGGATTTTAGGGTAAGTATTACAGTAAAAAAAAAAAAAGAAATCCCTACCTATTTATTAAGGTAATAGGGATAAATTAATGTAAAAAAAAAGGGGGGGGTGATTTTTTATTTGAGTGGTCCTTTAACTAATATCCACTATTCACCTTTAAAAAATAGTTTGAGGATGCTCATAAATAGTTTTTATATGATTTAAACTTTATTTATTTATTTGACAAAACAAATCTGGTGGAGCACTGCCCCTACTGTACCAATGGACTAACCTCCTCCCCTTCCTTTATGTTGCTAACTGCTTTGGTCCATGGGTGCACATGCATATATCCTGCAACACACTACTGAAAAAGATTCCCATTTCCCAAATAGTTTAGGTAATAGTGATATGTTTGTCTAATTGCCCGTACTTGCCTAGTTCACATCAAATACATTACCCAGAGCTTTGAGACAGAAAGCGAGAATGAAGCACAATACAAAAATCCAATGGCTGAGGGTAAAAATAAAAAACAGAACTTTGAGAACACAGAAAAATGATTTCTGTTTTAATACTTTTTAAAGCCTGTTTATTTGCTGAAATAGATGACGGTGCGCTGCCCATACTGTCCCAATGGAACAGCCTCCTCTTTTATGCTAAGTGCGCTGGTTCATGAAAGCAAATGCACGTGTTCTGAAAAACATTGTTGAAATAGATTACCAAATGCACAGTTAGGGCCCTATTACATTCTTCACGCAAAAATGTACGGTAAACACGTGAATTTTTTTGCGGGAAGCATCAAACCTTAAGGCGCGTAAATCAACGCTGGTATTACAATCCTCGCGCATTTTTTCATCCGTCAAAAAATAACGCGCGGAAAACGGACGAGCAAAAACAGTAACGTTGCACGCAGAAATCAGTGTACAGACTGTTTTTTTCACGTGATTCAGCCAATCAGAATCAAGAACCTTAATGTCTCACATTAAGTTTTTGCACCTGTCAAAGTCAATCTGCGCATATATGCTGTATTAACCCTTTCGCTGCTGAGCCATTTCACACCTCTGTGCTGAGGTCATTTTTACCGGTTTCGCTCATCATGTTTAAACGCGTTTTGAAGGCTTATTTTAGTATATGACCCAGACTTATTATATAACGTTCTTTCCGGCAGACTCGGTAGATTCATAATATGTCATTATTATATGTATACGTTATGTCATGTCTGTATATTATAACAAAAAATGCAGTAAAATATGAATTTTCAATAACTTACAATGTGTAATGTGTTTTTTTTCACATTTTAAAATGCGATCGTTTGCAGTTATATTTTCTATGGGGTGCGCTTGTTAAAAAAATTAGAAATGAGGAATCGTTACTTTTTTTGGGGAAAATTCCGTGTTTTTTAGCAAACGCCCCCCCATAGAAGAAATCGTTAGTGCAGCATCATTGTTCACATTATAATTGAAATGGGAACAATATTGTTGCACTAATAAATCTAAAACAAAACCCCAAATTGTTTTTTTTTTTTTTTTTTTTTTTACTTTTACTCTGGTCGTTCCAATGATAGTAAACATTAACCCCTAGCTGTCACGGATCGGGAGATAGGGGGTTCATTGGAACCCCCTATCTCCACTATAGGTGACAGCAAGGGGTTAATTTAAAAACTGGCGCCATCGCGCTTTGCGCGATGACGCCAGTCATTAGGGGGATATCCCGGAAGCTTGGCCGACATCCAAGATGTCGGCCAGCTCCGGGAGGGGACCGTGATACGGCACATGTTGGCGCCATATCGCGATCCAGCCCCCTAGGGGTTAAAGACAGCCGTCGATGATGTCAGCCCGCACCGGGGGGCCGAGCGATCAGCTGGAATACCGGATGATCGCAGGCTGCAAAGGGAGGGCGCGCTCAGCGCGTCCTCCGCAGCCAAGTACCAATGCGGTTGGACGCACTGAGCACGTCCACCGCATTGAAGTGGTTAAAAAAAAAAACACGCACAACTTCTCAAATTTATTGGTTTGGTATGTGTAGAATGTGTAACTATACTTTGTTGTATTTTTTTTTGGGCTGGTGTATTTGGGTTCGGCCAGGTCAGATTTACCATTAACACCAGCTTTTAGGAGTTGCTAAAAATTATGTGCGCAAAGACTGTGCGTTACAAACTGCGCATAGATTGTAATATCATCCGCGTACCAGCGCACAAACGCACTTGCACTCACAGTGTTAAGTATAGGACGCGCGACGTACAGTAAGCTCGTGCAGCGTTCGCACGGGTTCATCCGCGGTAGACGTATACGTGCGTTTGTTGCGTTGACATTTAAATACGACATTCAACGCAAAGTGTTTTGCCCCTCGCGTTAATGTGTTTTTGCGTACGCGTTAACGTTTGCGTGTAGAATGTAATAGGGCCCTTAATTTATATAACAGTGGTGCAATATTTTATTATCAGTGCTTTTTAATTTGCCTAGTTCACATCAAATCCATTGGCCAGAGCTTTGAGACTGAATGGGAGATTGATGCACAATAAAAAAAATCCCATGGCAGAGAATAAAACAACAAACAAACACTGAAAGACACTTTTTTATTTCAATATCTAAGAGCTATTTTGATCCAGGTATCCACACTATCTCACTAAGTAATTAGATGAGATTTTAATTGCTTGTTTGATTTTAAAAATTGAATCCTTTTCAATTACTCCAACATACTGTAATTAATAGCGAGACAATTGTCTTTGGTAATTTTGTTTTATTTGCACCCTACTTCTTGGTGAATTCATTTCATCTGAGAAACGTGTACCAACTGTGTGAACGTAATATGATTAGTCACAGATTATAATGATGTTTGCGTACGAGTTAACCGATGGGTGGAATTCCTTTTTTGTCTGAAGCAAATTAGAAAGATGCAAGTAAGACCTCTATAAGAAGAAAAATGACACGTTCTGTGTTGTTACGTCTTTCAGCAAAAAGCCACCTTGTTTTAGGCTAGGGTCAGACGAGCGTGATTTCTACGGACTGTACGTCCGTGCACACGGACGTACGTCAGTACGGAAGACACAGTAGTGGCCACACAGTCCGTTTTTTTCACTGACGTATATTTTGACGGATGTAGGAGGGAAAATAAATTAAAAGGCAAAACCATTTTGTCCGTGAAAAATGCTGGACGTATAAATGCAGTCCGTCTGACCACGTTCCATCACTCACACACAAAGCTATGCGGACGTTGCGGACGCAGCGCACTTTGTGCGGCCGTTCTAGTGGTTGTACGTTCTTGCCTGCCTTGCGTCCGTTTGCCGCGGCCGTTGTGCGTCCGCAGTTCAGTGCGGACGTACTTTGTGTAACGGGCTCCAATGGACTTTCTTTCATGCTATCACGGACGTACTTTTAGGCGCAATCACGGACGTGAACACTACGCTCGTCTGACCCCAGCCTTAAGTGAGAAAAAGTTAACTCAAAAATGCAGAAAAAATTGAAAGGAGACCAACACTTTCACAAAAGTGGGACTAAAACCATCATTTTTTAATAAAAACATGAAAAATAAGAAAAAAAATAAACAGAAAACCAAAGTTTCCTTATGGCAACTTATGGTAGTTTTAAAAACATCACTTTTATAAATCACAAAAATAATAAAATGTCAAGTGATGGCTAAAGAGGATATACTACGGCCCTGTTGAGGCAGTTACATTAGTCTCCTTTGATAAGGACTATTCCCTGTTGCAAGAGTGATGCACTCTGGCCGTGCAGCCTGATTGGCTGAACTGCATTATTTCCATTGTGTCTGAATAAAACCAAACTAACCAATAATTTTGAATATTTTCTTTAAATACCAATGACTAATCTTCCGAAATAATGAAAAAACTCATTAACCCCTTAGTGACCGGGCGGTTTTACACAAATCCAAACCTTTAGTGACCGCTGCTGTTTTTACGTTTCTGCGTTGTTCGTGTTTAGGTCAAATTTTCCACTTACTCGTTTATGCAACCAACACATATTATACACCGTTTTTCCATTAAATGGACATTCTAAAAATACCATTATTTCCATCATATCGTATAATTTACTATAAAAAAAAATATGAAATATGATGAAAAAATGGTAAAAACACACTTTTTCTTAATTTAATCCCCAAAATCTACAACCGCCAAAAAAGACCCCGGCTAAATATTTTCAAAATTTTGTCCTGAGAATAGAAATACCCAATTTTTACATGTTTTTGCTTTTTAACCCCTTCACTACTGAGCCAGTTCACCTATCTGCGCTGAGCTCATTCTGACCGTTTTATGCTCATTATTTTTGGATGACAGCCTAGGTCCTATTTAACTAAACCCCGCCCCAGACAAAAAAAAATTAAAAGAATAAATAAAAAAAAATTTACATATATTTTTATTTCATTTTTTTTAATTTATTTTTATTTTAGCTTTTTTTTTTAGCTTTTTTACACCAAATCAGGCCTTTCCAATGATGTCCAACATGACCCACTAGCTGCCACGGATCAGGAGATAAGGGGATCCAAAGGATCCCCCTATCTCACCTTGGCAGCTAGGGGGTTAACTGGCCCATTGACATCCTCACACGTATGAATCAATTAGGCATAGCGAACAACTACTCTCCCAAAATTGCAAATCATTCCGAAAACGAATCATTCGAACATAACCAATATGAAAAAACAGAAAGATTTACTTAACAAATGAAAACGAAATGAAACGATACAGATTTTTTCGTCATACAAATATCTATTCACCAACAGAACTTTGTGGACTGACCATTAGGTGGAAGATAACCAATAGAACATTAACATCTTATAACATAATCACATATTATTACTAATATTTTAGAAGAAGGCAGGTAAACCTACCTGTATTTTAAAAAACATATTATGGCGCTCGAAAAATTGCAACTAAATTATTAAGGAAAATGGAAGGGTTAAGTTATGAGGAAACACCTGTCTAGTTTAGAAAAGCAGTGCCTTAGAGGGGATCTGATAACTTCATATACCTCAGCTCCCCACTACGGGCTCTATTACATTCCCAACGCAAATCTTAAAGCGTGTGCAAAAACGCATTAACGCGAGGGGGAAACCATTTGCGCTGAACGTCGTATTACAACTTCTGCGCATAAAATGCGCATTAATATCTAACGCGGGTGGACCTGCGCAAACCCTTTGCGAGCGTTCCGTACTGCGCGTGTCCTATACTTAACATTGTGAGCGCAAATGCGTTTGTGCGCTGGTATGCGGATGGTATTACAATCTATGCGCAAATTTTGACAGACAACGTTTGCGCGCATAAATTTTACCATCTTTGAAATGCTGGTGTTAATGGCAAATCTGAATGTTCTGGCCGAACCCAAATAGACCAGCCAAAAAAAAAAATACAGCAACGTATAGTTACACATTCTGCGCATACCCAAACAATAAAATATAGAAGTCGTGCGTTTTTTTTATTATTTCTGCAGCATATATACGCAGATTGACTTTGACAGGCGCAAAAACCTAACGGGAGACAATTGTGGTTCTTAATTCTGATTGGTTGAATCGCGTAAAAAAACTGTCCGCACACCGATTTCTGCGGGCAACGTTAATGCGCGAGCATTTTTGCGAGTCTTTTTTACATGCGTTATTTTTTGACGGATGAAAAAATGCGCGCAAATTGTAATACCAGGGTTAATTTACGCTCGTTAATGTTTAACGCTTCACCCAGGCCAGCTCACGGATATATTTGCCCCCAGGCCAGCTCACGGATATATTTGCCCCCAGGCCAGCTCATGGATATATTTGCCCCCAGGCCAGCTCACGGATATATTTGCCCCCAGGCCAGCTCACGGATATATTTGCCCCCAGGCTCACCTCTGCCAGGCCCCTCCGATGGGCAGATCCTGCTGCGGCCGCCGCGTTCCTTCGTTCAACGAGCGGCAGCCTCATGAGTATCTGCCGCTCGCCTGGGATCCACCCTCCAGCCTGCCGCTGTAGGGTGGATCCCAGTGATCTCGATCGCGGCAGGCTGGAGGATGGATCTTAGGCGAGTGGCAGATACTCATGCAGCTGCCACTCGTTGAAGAAACGAGCGCGGCGGCCGCACGATCTGCCGCCGCCACATAAAAAATTAGTGCAGAGCGCCGCAGCGGCACCGGGGGCTGAAATTTGCCACCCCAAAATTTTTCCCACCTGGCGCCACTGCTCCGCTCTGCACCATTGTCGGGTCGGCCCTGCTTTGGTGGAAGCAAGTGCCTTCACACCATAAGTAACTCCTCTGTGGTATTGTGGAAGAGTGCAGTGGTGGAGGTTTTGGTAATGCAGAAGAGATCCCCGATCTATTCAGTTACATCAGCAGCTATAACAAAACCGGGTCAGCAATGTTTAGGCACTTGTACTGTATATGGTGCGAATCGGCGCACACCAGTAGCAACAGGAAGCAAATAGAACAAGCAGGGAATACACAGAGAGAATAGTCAAATGGCAGGCAAAGTCGGCAACAGATCAGGTCCTCAGAACAAGCAGGGTCAGTAACAAGTATACAAACTGATTCGGTAAGCTAGTGATGCGGGAATAAAGGCTGAGACACACTGACCGTGTAGCGACGCACAGTGTAGCGAAGCGAAGAAAAGCAAACATTTTGCAGGCTTGACTTCACTTCGCTCCACCTCGCAGCGTGTCTACACTACATTACGTTTGCTTCTCACCGCACTGGACAGGAATCCGCTAACTAAATTAAAATGTACACACAAAGTGTTTTATTTTCACAAAGCACATGTTATATAGGCAAAAAAAATTCTACTGAATAAAATACTTCAAAAATGACTGCTAATTTAATAGGAATAGTATAAAAATATAAAAAAAGGTAACCCCTGATCATATATATTATAGGGATACGGAGCGCCATGTATAGAGTAGGGATGCATTGATACCACACGCAGACAAATACGTATATATCAACACGCAGACCTATATATACATATATATCAACATGCAGATATATATATACACCCACCCACAGACCTCAGACCATATATACACATACGCACATGGGGGGCGGCATGTGGACTGTAACAGATCTCTGTGCCTGGACAGGGTCACATCTGCCAAATGCTGCTTCCTCGCTGGACACCCAGTTTCTCCTCGTGACTCTCACACCTTTCTCTACTACCTTAGCCGCAGCTTAAGGCCTGGTCCCTGTAGAGAGCCTGGCTAGCGTCCCCAGAAATAAGCCAAAGCTTTAGACCTGGCGCCTTAAATTGGCACAGCGGGTAGAAGATTTCTGGTACCCCAAATCATGAGTCGTGACTTCAAGCTTGGTCAGAATAGGACTGACTGTTTATTCATTGAGAGGACAGATAGAGTCAAGGACCAGGACATTTGCATACAATCAAACAGACAACATCACAGGACCTTCAAACAATGGAGAATGGGGGAAGGAGAAAGGAAGTGTAAACAAAAGGAATTTCTTACAGATTACAGAGAGAATTTACACAATAGCAGGTACTAATACAGAGATCTACACTATACAGGAAATAACACACAGACATCAGAAATCTTTAGTTAACCGGCAGATATATAAAACAGTGAAAACACATATATATTTAAAAGGTCCACCAGTTCCTCAATAGTCTCTTTCACGGGTCATAGTCTCTGGGCAGGAGGCTAGCGCACAGCCCCCTCCAAGTCACGCAGTGACAGCGTGTTCTGTTACATGGACAATCTCATCTAAATGCGCCCCCCACCCCCCCCCCCAATTTGGCTGATCCCTCTAGAAGAAATGTTGAACCCGACAGAGCAGAGAATATATATATTATTCTCTGCTCTATCAGGTTCAACATTTCTTCTGGAGGGATCAGCCAAATTGGGGTGGGGGGGCAATTAGCTGCCAAAAATGTGTGTGTAATACAAGTCTGGATATATATTTACAAGAATATATATATATATATATATAAATATATAATACCTGCCCTTACCTTCCCCTATAAATTTGCTAAAAATATACACACGAAAAAAACAAACCATTGCCTGAGACCCCGCGCAGCCCACATGCCACCCCCTCTACCTGGCTGAATGTATCTAATATATATAATTAAATACATTCAGCCAGGTAGAGAAAGAAAAAAAAGTTTTATTTTATGTTCCTGGGGACATTTAAAAATGTCCTCGGATTTTTTTAGAAATGTGTCGCCTTACCTTAGCCTGGTGGTCAGGATCCTCCCTGGATCCTGGTTGTGGGGGGGGGGGTCTGCCGTGGCCGCAAGTGCAGTGGCTCCCTCCCTGCGCTGCCTGTCTCTGCCACATGCACCCGGTCGGCTAGTCCGCACAGTTGCAGCTCTGTCATCCGGCGGCCACATGCTCCTCAAGAGGATCCTTGGGAGGCCCCTGCAGGCTGCCCTTTACAGTGCCTGATTAGAGGGCCGTGTCTGCCTGATGTTTTAGTAACAAGAACGTTTTATCCCATAGGCTTCAATGTTAAAAATATTCCCGTTTTAATTCAATATCTAATAAACCGTTGCTTATAATATTCTGCAGTAAAGAGTCTCTTTATTGTTAGATTTTTTTGTATTTTTTAAGCATTTTTTATACTTTTTTCAAAATTATTTTTTTTTTCGAACTTTTGGCGAACGTCCCAAAAGTTCGAAGTTCACGAACTGTCGAACGGCCGATGTTCGATGCGAACTCCAAACAGATTGAACCGAGCAGCTCATCCCTATAGGTAATGTGTGAAAGGCTGAACTCGATGGACGCACATTTTTTTGGCCTGCGTAACTATGTAACTATGTAATATTCAACTACTTAATTATAATCTGAACATGGTCAGGATATTCTGGACCTACAGGCTGGTGGACACAAATGTAACGATGTTCATTAAAATAATGATTCACGACTCGACCTCAGGAAAAAAAAAAGAGAACGATTTGTTTTTTCCTGGTTTCTGAAGAGAAACTTTAACTCCGCAGTTTCTCGTAAGTGGCTGAAGACCAAATATATTAACGTGCTTTCTATTTTGACGGGGAGAACCATAAATATTTATGTCCGCCCGGCTCCTTTACAAGTGTTAGGCTAAAGAGAAAGATAGGGGGTGGGTTGGGAAAAGGGTGTCTATTTGTGTAGTGTTTGCAGAAACACAGCAATTTCTTTAAATCTTGGACCTGATGAGTCAGAAAAAGAGCCCAGATCACATCAATTTTACTATATTCTTTACAGCGTTTGAACACTGAGTTGGCATTTAATCACCCAGACTCTAGAATTAATGTTATAGCATTTCAGGAAACATACGCATGTTAAACTGTTAAATCATCTATATCTGATCCCAACACTTTGCAAAGAGAGTCTTAATATCAACTTCAAGGATGCTAGAGCTTCTTACTCATACGCAGAGGTCTTAGTTACGATCCCATCGTATGATTAATGACGGCGCTACATAATCCAGCCTGTTCAGCATCGTTTTTATGAATGAGTTCAGCAGAAGAGAGAACAAAAATGGAAAACAGTGTCTCAAAGTAAGGTTTGTTTTGGTTCGGCCAATAGACTTGCAGGGTTAATCAAAGAGCTCCGAATTTCTGGCGAAAGGTAACCGAACGCTGAAATTCAGCGTTTGGTTACCTTTCCTGGTCATTCGGCTATTCAGAGAGCACGCAGTTCACCAAATGTTGCCTGCACATACGGTGTCTGTTCGGTGCCTGTTCGAGGGCAGTGAAATCCCCATAATTTTCATCTATTCAGAGAACAAAAACCAGCAGGAAAAAGTTGCTGAAATGCCCTGCCATTCGGTGGCTTCATTCGACAGGTTTATTCAGGCGAATCCCATAGGCTTCAATGTTAAAAATATTCCCGTTTTAATCAATCTATATAATAAAAGAGTAAGGCTTTGGCTGTCCGTCGCCAAAGCCTTACTGCGCATGCGCGCGCAACCAGCGGCGGTTGGTTGCGCGCGCATGCAACCGCCGCGGCACGAGCCGGCTGCCGGCTCGCCGCGGCGGTTACACATGCACACAGCAGCCGGGTAGAGGCTGCGCTCGCAGCCTCTACCCGGCTGCCGCGCGCATCCAACCCCCCGAGCGGCGGAGGAAACTTTCCCTCTGCCGCTCGGGGGGTTGGATGCGCGCGGCAGCCGGGTAGAGGCTGCGAGCGCAGCCTCTACCCGCTGCTTTGTGCATCTAACGGGTCCCCCGAGCGTCAAAGGGAAAGTTCCCTCCGCCGCTCAGGGGTAGGATGCGCGCGGCAGCCGGGTAGAGGCGCAGCCTCTACCCGGCTGCCGCGCGCATCCAACCCCCCGAGCGGCGGAGGGAAAGTTCCCTCGCTTCCGCTTTGAAGGACCCAAGCCCCGGTCACGTGACCGCGGCTTGGGTCCTTCAAAGACCGGAAGCGGGGAAATCTTCACTTCCCTGGCGCCGCTCGACAGGTAAGTATGAGCGCTGGTGGGGGGGGTCAATATCCACGAGCTGGGGGGGTCAATATCCACGAGCTGGGGGGGTCCATATCCACGAGCTGGGGGGGTCCATATCCACGAGCTGGGGGACCATATCCACGACCTGGGGGCAAATCCACGAGCTGGGCAAATCCACGTGCTGGGCAAATCCACGTGCTGGGCAAATCCATGAGCTGGGCAACTCCATGAGCTGGGGGCAAATCCATGAGCTGGGGGCAAATCCATGAGCTGGGCAACTCCATGAGCTGGGGCAAATCCATGAGCTGGGGCAAATCCATGAGCTGGGGCAAATCCATGAGCTGGGGGCAAATCCATGAGCTGGGGCAAATCCATGAGCTGGGCAACTCCATGAGCTGGGGGCAAATCCATGAGCTGGGGCAAATCCATGAGCTGGGGGCAAATCCATGTGCTGGGCAAATCCATGAGCTGGGGGCAAATCCATGAGCTGGGCAAATCCATGTGCTGGGGGCAAATATCCATGTGCTGGGGCAATATCCATGTGCTGGGGCAGTATCCATGTGCTGGGGCAGTATCCACATGCTGGGGCAATATCCACGTGCTGGGGCAGTATACCCACAATAGACTGCCCTCTGGGCAGGCTGGGGCAGTATCCACGTGCGGGGGCAGTATCCACGTGCGGGGGCAGTATCCACGTGCTGGGGCAGTATCCACGTGCTGGGGCAGTATCCACGTGCTGGGGCAGTATCCACGAGCTGGGGCAGTATATCCATGAGCAGGGGCAGTATATCCACAATAGACTGCCCTCTGGGCAGGCTTTACAACTAGTATTTAATAAAACGTTGATTATAATATTCTGCAGTAAAAAGTCTCTTTATTTATAGATTTTTTAGGTTCTTTTAAGCATTTTTCGGGATTTGTTTGCAAAAAATCTTTTCCGATATTTTTTTTATTTTTTTTAAATGTTGTTTTTTTCTGTAACAGTCCTTTTTTTTCATTCATTGGACCTTATATGTAAATTTCAGACATTTTCGCTCAGTAGTTTGTTTGCAAACAGCGTTTCACTTTTCAAACATACAAGCGTACTGGGTTTTTTTTGTCACGCTATTCGTCTGCGGTGTCGGGTTTTTCCGGCGACTGCTCTGTTCTCTGATCGGCTACTGCTCGGGTTTCTCCGGCGTCTTTGGCGGGGTTAATCCAGATGTTTTTGCGAGATTCAGTGAGCATTCGCCTAGGTTTTGCGGTGAGTGTTTGGCAGGTTTTCGGCGGCTTTTCTCTGCACTACGACGGCCCTGTGGTGCTTGCTGAATACACCTCAGGGTTCCCGAAATGGAATCGCCAAATAGGACCAAATTGAAGAGAACGAAAGGTCACCGAACGTGCTGTGACTTTTCGATTCGCTTTGAATAACTCTGTTGATTTCTAACGAAGGACAAATGTTGATTTGTGTGTAGTTTGGATTTGTTGAGTGATGATAGACAGGCAGAGAGAAAGAAAGGTTGGGTGATAGATAGATATCTAGATAGATAGATAGATAACAAAATGATTAATAAAACAGATTAGAGACGAACGCCCCCATGTTTGGTTCGACTTCGAACTCGAACAATTTCAAAAGTTCGAGTTCGAACTCGAACACGATCCGAACTCAATGTAAGTCAATGGGACCCGAACGTTCGATTTTTAGAGTGCCCTCCAAGAGGGCATATATGCAAGATATTTGCCATAAAAGGTGTATGGAGGTCCGGGTAGTGCCCTGGGGGACAGGAAACAAGGACAAACAGTTAAAAAAAAGTTTTTAAAGGAACAGTGAGTTTTCCATGAAATAAAGGTTAAGAATAAAAACGAAAAATTCCTTCAAATATCGTGCCTAGGAGGTCCCCATAACCTGCCCGTGAAGTGGCGGATTTGTAGGATGTATAAAAACATTTTAAAACAAAAAAATGACATTTCAAATGACGGTAAATGGTTTTCCTTTAATCTATTCATAAACAACTGCTTGGGGTGGCAGCCTGTATGAAAAGAGGAGACGTTTTAGGACACGCAGAACAAGTTTAGTGATTTTTTTTGGCTAAATTATGGAGAAATTTATGCAGGTTTTGGATGAAAGTAACAAAAGGTGCTTTAAAATTGGGCCTTTAGTGTCGGCAACAGTGCCGTCACACCGTAACCCTTCTGTGGTATTGTGGAAGAGTGCAGGGTTGGACCCTGCGGTCAAATATTAAAATTATATGAATCTGGTATAGACGTCAGTGCACCCAAATATTTTGCCTTTGGTGGCAGCAAGTGCCTTCACACCGTAACTTCTCTGAGGTATTGTGGAAGAGTGCAGTGGTGGACCCTGCCGTCAAATATTAAAATGATATGAATCTGGTATAGGCGTCAGTGGCAGTGCACCCAAATATTGTGCCTTTGGTGGCAGCAAGTGCCTTCACACTTTAACCCCTCTGTGGTATTGTGGAAGAGTGCAGTGGTGGACCCTGTGGTCAAATATTAAAATGATATGAATCTGGTACAGGCGTCAGTGCTCCCAAATATTTTGCCTTTGGTGGCAGCAAGTGCCTTCACACTGTAACCCCTCTGAGGTATTGTGGAACAGTGCAGTGGTGGAGGTTTTGGTAATGCAGAAGAGATCCCCGATCTATTCAGTTACGTCAGCAGCTGTCACAAAACAAGGTCAGCAATGTTTAGGCACATGTACTGCGCTGCTGTAAATGGTGAAAATTGGCGCACACCAGTAGCAACAGTAAGCAAACAGAACAGGCATGGAATACACAGAGAGAATAGTCAAATGGCAGGCAAAGTCGGCAACAGATCGGGTCATCAGAACAAGCAGGATCAGTAACAAGTATACAAACTGATTCGGTAAGCTATCGATGCAGGAATAAAGGCTGAGACACACTGAGCGTGTAGCGACGCACAGCGTAGCGAAGCGAAGAGAAGCAAACATTTTGCAGGCTTGACTTCACTCCGCCTCGCAGCGTGTCTGCACTGCATTACGTTTGCTTCTCACCGCACTGGACAAGAATCCACTAACTAAATTAAAATGTACACACAAAAACGTTTTATTTTCACAAAGCACATGTTATATTGGTAAAAAAAAGTTTCTACTGAATAAAATACATCAAAAATTACTGTTAATTCAATAGGAATAGTATAAAAATATAAAAAACAGGTAACTCCTGATCATATATATTATAGGGAAACAGAGCACTGTGTATAGAGTAGGGATGCATTGATACCACACACAGACATATACGTACAGTCAGGTCCAGAAATATTGGGACATCGACCCACTTCTAACATCTTTGGCTCTATACACCACCACAATGGAGTTGGAATGAAACAAACACAATGTGCTTTAACTGAAGAATGTCAGCTTTAATTTGAGGGTATGCACATCCAACTCAGGTGAACGGTGTAGGACTTACAGCAGTTTGCAGATGTGTTTCTCACTTGTTAAGGGACCAAAGGTAATGGGACAGAATAATAATCATAAATCAAACTTTCCCTTCTTAATACTTGGTTGCAAATCCTTTGCAGTCAATCACAGCCCGAAGTCTGGAAGGCATAGACATTACCAGACGCTGGGTTTCATCCCTGGTGATGCTCTGCCAGGCCTCTACTGCAACTGTCTTCAGTTCCTGCTTGTTCTTGGGGCATTTTCCCTTCAGTTTTGTCTTCAGCAAGTGAAATGCATGCTCAATGGGATTCAGGTCAGGTGATTGACTTGGCCATTGCATAACATTCCACTTCTGCCTCTTCTTAAACTCTTTGGTTGCTTTTGCAGGATGCTTTGAGTCATTGTCCATCTGCACTGTGAAGCGCCGTCCAATGAGTTCTGCAGCATTTGGCTGAATGTGAACAGATAATATTGCCCGAAACACTTCAGAATTCATCCTGCTGCTTTTGTCAGCAGTCACATCATCAATAAATACAATAGAACCAGTTCTATTGGCAGCCGTACACGCCCACGTCATGACACTACCACCACCATGCTTCACTGATGAGGTGGTATGCTTAGGATCATGAGCAGTTCCTTTCCTTCTCCATACTCTTCTCTTCCCATCGCTCTGGTACAAGTTGATCTTGGTCTCATCTGTCCATAGGATCTTGTTCCAGAACTGTGAAGGCTTTGTTAGGTGTTTTTTTGGCAAACTCTAATCTGGCCTTCCGGTTTTTGAGGCTCATTAATGGTTTACATCTTGTGGTGAACCCTCTGTATTCACTCTGGTGAAGTCTTCTCTTGATTGTTGACTTTGACACACATACACCTACCCTACCTCCTGGAGAGTGTTCTTGATCTGGCCAACTGTTGTGAAGGGTGTTTTCTTCACCAGGGAAAGGATTCTTCGGTCATCCACCACAGTTGTTTTTCGTGGTCTCCCGGGTGGTCTCTTTTGGTGTTGCTGAGCTCACCGGTGCGTTCCTTCTTTTTGAGAATGTTCTAAACAGTTGTTTTGGCCACACCTAATGTTCTTGCTATCTCTCTGATGAGTTTTTTTGTTTCTTCAGCTTATTGATGGCTTGCTTCACTGATAGTGACAGCTCTTTGCATCTCATCTTGAGAGTTGACAGCAACAGATTCCATAATGCAAATAGCACACTTGGAATGAACTCTGGGCCTTTTATCTGCACATTGTAATTGGGGTAATGAGGGAATATCACACACCTGGCCATGGAACAGCTGAGAAGCCAATTGTCCCATTACTTTTGGTCCCTTAACAAGTGGGAGGCACATCTGCAAACTGCTGTAAGTCCTACACCGTTCACCTGAGTTGGATGTACATACCCTCAAATTAAAGCTGACAGTCTGCAGTTAAAGCACATTGTGTTTGTTTCATTCCAACTCCATTGTGGTGGTGTATAGAGCCAAAGATGTTAGAATTGTGTTGATGTCCCAATATTTCTGGACCTGACTGTATATATCAACATGCAGACCTATATATACGTATATATCAACACACAGATATATATATATACACCCACAGACCTCAGACCATATATACACATACGCACATGGGGGTGGCATGTGGACAATCTCAACAAAATGCCCCCCCCATTTGGCTGTTCCCTCCAGAAGAAATGTTGAACCCGACAGAGCAGAGAATATATATATTATTCTCTGGTCTTTCGGGTTCAACATTTCTTCTGGAGGGATCAGTCAAATGGGGGGGCGGCAATTAGTTGCCAAAATGTGTGTGTAATACAAGTCTGGATATATATATTTATAAGAATATAGATATATATCTTATCTATATATATATGTCATACCTGCCCTTACCTTCCCCTATAAATTTGATAAGAAATATACACACAAAAAAACAAACCATTGCCTGAGACCCTGCGCAGCCCACATGCCACCCCCCTCTACCTGGCTGAATGTATCTAATATATATAATTAAATACATTCAGCAAGGTAGAGAAAGAAAAAAAGTTTTATTTTATGTTCCCGGGGACATTGAAAAATGTCCTCGGATTTTTTTTTTTTTAGAAATGTGTCGTCTTACCTTAGCCTAGTGGTCAGTGGGGGCTCCCTGGATCCTGGTTGTGGGGGGGTATGACCTCTACAGTGCCTGATTAGAGGGCCGTGTCTGCCTAATGTTTTAGTAACAAGAATGTTTTATCCCATAGGCTTCAATGTTAAAAATATTCCCGTTTTAATTCAATATCTAATAAACCATTGCTTATAATATTCTGCAGTAAAGAGTCTCTTTATTTATAGATTTTTTAGTATTTTGTAAGCATTTTTTATACTTTTATCAAATATTTTTTTTTTTCAAACTTTTGGCGAACGTCCCAAAAAAGTTCCTAGTTCACGAACTTTCGAACAGCCGATGTTCGATTTGAACTCCAAACAGATCCGAACCGAACACTCATCCCTACTAGGGACCACAGACAGAAAGGATGGTAGATGGCTTGATAGATAGATAAGTAAATAGACAGAACAATAGATAAACAACAGCATGATTAATAGATAGACAGGTGACAGACAGAATGATTGACAAAAGGATGATATTATTATTATTATTATTTATTTATAAAGAGCCAGCATATTCCGCAGCGCTGTAAAATAGGCACAGTATAGACAGGGTTACAATACATTGTACAACATTTGAAAAATCGTACAGGAGGAGATGAGGGCCCTATTCCCGTAGGAACTCACAATCTAGAAGGGTTGGGGTTGGAAACAGGAGGAGAGGACTGCAAGGTGAGAGTGATTGATGGTTGCGTCAGTGAGTTGGGTGGTAGGCTTCGCTAAATAGGAATGTTTTAAGGGAGCGTTTGAAGGAAGAGAAATTAGGGGAAAGTCTGACGTATGAGGGAGAGCGTTCCAGAGAATGGGGGCTGCGCGTGAGAAGTCCTGCAGTCTATCATGGGAAGAGGTGATGCAGGGAGACGCTAGGCGCAGGTCGCTGTTTGACCTTAGGGAGCGGGCTGGGGTGTATTTGGTGATTAGTGAGGACAGGTAGTGGGGAGCTGAGTTAGTGAGGGTTTTGTAGGTCAGGGTAAGGATTTTAAATTTAATATGATAGATATAATGATTAATAGATGACAGAATGAATGATAAATAGACATGAGCACAGCTAAAAATTTAGTTTAGCTTAACTTCTGCAAATTTCAGAATCCAGAATTCTCTGATTTCAGAGTCATTCAAAATTGCTGACTCGGATTGATCTAAAGCCTCAGACAAATCTGCATTTTCAAAAAGTCAGAAATTTTATAGGTTTTTAAGCTCCTATACCCCCCTCTGTACAACTACCACCTCTAAGTCCCCTCTTTACCTCCTCCAATCCTCCCCATTATAATGCCCCTAAACCCCCCCTCTATAACTCCAAACATTAGTTAGGGTTAGCATTAGGGATGAGTTTAGGGTTAGAGTTGTATTATAGTCAGGGTAAGGGTTACTTCTAGGGTTGGGTTACTGTTAGGGTTACTGTTCAACTTGTTCTGTTTCTATTAGGGTTATAGTTACTGTTTATGTTTGTGTTTGGGTTAGAGTCAGATTAATGCTAGGGCTATTGATTTTCAGTTCTCAAAATTAATTTGGATCAATTTGATAATATTTAATTGTTTTCATTCAATTAGACTTTTCAGCAATTTGGAACTTTAAGGTTTTCCCGAATCGCTAAAATGCTAACATTTGTTGAAAATCAGGTCAGATGAAGAAAAACGCACATGTCTAATAAGTAATACATTGATACTTAGCTAACTAGATAGATAACAAAATGACTGATAAAATGATTGATAGAAAGACATAACTCAGTGACATATAGAGAGATAGATAACACAATGAAAGATAGAAAGGTAGAAAGAATGAGTGATATATAAATAACAGAACACTAGATATACAGACAGACAGAATACTTGATAAATAGATAACACAATGATAGCTAGATAGATAACACAATGACTGGTAAAATGATTGATAGAAAGACAGATAAGTCAGTGACAGATAGAGAAATTGATAGAAAGACAGATAACTCAGCAACAAATAGAGAAATAGATAACATGATAGATAGATAGATAGATAGATATGGTTCATCCAGTAATGATTTTGGACTATCTCCATTTTAATCATCATGTTTCAGTATGATCACTTCCCTTCCTATTGCTTCCGTTTTTCTAAAGGTGGCTGCAGCTGGCTCGCCAATATGTCTAATTTCATCTCATTCAGCTCTTTCCTTGTTTCTGTGCTTCCAAAAATGGTCACTCTCTCTCCGCTTGCCAAAATATCTAATTTCAGCTCATTTTATGCTAACAAACTACTGGGCTTTTCATATGAAAAACTCCAATATCTCGGTGGCATCTTTAATGTGCCCTCACAACCAAAGACCAAAGGCTTAGCTGTATAACAGAGATGTAACACATATACGAATGTAAACTCTGTTTATTTCCATTATCCATGGATAAATGGAGCAGTTTAGGCCAACATGACGTAAGATCTATAGAGACTATGGCGTGAAATAGTTTACAGACACTGTAGAGTTTGTGTGTATAAAAAAAAGGTATTGTAATACACTCATATTAACTCCTTCACTACCCGGCGAAAATAATCATAATGGTAACTGACAAAGGTCACAGCCACGAAGGAAGGGCTGTAACCTACGACCAGTGGCGACTCTAGGTTTAGCGAGGCATTAGTTCAGTTATGAGGCCCTCCTGTTGTGCACAAACCATGGTAATTAACTCAGTACATCTGAATTAAGAATGCTAATTCATCATGATGCCCGAAGCACTAATACTTTTTAAAACCACCTGGAGAATGTATCCATCTGACTTTTCTCCAGCTGATCCTGCAAGGGGCTATGACCGTTGTAACTCAATTTGGCCAGCAGTTGGCAACATCTGCCTGCCAAATATGTTACTACAGTAAAGAAATATGTTAGTAATATACCCAAATATTTCTTACTCTATAATTAATTAAAAATGATTAAAAAAACCAAACATTGGTTTCTTTTAGTTTCTCTTCTGTTTAAATCACGTGGTAGTGAATGGAGTTACTAAATAGTTCTTTGGGTCGTAATATTTGTAATGCACTTTTGGAAAAATTGTGATATATTGCGAAATCATGTGAAATGATGTCATATTGTGGAAATGTTCCCATGGAATCGGAGGTGCCTTCGCAACACAAATGTAACCAATCTCTAATGGCGACCTTTGGAGATAGATACAGTTTGAAAGTCAAATTTTAATTTCGTGTTACAGTGAGTAATAGTCAAAAGGTGAGGATGAAACGTGCGAGCGACAGCAGAGACTTACTGGAAAGAGCGCTTGTCAATATTGTAATTTGTTAAAATGAAGACTTTTCCCAGAAGTCTCTGCTCCTTGTCACCATAAATTCCATTGCATCTATATGCACATACAGTGAGTTGAAGCTTCACTGACAATCTTTCTATTCGGACATAGGAGCACAAAACTTTCAATCTTTCTATTACAGTTATGGTTTTGGAAAACACAATTGTCTCACTAAAATATTTTTTTTTTTCGACAGTTGCTTTAGTATTTAACCTCTTAAGAACCAAAGCTTTGTAGCCATGCTCTCCAATAAAGACCAGAACAATTTTGCCATGTCTGCCGTGTTTGTATTCACCTGTGGTTTTCCGCTTTCTAATTTAGTGAACCCCTACATATTATATACCAGATTCAGCTTTTTATTTATGTTCAATACTTAATTTTTAATGTAATATAATTAAATATAAAAAAGAAAATGGTAAAAGATATATATATATTTTCAGCTTTGAATTAAATAATTTTAATTAGTTATTAAATTTTAATAAATTATTAATTTTACACACATAATGAAAATAAAAAAAGTAACTCAGAACAGATTCAGAGATTTGTAATAAATGCCTCATATATTTTGAAGGCTTATATATTTTTTTTTATACTTCATATATCACTAGAGGTGTGTTACTGCTTTAATGCTGACATTTTGCTTATTCAATTAGTTGCCAAAGCAGTTATCTGCCTAGTAACTCCAAAGTTGAATTTTGCTGATCTGCATGGCATGTCAGCAACAGCAAAAGCACAATTTCCAAGAACTCTATTGCTCGGAGTAGGGATTTCAGTATATGACGGACTATGCTGTTGCTGGGCATTAACCCCTTAGTGACCGGGCGGTTTTACACAAATCCGTCCTTTAGTGACCGCTGCTGTTTTTACGTTTCTGCGCTGTTAGGGTTTAGGTCAAATTTTCCTCTTACTCGTTTATTCAACTCACACATATTATACACCCTTTTTCCCGCCATTAAATGGACTTTCTAGAAATACCATTATTTCCATCATATCCAATAATTTACTATAAAAAAAATATGAAATATGATGAAAAAAATGGTAAAAACACACTTTTTCGTAATTTAATCCCCTAAAGCTACAACCACCAAAAAAGACCCCGGCTAAATAGTTTCCAAATTTTATCCCGAGAATAGAAATACCCAATTTTTACATGTTTTTACCTTTTAACCCTTTCACTGCTGAGCCAGTTCACCTATGTGCGCTGCGCTCATTCTGACCATTTTGTGCTAATTATTTTGAGATGTCAGCCTAGGTCCTATTTAATTAAACCCCCCCCCAGACAAAAAAACTTTAAAAAAAAAACACATTTTTTTATTTTATTTAATTTTTTTTATTTTTTTATTTTTTTTTAAACCAAACCTGGTCATGTTTGGTATCATTTGAAAGGCCATGATCAGGCCTTTCAAATGATGTCAAATATGACCATCTAGCTGCCATGGATCGGGAGATAAAGGGATCCTTAGGATCCCCTTATCTCTACATGGCAGCTAGATGGTTAACTGGCCCACTGACATCCTCACACATATGGTGAGGTTGTCAGTGGGTGGGGGTGGACCTGGAGGCTAGGCTGACATCCAAGATGTCAGCCCCCTCCAGGTTCGAATCGCGTTTTGGCGCCAATTGGCGCCGCAACGTGATCTGGCGGCGAAACGGTTAATGCCATACACCGCTGGAAAGGGGAGGCATCTCCCTAGCTTCAATGGTTGGGGAGATAGAGGGCTCCGAAGGAGCCCCCCCTCCCTTCCATTGAAACACATGGGGGCACCTTCTGATGACGTCACCACGCAGCGTGGCGACGTCATCAGCCTCGCCTGCCCATGTAAATCACATGGGCAGGCTTCCTCCCTGTCAGATCGCCGTGGGATCCGACGAGGGAGGTGAGTATCGGGCGGGAGGGGGATTTGGCGCCGCTGACGTACCCTGTACGTCATCGGGTCTAAGGGAGACCCGAACACAGGACGTACAGGGTACGTCAGCGGTCGGGAAGGGGTTAAAACACTGCACTGCTTGACAACATAAACCGTTTTGGGGTCCTGAACCTCTTCCCTACCAAGTGATTTGAAAGAAAAAAATAACACTTTCAGGAACCAGTTTTTTTTTATTTATTCTTTTTTAATTAATTAATCATTAAGAAATATTAGTGAATATTTTCAATCTGTTTCTTACTATAATAACCTATCTGGCCATCTGCTGGCCAAACGGAGTTACTACACTTCAAGGTTCTGTGCAGGACCAACTGGGGAAAGTCTGACAGAGACATTCCCGTCTGGTTTTAAAAAGTGTTAGTACCTCGGGCATCATGCCCATGGTGCAAAAATTTTGTACTCCATGTTCTGGAGCCCAAATGCAAATGAAATTTGTTTGCAACAAACACGTTTCACTTGCAGTGATACAATATCAGTGCAGCTCATGTTAATAAGATCTTGGGCTGCTTTGTCTGATCGTGGTAGTGCAGGGGTTAAGTGGTTGATACTTACATTAATTAAACAGATTGGATGCAGCACATTATAAACATTTCTTACCTTTCAAAATATATTGCTCAGTACCTTAGTAGGACTTGTATAGATACAATGTATCCTTGCATTCTTTCCTTTCAGTTTATCCCCCAAAATGTGTAGATCTAAAAAAGAAATGAAATAAATATAGAATGATCCTATATAACCCATGCCCCCTATAATTATGGGGAGAATAAAGACATCAATAGTTGTCCTGTTCTCTAGTTGCTGGGCCTCTCACCACTGCATTGCACCAGTCTTGTGATCATAAATAACACTCCACTGGCACTGTGGCTCATGGATTAGAAAATAAAGCAAGATCTTAAAACAAACAAATGCGAGGGGTAAACACGGTTACAAAACAGTAACTTCAGGTGAAAATGTTCAGCCACAGACTTAAGGGGTTATTCAGAAAGCACCGAAATTTCAGTGAAATTTATGTGCTTTCTGTTTCTGCGCACTTTGGTGCGCTTTGGCGATTTCATTTTGCCGACCCTTTGGTAAATTCACTATTCACCGCAGGATCCCCAAAATACACCGAACATGGAGTCGCCGAACTGACCGCCGAATGCTGCCTAACTGACCACTGAGCGCTGCCGAACTGACCGCTGAACGCAGTCGAATTGCAGAAAAAAACAGAACTCTGCTCTTCTAATATGTGTTTAAAACAGTAAAAATGCATTAAAACAACATGTGAATAATAAAAAAAGTCCTTTAAAAAATATAAAAAGGTCTGTTACAGAATTAAAAAAATCCGACTTTTTTTAAAAAAAAATCGGGATAACATTTTTTTTTATCTAGAAATATGAAAAATACATAAAAATGTTAAAAAAGACAGTTTGCTTAAAATGAAAAGAATAACGGTTGAATAAAAATTAGATAAAATTATAAATATTTTTTTACCTTGAAACCTATGGGATTCGTCTGTTTAAACCTGTCGAACCACCAAAGTCAGGGCATTTCACGTACACTTCAGAGCAGTTTGGTGTTCTCTGAATATATTAACCATTACGTCTCTATGGCACAATTGCCGTCTAATAAGCTGATGAGCGCAAAACACATGCATATGCAGTAATTCCATCTGAAATAACAGCTTGAGCCACTTCACCCTACTTATACTAAGCAGCATGGAATGCAGTCAGACATTAGGCAGCTTTTAATCACCCCTAACACCCTTTGACTGCAGAAAGAGAAGTCTGGGGCCACTCGGTGAGCTAATGAAAAGTAGGTGTAGCGTCTGACAGTGTATGATTTCAGCTCCATGTTGTGAAAGTCTTGGGTTTGTAGCGTATCCAAGAGCACAGTAGCAGTAACAGACATCAAAAACCTTCATGCCTTTAGCAAGCTCTTTGCTGAGCAGCATGCGGGCTTTAATCGACACGTCAATATGTAGCAGTGAACAACAGTAACTGGATGCAAGAGAAATCAGTCCTGATTACGAGTGAAAATTATATGCAGAGGGCGGCAGGCGCTAAATAACGTAGACGTCCACAGTCTACCCCATGAAAGCACATGGAAGGATACAGGTGCATGCATTGCGATGTTGCACTTGATGTCAATGGAATGTCCTATATATAGACTAGAGATGTGCATTTGTTTCGGACAAATTCGGAATTTGGAACTAAATGTGATAATTCGTATACGGAAGTACTTCTGAATAACGAATCGATACCATATGAATTCGAAACGAAACAGTATATAACAAATTTATTTAGTTTTACACTGTGTCTTCATCATAAAAGAAAAATTTGAATAACTGATATCAACTATTGAATTTGAAATGAACTATCAAATTGATATCAACTATCGAATTTGAAATGAACTATCAAATTGATATCAACTATTGAATTTGAAATGAACTATCAAATTGATATCAACTATCGAATTTTAAATGAACTATCAAATTGATATCAACTATCTAGTCTGAAATGAACTATCAAATTGATATCAACTATCGAATTTGAAATGAACTATCAAATTGATATCAACTATCATCGAATTGATCTTAACTTACAATACAAGTAATAGTCAGCAAAGGACTTTATGAAACAAATTAATTTTGTTTCATTGTTTAATTTGATTCAAATACTAAATCTGTGACAGCTTAAAATTTAACCCTAGCTTTTCTTTTAACAGCAAAATTAGATTACTTGTGATTTTATCTAGTGATCCAAAATTAGAATTGATATCAACTATCGAATTTATATATGAAATTCGAATTGATTCGAAATTTCAAATAGATTCAAAATTTCAAATCGATCCAAAACTAAACGAAATACGAAACTAAATTAGTTACGAAATTCCGAAAACAAAATAATTTAAAACGTAACGAAAAGAAACTAAACAAAACTAATTTTTCAGCCATGCACGTCCCTAATATAGACTTATCATTACGTAACACAGATGTGTAGAATCAAAACATGGAGCACCGCATGATCTCTAAAACGACTTTTGAGCCAGTTTTACATTTGTCCTTGAGGCGAGGTCAAGCAAAGATTTTAAATGTGCGCTGATATAACTTCAAATGTCTACTTTAAATCTATTTCTAACTCATTAGAAGCAAAGTCTATCATTACAGCATAAGTAGGAACACTTATTTTTATTGCCATGCTAGTTTTTAGACATTTCTCACTGAATAATTGTGTTAATGTCTCCTTGGGCAAACGTGATAGAGGATCAAGATGAGGTTATATGAACAGGACTTTACTTTTCTTCTTCCCTATAGTTTTGGAAATAAAGAACATTGAATTATTATTGACTTGTTAATGGGAAACCCAATACTAGACAAGTGCATGCACAAAATTTTTGTTTCATATCATTTCAGATTTTTTCGAAACGTAAATTTCCGTTTCGGATCTTTTTGATAACGACATCAGGACCGATTCGATCATTTCGGCGATCCGTATTTTGATTTCGGGTCGATTTCCGAAAACTAAAATCAGCTGTCCGATAGTTCGAATTGATCCGATAATCGGATCCAGTTTTCTGTTTTATATAATTTTATAAAGATTAAAAAAAAAGTCTGAAAAAAGAAAGAGAAAATGTACAAGGGCCCTGTGAGATGTCCTCAATAAACCTTTGTCAGGTCATATACTGTGCCCTAAGATGCCCAATGCCCAGTAACGCTTTGCTTGGGACATAAACTGTGCCCTGTGAGCTGCCCAATGTCCATTAACCCATTGTTTTGTCTTGAATTGCATTGATTTTTTTTTTTCTTTCGTGATCAATTTCGTTTTTCATTGGTACTGCTATTCGGATAATTGGATCGATTCGGACACCCAATTTTCGTTTTCTGAAATGCTTCCAAGAACAAAAAAAAGTGGATTTTCAGACGATACTGATTTCGGACGAAACGAAACGCACATGACCACCCAATACAACTACTGAACTGTAGCCTGTGTAGAAGTGATAAAGTTGGTCAAAATCAGCTTGTCTGTTTGCACTACGATTTAGATACAAGATACAGAATCATACAAGCGGGTGCTAGTTTTTAAACTGGAATCTCCAGCTGGGTTGAGCTTACTATGAATGGAGAAACAAGCCGGAGTCTTGGTAGATCATGGTGGGAAAGTTGGTTTGTGAAACAAGCCTGGGTCTAGGTTGATCATTGTGGTATTTTTGTTACATTGTCCCTGGTTTTGGCCATGCCCCCTAGTGGTGAAGGGCCTCCATGTCTGTTTTCCCCTGTGGTGTGTCTGGCTGTGCTGTCTAGGGCTGATCTGGGGTTCTGTTGTGATCTCCTGGTCTTTGGTCACATGGCCCAATCACACAGACCCACTCCCTATATATATCGCAGCAGCACAGAGCCTCATTGACGATTTGTGGAGTTTCTGGTGGTGGTCCAGTTCATGTTTCCAGTGTTGTTGCAAAGCATTCTTGTTCAAGTATTTTCTGGTTTTGACCTTGGCTGTATTTCTGACGATCCTTTTTCTTCCTTCTCCTGGATTCTGTGTATGCTGATCTGTTGCCAACCTTTGCCTGTATGACTATTCTTATATGTTTCATGTCTCATGTACCTTGTTTGTCTTAATTTAGTATCTCAGAGGCTATTTACAAGAACCTCTTCAGTGCAGGATTTTTGTATGTTTTGTTAAGCCTCGCTCTTCTTGCCCACCTTGCTCTGTTATTCTTTGTGAGGGTTCCTTAGATAGAAATTATTTCCCAGCATAGGGATCCCTTTAGTTGTCTCCCTGGCCCTCCTGTTCCAAGTGTCTCTGTCTGGTTCCTGCATAGCCCTGACGTGGAATTCAGTTCCCTTATCGCTAAGTCTGACAGTTTGTGGACTGCCCTGCAGCCTGCACAATTCATCAACTGTCATACATTGTTGCCAGATTACCATCCCGGTACTCCTATTCAAGTATTACAGACTTCGGTATTGTTTGGTGTTTCTGAAGGTGCACTAAATTGTCTTTTGGTCTGGAAAGCATTTGAGCTTAGATGCAAATCAGTCCTGCTCTTATGCTCCTTGGCTTTGGAGAAATAAGTCTGTATTATTGATCTGTCCTGTGTCTAGTCAGTAGCTCATCTGCCTAAAGGGCTACACTCCCTGTTCCAAGCCACCACGATGGCCCAAGCGGGTGCCAACCGTTACAAATTTTTAGCAATTGCTATGAAATGTCAGGGGCATATTTTAAGGAAGGTAACATTATCTAAGCCTTTGAAGTTGATAAAGATAATTAAATATTAGTCAGGATTACAAATAACCCCAACTATAGCTCTTACTCTATGGATCTCAAAGACTGGAGGTGGCCAGGCTAAACATGCTCATACACGATGGTGCATCTAATCGGCTCTATAAAATGTGACTGGTTCAGAGCAGTGTTTATTTGATTTGAATTTCGCCATATGGCGCAATTTCATGGCAATTCGGCTATTCAGAATGCTGGCAAATCGACAAAATTTTGGCGAATTATCAGCGAAATATGGTGCAATTCGCCTCAGATCGCCGCAATTCAACGACCTTCGGCGACAGTGAAAATGTCCCATAGAGAAGTAATGGTAAATCTATTCAGAGAATGCCGAACAGCACTGAAGAGTTGGCGAAATGCCCAGATTTTCAGTGCTCCAGGTCGACGGGTTTAAACAGGCGAATCCCATAGGTTTCAATGGGAATTTTTTTTTTTTATTCAAACATTTATTATTTTCAATTGCAGCAAAAAGCCTTTTTATTTACTTATTTGTAAAATTTATTAGGCATTTTTCTAGTATTTTTTGACATAAGTTTTCATTCAGATTTTTTTTAAATGTCGTTTTTCTTAATTTTGTAACAGACCTTTTATTATTATTCATTTTACCTTATTTATTATTTCCATACATTTTCATGGTGGTTTATTCGCAGATTTTCCTTGTACTTCGGGGACCCTGCAGTGAATTCAGCATTCCCCGCATAGTCCCCGAAGTGCAGGGAAAATCTGCCAGAAAACCACCGAATCGAAAATAAAAACCGCACAAATTATTGGATCCGATAAGCCACCGGATCCGCCGAACAGACCACCGAATGCCACCGATAAGCTGCTGAAAAAAGTCGATCAGTCGCTGAACAGGAGTAAGAGAAACCCCCAACGTTTAAAACAAAAAAAAGCATGAAAATGTATGGAAATAGTAAATAAGTTCCTATGAATAATAACAAAAAGGTCTGTTACAGAATTAAGAAAAACAACATGTAAAAAACATCAGAATAATTTTTTTTCCAAAAAAATGCCTAAAAAATTCTATAAATAAATAAATGAAAAGATTTTTTGCTGCAATTTGATTCCCCGAAGTGCGGGGAACAAAAGAGCACCGAAAATCCGGTGGTGCTTTAGTGAATCTAGCCAAGTAATGCATAAACGCTGTATATAATGATTGCCTCTGCACCTATTGTTATAAAAAACAATAAATAAAAACAATAAAACAAGGAAAAAAGTCTTCCTTAACTTCAATATAAATTTACATTCCATGTGCTACGTTTTGCATTCCACGGGCGATAACTTCCATTCCATGAATGATAATGATAATTGTCGGCTTCATTACCAAGAAATAATATAATACCCATAAAAAAAAGGAAAAGAGAATTAGAACACATCCAATTTGGTGAAATCACTTTAAAGATTGATGCTGGTTCCCTTTCCTGAGTTCACGAACTGTCTTGTCTACCACTTGCCCAAGGGGGAAGACAATTATGTCTGGTCTTGAAGAGAGTGGCTATTTTCTAGCACAGAATTACTTACATATAGCTGATATATTGGTTGGGTTCATTATGTCTATGTGAGCTTCTAGAAATTCTGTGCATTTTAATTCCCTCGTTAGGTGAATGTGGAAGTGCACCCAGGAGCAAGATTAGTTGGGTAAGTATGAATTACTTTCAATATCATCGGCATGCTTTGCCCGCGCGTTCCTATCATTTTACACTGTAGACCCGCGGGGGTTGATTATTGCCGCCTTAGTTCATTTGAACCCATTGATTCGCCTTTACAAAGTTTGAAATTGTAATTGGACATTCCGAAACTGTATCTTTATACCGTGAGCTAATGCTTTTTTTTTTCCCACTTATTTGATGGTGGAACGGAAACCTACTTTTTCGAGGAGTTATGTCTCCCGGGATCCGGTTACACTAATAACTGAAAGATTCTGAATAAGTGAATAAATGCGTTGGATGGGGGAAAAAATAAGGGAAAAAAAAGAAGTCAGAGTCTAAAGATGTTTAAGTATCTTAATGCGTTCAATATCTATTTAGTAACCAAAGAGCTTGGGGGTGTTTTTGATTAAAACAGGTTCAAGACAGTACAAAATGCTAAGACATCGTTATCTCGAATTCGAGACAATATAATACATTTCAGGAATGTACGTGAGATGATGTTAAGGCTCACAGGGCATAATTTATTATTTTACAGAGATGGAAAGAGTAGAGGGGGCGGTATTAATATCTGAAAGCAACTTCTGGAAGAAATGATCTGAGTGAGCACTGTTAAATTATTCAGAATTTTTGGGATACGTATACTCTTAAGGAGATGTGATGCCTCAGTGTAGAGAAACACTCTACATTTGGGTTTACTAACGTTTTATGAATTATAGAGTGGATATATTAAACAAAAAGCATCTGAAAACTAGAAAAAAAATATTTACGTAGTAGCATATCACTAACTGAAGTCCACAAGGTAACGATTAGGGGGGTTCTTACCTCTGTTATTGTCAAATCTAACCTAAACCAGAAGGATAGATCCGTAGGGCGGATAGAGAAAGGGATAGTACACAGTAATTCCAGTCCCTATAGAAAAAAGTTCCAATTTATTCTAATGCATTTTGCCGAGACGGCAATTCAAATTTTTGGATACTTTCGATATTTCGAATAGATGACACTTGGTGGAATATCAAATTGGTCCAAACCGAATCGTAGGTGTGTAATATGGCTATTCTACAAAAAAAATCTATTCCGAGAGGCCCCAGTTTGTGCACAACTTTGGGAAGTTGCCTATTGTCAGGGAACGAGAGGGGTCTGAGCTCAGGGTGCAGCGAAACAGAAGGCAAAGAGGCAGGTTTCAATGGAACAAGGGGAGTTTATTGAAGTAACAGGCATAAACAGATAATATACAAAGAATGGTCAGGAATTGAGCTGGACACAGGCAGTGGACAGGGAAGGAATGGGGCTGGACAGGAGCAGTGGACAGAGATAGAATGGGGCATGACACAGTCTGTAATAGGCTCTGGTAGATGCAGGACTGGACAGACGACAGACAGGTTGCAGGGCTGGATACACGGCAGACAGGTTGCAAGGCTGGATATATGGCAGACAGGTTGCAGGGCTGGATATACGGCAGACAGGTTGCGTGGCACAGTAGAAGACTTGATGTACCTGGCTGAGGCTCAGGGAACATGACTGAGGCTTGGGGGACATGGATGAGACTTGAGGAACACACAGGAAGCTCTGAACATGAAAGGCAAAACTGAGGCTTCAGGGAGCACCTTCCTAGGTGGTTACACCAGAAGCAAAGAGGAAAGGGCATATCTGCCTTATAAAGAGAGTCAGTCAATTGTAGATATTGAACACCTGGCTTCCTATGTGTGCATGGAATGGAAGTCCAGGAGAAGACTGGAAAACCAGGTCTGGAGCAGTGACATGAAAAGTGCTGCCGGAATCAGGTGGTAGCAGCACCGGTGAAAGGCCTTCCTACTCCGTCTCCACATTCCCTGACATCTACATTTGCTAATCATAGAGACACGTCCATAAGAAAAGCCACATGCTAAGCTACTTGGCTCTTAGAGAAGCTGGAGATGAGGTCTACTTATTGAGAAGACCAATGCTCATTATAGAAGGAAATCCACATGTGTCTTCTATGCAGATTTATACATTCGATTTGCTCATCCTCCTTACAGTGAAGGAGACACAATTACTGGCCCAAGATTTTACCAATGCAGCGTCTGCACCTCTTTCTAGAAAACTAGGGGATACATATGCCTTTGCAATGCAGAGCTTTATGGGAAACAAACAACCTTTTTGTTTGACATTCTCTTATCCTTTTTCACTATTATTTTTCCGATCGAAGAAAGAAGTGTTGCCATCAGGCAGATGCCAAGTGAGCCCCTTTTATACTTTGCAGAAAAGAGCACATCCAGAGAAAATAATAATCAACAACCTTTATGTAATCTTTACAACGTTTATGTTATTGTACTTGACCATTACCTTGTTTTATTGTGTTTTGTAAACGTCTGCATTTTATAGGTGAGAACAAAAGGCATATCTGACACATGCATGCGTGCTGGGTATTATTAAATCCATTGTTTATGTCAGAAATTGACCGTGTAATCACTCTTAGGGGTCCTACAATCTACAGCTGTCCCTGTTAGCATTGTGTTAAAGCAGAGCTTGGTTATTTGGACATACTGTATCTCGATATGTAAAGATAACGGTTTCGCCATACACTGCATCTTTCCTCACACCAATGTATCTCTGTGTTGAGATGGTGTGATGCCTTGAAGGGTCTTCCTGACTCTCTGCCAAGTAAATATTCTGCCAGTTATGTTTAAGTTCCTTGCGAGAAAGATATCTTTGAAAAGTGAAAACAATTTTACTGCCAAAGTGAATCCATCACAGGGAAGCGTGGTCCTGTTATCATCCACATGACAGAGGATGGGACATGCTGACATCTGTTAATTTGCAAGCGCTGTAATAATTGAAGATATGCAGGGAACAAATCCATCTTCCCTGAGATACATATTAGTTATGAAGTGACATATTACCAACTGCGTTTTCAGGGACTGATTCTTATTTTAGAAATAGATTGATGATCTGTGCCTAACTATCAGTGTATAGATGGATAAAAAGCCAGACATACCGATAGATAGATAGATAGATAGATAGATAGATAGATAGATAGATAGATAGATAGATAGATAGATAGATAGATAAAAAGCCAGACATACCAATAGATAGATAGATACAGTCAGGTCCAGAAATATTGGGACATTGACACAATTCTAACATCTTTGGCTCTATACACCACCACAATGGAGTTGGAATGAAACAAACACAGTGTGCTTTAACTGCAGACTGTCAGCTTTAATTTGAGGGTATGTACATCCAACTCAGGTGAACGGTGTAGGACTTACAGCAGTTTGCAGATGTGCCTCCCACTTGTTAAGGGACCAAAAGTAATGGGACAATTGGCTTCTCAGCTGTTCCATGGCCAGGTGTGTGATATTCCCTCATTACCCCAATTACAATGTGCAGATAAAAGGCCCAGAGTTCATTCCAAGTGTGCTATTTGCATTATGGAATCTGTTGCTGTCAACTCTCAAGATGAGATCTAAAGAGCTGTCACTATCAGTGAAGCAAGCCATCATTAGGCTGAAGAAACAAAACAAACCCATCAGAGAGATAGCAAGAATATTAGGTGTGGCCAAAACAACTGTTTAGAACATTCTCAAAAAGAAGGAACGCACCGGTGAGCTCAGCAACACCAAAAGACCCGGGAGACCACGGAAAACAACTGTGGTGGATGACCGAAGAATCCTTTCCCTGGTGAAGAAAACACCCTTCACAACAGTTGGCCAGATCAAGAACATTCTCCAGGAGGTAGGTGTATGTGTGTCAAAGTCAACAATCAAGAGAAGACTTCACCAGAGTGAATACAGAGGGTTCACCACAAGACGTAAACCATTAATGAGCCTCAAAAACCGGAAGGCCAGATTAAAGTTTGCCAAACAACACCTAACAAAGCCTTCACAGTTCTGGAACAAGATCCTATGGACAGATGAGACCAAGATCAACTTGTACCAGAGCGATGGGAAGAGAAGAGTATGGAGAAGGAAAGGAACTGCTCATGATCCTAAGCATACCACCTCATCAGTGTCATGACGTGGGCGTGTATGGCTGCCAATAGAACTGGTTCTATTGTATTTATTGATGATGTGACTGCTGACAAAAGCAGCAGGATGAATTCTGAAGTGTTTTGGGCAATATTATCTGCTCACATTCAGCCAAATGCTGCAGAACTCATTGGACGGCGCTTCACAGTGCAGATGGACAATGACTCAAAGCATACTGCAAAAGCAACCAAAGAGTTTAAGAAGAGACAGAAGTGGAATGTTATGCAATGGCCAAGTCAATCACCTGACCTGAATTCCATTGAGCATGCATTTCACTTGCTGAAGACAAAACTGAAGGGAAAATGCCCCAAGAACAAGCAGGAACTGAAGACAGTTGCAGTAGAGGCCTGGCAGAGCATCACCAGGGATGAAACCCAGCATCTGGTGATGTCTATGCGTTCCAGACTTCAGGCTGTGATTGACTGCAAAGGATTTGCAACCAAGTATTAAGAAGGGAAAGTTTGATTTATGATTATTATTCTGTCCCATTACTTTTGGTCCCTTAACAAGTGGGAGGCACATCTGCAAACTGCTGCAAGTCCTACACCGTTCACCTGAGGATGTACATACCCTCAATTTAAAGCTGACAGTCTGCAGTTAAAGCACATTGTGTTTGTTTCATTCCAACTCCATTGTGGTGGTGTATAGAGCCAAAGATGTTAGCATTGTGTCCATGTCCCAATATTTCTGGACCTGACTGTAGATAAAAAGCCAGACATACCGATAGATAGATAGATAGATAGATAGATAGATAGATAGATAAAAACCAGACATACCAATAGATAGATAGATAGATAAAAACCAGACATACAAATAGATAGATAAATAGCCAGACATACCGATAGATAGATAGATAGATAGATAGATAGATAGATAGATAGATAGATAGATAGATAGATAGATAGATAGATAGATAGATAAAAATACAGACATACAGATAGATAGATATTGTCCATATATAAATAGATCAATAGATAGATATTATCAATATATAAATAAAGAGATATTATCAACAGATAGATATTATCATTATCAATATGTGAATAGAAAGATAGATCAATAGATATATAATATCAATAAATAAATAGATAGAAAGATATATATTACCAATATATAAAAATAGATAGAAATAAAGAGATAGAGAGATATTGTCAATAGATAGATATTATCAATATATAAATAGATAGAAAGATAGATCAATATATATATAGTATCAATATATAAATAGATAGAAAGATAGAGAGATGCAGACAAGTAGATAAATAAAAGACAGACAAATAGATAGAAACACAGATAAAAAGGAGAAAAAACAAAGAAAGATAAATGCTAATAGATATGTGAAAAACAGAAATAAAAAATGAAAAACATAAATAGATAGATAAACGCTATAGAGAAGAAAGAAAGAAAGACATGTAGATTGAAAATAGCTAGTTAGATGCAGGGAAACTGATATATAGAAATATATGCTATATAGATAGTTAAACTATATATAACTAGACAACAGGTATATAGAAATATATATATATATACATACATCAGATTAAAGATAAATAAAAGAAAGATAAATAAAAGGATAAATAGATAAATGACATACAGTATACATAAAATATAAATAGATGATAACATAAAGTATAGATAGGTGATAGACTTAAATTATTCTGCTGTATTATAAATCTCAATATTATATACTGTATATACTGTTTATATATATGAAGGTGGTCATTGGTACGGAGTGCTCCTTTTTTGTGTTTTGTATTTTTGGTCTTGGATGCACCCGCTCGTGTTGCAAGTTTAGGTTGAGTGCAACCCACCCTGTGGTTTGCTTTTTATATATGGAGAGCTAACTACTTTCCTGGGTATGCACCCCTCCCTGTTCACAGGTGTGTCCCACAGTGACAGCCTATAAAGGCTAGTGCCTGCTAGGAAGCTCTAAGGTGAGTTAATTCTGTAAATGCAGATACAGTCAAGTAAGATAGGACCTGTCAACAATGGGGTACATTGGCGACTGTGACAGGCTTACGCAAACTATGATCATACTTTGTTAACTGAATCCCCATCATTTTACCTCAGTAGGTTTTTTGAAATGTGTTTTTTTCTTGCACAAAATGGTGGATGAAGGTGGTCATTGATATGGAGTGCTCCTTTTTTGTGTTTTGTATTTTTGGTCTCGGATGCACCCGCTCGTGTTGCAAGTTTAGGTTGAGTGCAACCCACCCTGTGGTTTGCTTTTTTATATATATATATATATATGTATATATATATATATATATATAAACAATCAAAGAACCCCCCACTCACAGGTATAATTTGTATTTGCTGCAGTGCAAGTCTAGCTGCTAGTCCATTTTTTTTATGGAATCAAATGTTTTTCCTATTGAAGACTTTGTGATCCGTCTACTTTCTGATGGATATATACTATATGTATGTATATATATATATACAATTTCTAAAAATCCTGAAAGCAGCATTATACATTGTCTCAAGGACCTTTTAGTGTGGTATCAAAAACTCATTTAAAATGTGAATTAAGAAAAGGGTTATTTGTTAACATTTAAAAAAATGCCATAGTGTCCCAAAATAACTCCAGAGAAGATAACGACAATGTTGTTCTTTTAACATGTAAAATGTTCTGGCAGGCTAGATGATAAATAATGAGCAGAGTCCAAGAGGTGAAAGGCCAATAGATTTTCCACTAAACAACCCAGCTTCAATATGGTTGAGCTGTTGTCTACTTTGATTTATTGCCTTGCATGAGCAGGTCTGAAGCTGCCAAGTCGTTCACTGGATATCTCTTAATTGAAGTTCCATCTACTTCGTATATTAAGTGGCTTAGTCCAAGTCTTAAATACACACACACCTTGTGCTGGGTGTTGCTCACCTACAGTATATCTACCATCCCGAATGGTTGGGTTCATTTGAAGGTGAATGAGAGCAAGCTAATCTACCTGGGGAGTTAATAGAATGACCATCTGCATTGCAATCAATTTACGGCTGATATCCATACTCTTCGTTCATTGACTTGCTGAATGAAATGTTAAGCTCAAGCAGCTCCTTCGGAAAATTGGCAAATCTATTTTCTGTAGCGCTGCCTCACTCCTACAGTCTGAAGTCATGTCAACATACGAATGGCTGCGTATTTCGAGCAAGCCATCATCGCGCACTATGACTTTTGAGAGTTGAAGGTCCCTACTCAATATTCAAAAAAAAAAAGGCCATCAACCTCCCGATAACCACATCTCTTCAAATGAAAGATGTTAAATCTTTACAAGCAGGAGTAATGTCATCTTAGGGAGTGTTAAAAGCAGAGGACTTTGGATTGTCACTGTGTTTAATTTAAAGTTTTAGTTATTGATTTTCCAGAGGTAAATCATCTGCGGAGAAATCACTAGGACATATCAGAATAAGAATTTGGAAGGTCGTTAACAGTGTCAACAGGAATGCCGCCCGAGAAAACCTAAAACGTTTCTTATCGAATTAATCTATTGATATTACAGAATGGACATCAGCGTCTTGTCTCTCATTTCATCTTGATCTTATTCAGGGGTTTTGTAAAACTCCTTAAAGTATTTTTTTAAGACTTACATAAAAACCTAAATAATGAACACCCAACAGATACCATCATCAAAATGGTAAATAATAATGAAACCAAAATGGGTGTTCAATAGCTATAGAAAATGTATATACTTTATACCGGCTAGGTGGAGTAGAGGTAACATCACTGCTCTGCATGGAGAGAGCCTGTGGAGTTATGGGCTCGATCCAAGCGAGCAACCTCTCCAGTAAGTGTCCTTGGGCAAGACACCCAACGGTACATACTCGCCACCCAGGACATACTTGAAAACAAGAGAAATCTCAATGTACCCTTCCTGGTAAAATCCTTTCTCAAAAAAAATAATTCAGAGGTCACCTGAAAATCTAGCATTATTATGCTAACAAGATGTTCCATTGAGCAGCTGCTCTTTAATAATGTGGGCCATGCTTGTTGGGCCAACATCGGAGCGAGCCGATAAACCTTAGAAGTTCCCTGTTACCGATTCTATTCTAATCGATCAGACATATTAGCATATCATTTCAGAATATTTGGGAGCCGGTAACAATACCGGCAGTGGCACTGTTGCCACCGCTGGTATTGACTCTAGGACGATTGATCCATGATTAAGGCCTTGTGCTGAAACAATGCATATTAGCTCTCCAGCTGTCCACAAGAATAAATTAGGTTTTTGCAATAGAGCACCTGGTGTCTTCTGCTATTTTGGTTGGACTTGTGTGGGGACTGCAGACCTCCTTGGCAGAGCACCCTGGGAGTCCCTCAAGTGCTCTGGGACTCTCTCTCTGGGACTCTCTCATGGTTGCCCATGCTTATTTTGCATTTTACTGACTTAGAGTCCATGGGACTCCTTCAAAAAAAGTGTGAGTCTGTGCAACCTCAAGCATATGAAGTGACTTTGAGGTTGCAGAAGGACACTGAAAACTATATCTTCCAAAAGTTCTGCTGCTTGCGTTCAGAGAATGTAGTGAATCAGACGAGAACATGCTTTGTGCCACAATGTCAATTCGGCCGACGTGATGGGCATTTCTTGGCTGGAAAACCAAT
Organism: Leptobrachium leishanense; assembly: GCA_009667805.1. Classification (NCBI taxonomy): domain Eukaryota; kingdom Metazoa; phylum Chordata; class Amphibia; order Anura; family Megophryidae; genus Leptobrachium; species Leptobrachium leishanense. The sequence goes on from CM019072.1 coordinate 99,189,680, forward strand.
TTATTCATTGGGACACACTTGGAATGCGAGTGCATCTCCTACAGATCTTTATTGGGTTTTTCAGATGTCTCTCCCTGTTGACCTCAACTTTGGCAGGCTGGGGGTCTCACCTATGTTCCATATTTTGTTGTAGTCACCTACTTTTTGGCAATTGCTCCATAGACTTATTCATTTAGTCTTGTGACAGTTTGACTATATTAGTGTGTCACCTGCCCCTGTTCTGCCTACAGACCATGTTTTTGGATTGTCCTTAAGATGCCTTCACTGTCATGCTTCTCATGTGAGATTTCACTATGTGAGTTCCATATGCGTTTCTTCGCAGATATATAACTACTTTTCCCATGGTCGCAGCCAACCCTTACAACAGTGTTTCCCATCCCTGGTCCTTAAGTACCTCTAACAGGCCAGGTTTTAATGATCACTTTGGAGAAATGTAAACCGAATCCTGCAGTCGCTGAGCAGCAAATCATATCGCTTGTGCTGTGCTTCAGATATCTGGAAAACTTGGCCTGCTAGGGGTATCTGAGGACCATGGTTGGGAACCACTGTCTTACAGGAATGAAACGCACTCCTTTTTGATACAACATTTTATTTTACTATTGTTGTTTGCTTCTATTTTGAGGGTAGAAGCTGCAGGATTTTACAACAAAGGATAAAACAGGTTATAATTCATAAATACAGACACAATGTTGTAAAGGATCTAAGAACACTGACTGTAATAAAATACACTCAGGAGCTTTCAATCAGTTTAATGTGCCTGTATGTGATATTGTTGACATTGGAAATAGATAGCCTTTTCCATTTCATAAAACGTAGAGCATGACACCAAACTCTACATATTGCTATTTGTGTTTGATGGAAAGGACATAGTCCTTGAACATGTACAGATATTTTATTCCAGACGTCTTTCTACATTTATGCATTATTTTTTTATATATATATATATATGTATCCCGGGCAGAGATTGAAAGCATTTAAACAAAATGATAATGGAGACAGATTCAGCATTTCCGATTCATTCGGAAAATAAGTATGGAGATTTCCAGTCTGCAGTGGCCCCGCCGGTTCTGTGACACTTGGAATACACGTAGCGCCGGTCAGAAGAATTCGAGACGCTGTAGCATTTACTGCCAATAAATGATATTCATAGATGGAATGAATTCCCAAAGGTGTCAAACATGTTTTACTGCTGATTGATTAACCCCTTCAATGGTCCCCAAAAGAACATTTCAGTTTTTCTGGAGCAAAGCTGATAATGAATTCTGTGTAGCAACGCAATGGTAACAAGCTGGAGAGACGGCGGATACCTGTCAGTGGCTGATTTCTTATTCCTCCTTACCATAGTGATCCAAAGTACACAGTCTACCACAGATTTTATAATCCTTTTCCATTAAATTATGCAACAACATCACCTGGCAGCAGCGATGATTCTAGGCATGGCTAACACAGGAATTTCATACACTCAACATTAATAAAATGCTCAGTTAATTATATCAATTAAATCCCAGGCAATATCTAGACATTGTTGAAAGTGAATAATAATAATAATAATAATAGTTATTATTAAATATTACTATTATTATAGCAGCTAATCATTAAAACAAATAGTCACTTGGCTACAACAACATCTATATATATTTTTTTATTTTTTTGAGAAAGGATTTTACCAGAAGGGATACATTGAGATTTCTCTTGTTTTCAAGTATGTCCTGGGTGGCGAGTATGTACCGTTAGGTGTCTTGCCCAAGGACACTTACTGGAGAGGTGCTCATTGGGATTGAACCCATGACTCCACAGGCTCTCTCCATGCAGAGCAGTGATGTTACCTCTACTCCACCCAGCCAGTCATTAAACTATTTTTAATAATATAAAATTCTATAATAATAACAACATAAAATTTAATGAATAATAGTAATACATATTACATTATAATATTATAATTTTTATAATAATATTATTATTACTAATATTATTTGGCATATACTAATACAATAATCACATGACTGAGCACAGCAACCTGTATTACATGGTATAATTCCCCAAATGTAATTCTATGTAAAAATAGTTATTTACAGCTGTTAAAAGGGGTTATTCACAAAGCCCCGGTGTTTGCTGGTGTGGCAGACACCTGCAAAAATCTCCAGTATTGCAGTGCTGACAAACGTCATCATTTCACAAAACCAGAATCCAAAGAGTGACAGGAGAAGCTGAAAGGATTTGTGCTTTGTGAAATGCCAGTGTTTGAAAAGGTTGCAACACATGCAATGTTTGCAGTAATTTGCAACACCGGTAACTACTGGCGTTTCTTGAATAACCCTTAAGACTTATTTGTTAAAGTTGAACTTGACTTTACTGACAGACTGTACCAGTGGCGTAACTAGAAACTAGGGATGTGCGTTTCGGGTTTTGGAATTTTCACGAAATTTCCCGATTCGTGTTTTCGGATGCGGACGATTTTCCGAAAATTTTTAGATCCGAAAATGGCAGATCCGATAAGTTTTCCGAGCCGAAACAAAATATTTTCGGAATTTTCGAATGTACTTGAAATGTGTCAAATCGAAATTTATTGCTTTGAAACGAGGAGAACAGACGTTCCGAAAAAACGAATCTCCGAAAATACGAAAAGTCGATACAAAAAAACGAGCTAAGTGACACGAAAATGCAAAAAATGGTCGATATTCCGAAACCATTTACAATTCCGAAAAACAAAAATTTCCGAAAATACGAAAAGTCGATACAAAAAACGGGCTAAGTGACACGAAAATACGAAAAATGGTCGATATTCCGAAAAAAAAATGTACACAAAAAACGAGTCGAGCCGAACAGAATCGAAACAGAAATCGGTCAAAACGAGCCGAATCGAAAAGTTTAAAAATCCGAAAAATCGAATCTAACCGAAAAAAAAATCGGTGCACAAGCCTACTAGAAACCTGAGGGCCCCGGTGCAAGAATCCATGAAGGGCCCCCCCTCCCCCTAAAAAAGATCTATATAGTTACCTTTTTTTCCCCTGCAATATAAAAAAAGATAGTATTGCCCCAGCTCACATGGGTATAAATTGCCCCCAGCTCTCATGAGTATATAGCGCCCCCAGCTCTCATGGATATATATTACCCCAGCTCACATGGGCATATAGCGCCCCCAGCTCTCATGGGTATATAGTGCCCCCAGCTCACATGGGTATATATTGCCCCCAGCTCTCATGGGTACATAGTGCCCCCAGCTCCCATGGGTATATAGTGCCCCCAGCTCATATGGGTATATATTGTTCTCAGCTCTCATGGGTATATAGTGCCCCCAGCTCTCAGGGTATATATTGCCCCCAGCTCTCAGGGTATATAGTGCCCCCAGCTCTCAGGGTATATAGTGCCCCCAGCTCACATGGGTATATAGTGCCCCCAGCTCTCATGGGTGTATAGTGCCCCCAGCTCATATGGGTATATATTGCCCCCAGCTCTCAGGGTATATAGTGCCCACAGCTCTCAGGGTATATAGTGCCCCCAGCTCTCATGGGTATATAGTGCCCCCAGCTCATATGGGTTTATATTGTCCCCGGCTCTCATGGGTATATAGTGCCCGCAGCTCTCAGGGTATATAGTGCCCCTAGCTCACATGGGTATATAGTGCCCCCAGCTCACATGGGTATATAATGCCCGCAGCTCACATGGGTATATAGCACCCCAGGACTCATGGGTATATAGTGCCCCCAGCTGTCATGGGTATATAGTGCCCCCAACTCCAAGGGCCCCCCACAGTACTCAAGGGCCTGGGCCCCATGGTAACGCAGGCCTGGCTGCCATATTGGAAGGGCCCCCCAGCCCCCACAGTAATGCAGGCCAGGCTGCCAGTGCCTGCCATATTAGAAGGGCCCCACGGCCCCCAGTAAGGCAGCCAGGGTGACATGGGGCCTTTAATCCATATTGAGACAGCCTGCCCCCCCCCAGACAGAAGCAGATTGGAAGGAGAAAGTGTCTGTTAGTGTAGTAAGCGACCGGAGCATAATTTGATGTTTTTGAACAGAATTAACTGATCCAGTGGCGTGCTGATGGCGATGCCAAATGATTGTGACCGGGACCCGGGATGTTTGTGGCCTCTGCCTCAGCAGACAGTGACTGTCACGACTCTGCAGTGGTGCAGTGGTGGTGCCTGCCAGCAGTGCAGCCAGACTGACTCATCTCACATGGGACTGGAGCCGGAGAGGAAGGGTATCCGGCCACCCAGCCGCGCATTAATTCTGATCCGGCCCGCTCTGTCTCTCTCACTCACTTGTCTCCTTGGCCGTGCCCACACACACATAGGCACACGTGCGGCCGGAGCAGCTGGAGGCGAGCGAGAGAGGGAAGGATCGCCGATTGAGGAACGCGGTTGGCGGCTGCTGAAAAAATAGTGCAGCGGTCACCGCTGCGCGCCGGCGCTGGGTGAAATTTCTCCCCAAGCCAGTGGGCCCCCCTCCAGTGGTGGAATTGCCAGGGCCCGGTCGGAATTGTGACCGCTGCGACCCTGGTAGTTCCGCCACTGGACTGTACCAGAAAGACGCTTATTGTAAGAGGGAGAGAACATTCTATGTCAGATTGTAAATGTAGCGCTGTACTTTACATGCTGCTATAGCAGACATAGAATGATGCTGTGCTATTTAAATACACACACTTTTGTCTAGACTCGCACGTTTTAATGGAGTCTCTCTCCTTTTGGTGACTGAAGGATCAACAGATTGAGCCATCTGTTACTCTGCACAGAGGTAACCCAGACAGCCCGTAACATTTAAAAGAAATCACTGTGCTGTGAAGACTGACATTTCAGTCACAAAGTTAGAAGTTGTTTTTAACTAACCTAATGTATTTCATTCTTGATCTGTCTTTAGACAGAATTTATTGAGGAACATTTGGCTGACAGATAAATTCAAGTGTTAACACTTCTATATCTTCATAGGTTTCTGATCTCTATCTATCTGTCTGTCTGTCTATCTATCTACTTTAGCTATCTATCTATCTATCTATCTATCTATCTATCTATCTATCTGTCTGTCTGTCTGTCTGTCTGTCTGTCTGTCTGTCTGTCTGTCTGTCGGTCTATCTACCTATCTATCTACTTTATCTACCTATCTATATCTATCTATCTTTCTATCTACCTATATACTGTGTCTATCTACTGCATCTATCTACTTTGTCTATCTATCTATCTACCTATATACTGAGTCTATCTATCTATTGCGTCTATCTATCTATCGATCTGTCTATCTGTCTCTATCTATTTATTTTTCTGTCTGTATACCTATCTACTATGGCGGAATCAGCGCTTCCTTCAGCCGTGATCACCCTCTTGCTGTCCTCCTTATAGTAGTGATGATATCTACCTGAAACAAAGAAATAAATCATAGTGCAGCAGGTACCATATTCGCATAAGTATATCAACGCAAGAGGAATTCCACTCACATTTGTTGGTGTCTCGATCAGACACTAGACCTAAATGCAGCCGGCGATATTAGAGGGAACACCGGATCTCCCATACAACCAGGAGATTTTTTTGAGTCGTTCCAGACAAACTTCAAGATACACTCGGCTAATAAAATCTGGTTTATTCAGATAAAAACGAGTAATACACCCAAACGCATTTCGCGACAGTGTCGTTCCTCAGTAGGCGTAGGTAGATCTATTTTAGCAATCAAATCTATCTCTAGCTGTCTCTCTGTTTGAATCTAACTACCTATATCATATTGCTATATCTCACTCTATTCCTCTAGCATCTATCCATTGTCTACCTCTCACGCTGCATATCTATCAGCTATCTATCTGCCCATCCATCCATCCATCCATCCATCCATCCATCCAAAGAAGAAATACTTTGATAGATGTGAACCAAAGATGAAATCCAAACATTGCAGTTTTAGTATTTATATAGTGCCACCAGATTGTGCTGCGCTTTACCATGGAGAAGCAAAAACACGAGACATAATAAATAATGTTACACAAGGAACCGACGGCCTTGTCCGTAGCATAATTGTCCTGCTAATACAGCACTTATATCGGTGCTTAACCAGGCATGCCATGGCCAAATAAAATATAGGAGACTGCATGTGAAAGACCAAAAGCTTGATCTAGATATGGTTAATCAGAGAGAGAAGGGGAAGCAGCCGGAGGGGAGAGCTATAATATTAGGACAAGGGCTGTGTGGGAGGGTGATTTGGGCAGGTGGGCCAGAGAGCAGAGGTAAGGTGGAGGAGAAGTGAAGGGGGGCTGCAGTGAAAGAAACACACAGATTTAGTGACAATTGGCAAACCACACAAATAATTCACAACAGGGAGGATACAGATTAACTTCTCAGTCTGTTCTAACAAAAAAAAAGAAGGAAAATTAAATAAATGAATGAAAACCCTTTCTGCCAAGATATAATAAATGCAAGCATAGAAAAAGAGTAATGTCATTATACCACGAGCAGAAACAATGTGGGATATGATGGTAGAAGTCGTGTTGATTGAAGAATACAATGCTGGTTCATATCAACACATTATCTCACACACAGAGCCATGGCCTGGATAATGATTAGGTCTTCCAGAGGAACATATATAGGAAACATATTTTGTACTATTTGGATAGTGCATGTTTTTTTACCATCATTCTTACTAGTTGAAGGGACAGTTTGCTCTAAATTCAATAATCCCCCAGTGACTGGTAAATATTCAGAAAGATGGTGGAAACATCCATAGGGATCCAACACAGAATGGTTTTCTGCAAATCTACCTCATAGCAGGACTCATCATCCGTAACACAACTCAATGCATAGTCGCTCTGTTAAACCTGGCCCAACATTTATTGCTTAGCTACATTTTCCTAAAACATCTGCCCGTTTCAGGCTGATAGAGCATTATGGGTAGAGCTGTCCATTCAGAGCTGCAAGACCAACTTTAGGTATCGATAGAGGTGAGCATCAAACTTTATGAGTATCACCATCACTCTATGTAAAACTGAATTTCCCTTACTCTTTAGTAAAATAGGAGTGTGTTAAGTGTCGTCAGCGGATAAATAAATATCATTAATAACTGTTTTGTAAATGAGGGGGTATTTACTGCTGGAACTCTGGGCATACTTCACCAAAACCCTATACATTGAGGGAAATGTTGCTTGTATGAACATTCTATTGTGAGAAATGTTTACAAACGATATTGACAGCCTCATAAATGAGTATGCTAATCAGCAATAATAGCCTAATTGCGTATTCATAGCATTGTTATATATTGCATTAATTTATATGCAAATTAGCACTTATCGCCTCATTCTAGATTGCGGTGGCTTGTAGTAGTTTCCGTTATGATGCGATAAATTAGCAAAAGCTGTACTTATCACAAAATATGGCTTACTTATTTGGGCAGCTCTCTTTTAGTGTCTTCCTGTCGAGATTTAGCTCCAAATATGCTCCATCAATAAACGTACAGAGCTGAAAGTATTTATCGTTAAGGGATATATCATTAAGGATAATGCTGTTAACATTCATTTAGAATTCTGAAACAAGTCTGTTTTCTGCTGAGCTTGGAGATGGAGAAGGATGGATAAAAAAAAAAAAAATTATTGATGTTTCTGAGTAATGTTAATGGATGCAGAAAAATTTGCGCAATTTAAGGATGTGTGGAAAAAAGACATAAGGGTGGGCACCCACAGAACATTAATTTGATTTTATTAGTTACAATCTAAAATTTTAAAACAATTTAATTAATTTTAACCGTCAAAACTTACAGTAACAATAAATGGTTTAAATAATAACAAAAAAATTATAGTTTTTTTTTGCTTAGAAAATATTGTATATTCTCTGATAATGTCTCCTTCAGATTTCATGCTTTATAGGAAAAGATGAATAAAGAGCCTCCAAAAAGAGTAGGTGCAAACCTATTAGGGTTATTCAAAGCGCACCGAATTGGCCACGATAGATATTGCACCCATACAGTGCAATTTCACGGCCATTCAGCTATTGGAGAACCTAGCCATTCGCCAAATATTGGCGAATTGCCAACGAAATACAGTGACCTTCGGCGACAGCGAAATCCCCATAGAGAAGTAATGGTTAATCTATTCAGAGAACGCCAAATAGCAGTGAAATGCCCTGATTTTTGGTGGTTTCATTCGGCAGGGTAAATCAAGCCAATCCCATGGGTTTTAATCTAAAAAATATTCCCATTTTTCTTAAATATTTATTCAACTGTTTATTCTTTTTCACTTCGAGCAAAAAGTCTATTTATTTATTTTTTAGGAATATTTTTTACATTTTTTTTTATGTTTTTTTTCGGCGAAATAATTTTCTCGATTTTTTTAAAAATGGTGTTTTTAACCCTTTCGCTGCTGAGGCTTTTCCCGCCCCTGTGCTGAGGTCATTTTTACCGGTTTTGCTCATCATGTTTAAACGTGTTTTGAAGGCTTATTTTAGTATATGACCCAGACATATTATATATCGTTCTTTCCGTCAGACTCGGTAGATTCATAATATGTCATTATTATATGTATACGTTATGTCATGTCTGTATATTATAACAAAAAATGCAATAAAATATGTATTTTCAATAATGTACAATGTGTAAAGTGTTTTTTTTCACATTGTAACATGCGAGCAATTGCGGTTATATTTTGTATGGGGTGCGCTTGTTAAAAAAATTAGAGATGGGGTCTCGTTACATTTTTTTTTGGGGAAAATTACACTATTTTTAACAAACGCACCGCATACAAAAATCGTTAGTGCAGCATCATTGTTCACATTATAATTGAAATGGGAACAATATTGCTGCATTAACAAAGCAAAAATAAGAAAAAAAAGTGTTTATTTTTTTTTATATAATTTTTTTTTAAATTTGTTTTTTATTTTTCATTTTTTTTTTTTTTTTACAACATTTTTCACAGTAGTGTTTGGTATCGTTGGAACGGCCATGCTCTGGCCGATCCAACCATACCAAAATTTAACCCCTAGCTGCCACGGATCGGGAGATAGGGAGTTCATTGGAACTCCCCATCTCCACCGTTGGTGGCAGTTAGGGGTTAAGTCCAGGACTGGCGTCATCGTGCTACGCACGATGACGCCAGTCCTCAGGGGGAGTTCCCGGAGGCTTGGCTGACATCCAAGATGTCGGCCAGCTCCGGGAAAGGATCGCGAACCGGCGCTTTTCAGCGCCGATTCGCGATCCAGCTCCCCAGGGGTTAATGCCAGGCACCATTTGGAAGGGCAGGCTGTGCCCTTCCAAATGATGCCTGGGTTAACCCCGCAGAGCCACCGATCGGGAGGGAGAGAGGTCCGAAGGACCTCCCCCCTCCCTTTCAGGCGCCTCCTCCGCACATGCGGGGGGGGCGCCTGAATTAGGTGTCATCGCGCTGCCGCGATGACACCTAATACCAGCGGCTGCGGTTCCGGATGCGCGGCTGACATCCAGGATGTCAGCCCGCACCGGAGGGGCCAGCCGGGTTCCGGCCGATCGCTGGCCCCAATGGGAGGACGCGCTCAGCGTGTCCTCAGCACAGCAGCGGTAATGCGGAGGACGCGCTGAGCGCGTCCTCCGCATTGAAGTGGTTAATAAATGAATAATTTTCTGTAACAGACCTTTTTTTTATTATTCATATGACCTTATATATTATTTCCAGGCATTTTCATGCAGTAGTGTTTTTATTTTAAAACGTCTTTTAAGAGTTGCTTTTTCTTTTTTTTTACCACTTTTGGCGGCTTGTCGACTTTTTCCAGCAGCTGGTTGGCAGTCTGTTCGGCGGTTTATTTAGGATATATATATTTAAATCCTTTTAAATAAAAAAATGATCCTAATATCGTTTTTAAATGCAATTTGAGGACACCGATCCTATATCTTGTGACAGAGCAACTCTAAGAAAGAGATATTTCAGTATAAATAAAGAAAATGAAGATTAAAGCCATTGCTTTCAGATATGGGATGGATAGACCAGATGAGACAATCTGCTTTTAGTTTCTGTCACATTCTATGTTTCTGTATTTCGGTGATTATTATTACCATAGCATCAATTACAGACGCATGCATGCGAAGACACAGCAGCTCTGGGCTTCTGCCAAGTAGTGAAAATGACCTAATTCCATAAGTAAGTTAAATATTTAGCGATTCCCCCACCCCCTCGCTTTGCCACCCACCACAAGATAACTGGCAATAACTAAAATATAACAGAAACATCTCATCCTTTTTTTTAAATGCTGGAACATAAGTACTTTCCAAACCCTCTCTAATTAGATATACAAAACATGGCCTTTTTGTGTTAAATAGGGGTTGATTTGTGGATTGGATTCAACAGAGATTTATTCAGATATAGTACAGGCGTGATACAGCGGTTACTTTAGGGTGTGCAGTTATTTCATTTATTACATACAAAGCTATAAAAAGTAGCAAATTGTAATTTCTCAGAATATCTCATAGTTTATCATGAATCAAATAAGAAAGACCTAAAAGGTGAGGAAGGGGACCTCACAGGAACTTCTGTGCACACCTATATCCAATCCACAGTATCGCCAGATATCTATCTATCTATCTATCTATCTATCTATCTATCTATCTATCTATCTATCTATCTATCTACCTCTCTGTCAGTTTGTATATCCATCTTTCTATCCATCTATCTGTATGTATCTATCAGTATTTTTATCCGTATTTCTGTCTGTCTATCAGTATATCTATCTATCTATCTATTTATCTATCTGTATGCAGGGCCGGTGCAAGCATTTTTGTTTACTCATGAAGTTGCCTTTTGGTGCCCCCTTCCACCCAATCCGTGCCATAGCAATCAGGAGTGTTTGGTGTCCTCACGCATTGCCAATCTATACTGTGCCTGGTGCCCCTCCTGTGCCACAGGGCCAATCTACTGAGTGTGTGGTCCCCTCCTTTGGCAATGGGGCATAGGAGAGGCACCAGGCACTGCACAAATTTGCAATGTGGCCTGGTGGTGCCCCCTGGTCTTGCTGTGTCAATATACCCACATATTTCAAAATGCCTGCCACTCCCAGTGTTTCCCTGTGATCCTGCTACCTACCACTCTCACTCTGTTGCTGTGGTCCACTGTCCGACTCCAGGTCTCCAGAAGCAGACTGGCAGCAGGGTCCTCGTCCTCTAATTCAATTCACTCCCCCTTAATTCATTTTTCCCCTTTAATTACTTTCACACCCTCCCCCCTTTAAATTAATTTCATATAGCATATGACAGAGCTCCACAGCAATAAAATTCACAGTAATGTGCGGGGTGTATGAGCGTATGACAGAGCTCCACAGCAATAAAACTCACAGTAATGTGCGCTGTGTATGAGCGTATGACTGTCATGCCCCAGGCCGCGGCCAGACCGCGGCTGCCATGTTGGGACACTTTGTATACTCACCCGAGGTCCCTCGTGGCGCGTCGCTCCCTGGTTCCGGTCTTCAGCTCAGAGGAGGAGAGCCAGGATGTGTCCCACGCCGCCTCCAGGATCCGACTGAGCAGAAACCAAGCGCGCATGCGTGATCGTCCATCCTAAAGCATGAAGACCTAGGTACTCTGGCGCCCTATTCTGGTCAAGTAAAGGTACTGCATTACACCTGCACTGAAGATCCTCGTATGCCACCAATTAACCTATCAAGTACTCAGGTATCCCCACTCCACCTACGAGCCCCAGGTGAATGGTGTTCTTATGATCCTCTGAACCCTATTTAAATCTGCCGCCTTTCCCAGTTCATTAACCAGGTTATACTGTGGTTCACCACCACGTTATCCAGTGGTCCCTCTTCGTATTTGCTCCAAGAGAATCCTGAGTTCCAGACCTGCTTCCACGGTATCAGCTCCGCTTCCAGACCTGCTTCCACGGTACCAGCTCCGCTTCAAGATCTAGTTCCACGGTACCAGCTCCGCTTCCAGACCTGCTTCCACGGTACCAGCTCCGCTTCCAGACCTGCTTCCACGGTACCAGCTCCGCTTCCAGACCTGCTTCCACGGTACAGCTCCGCTTCCAGACCTGCTTCCACGGTACCAGCTCCGCTTCCAGACCTGGTTCCACGGTACCAGCTCTGCTTCCCGACCTGCTTCCACGGTACCAGCTCTGCTTCCTGACCTGCTTCCACGGTACCAGCTCAGCTTCCAGGCCTGCTTCCACGGTACCAGTTCCATCTTCAAGCTTGCTACCACGGTGCCAGTTCCATCTTCAAGCTTGCTACCACAGTGCCAGTTCCATCTTCAAGCTTGCTACCACAGTACCAGTTTCCTCTCCAGGCTTGCCCCCACGGTGCCAGCTCCATCTACAGGCTTGCTTCCACGGCACCAGTTCCATCTCCAGGCTTGCTTCCATGGCACCAGTTCCATCTCCAGGCTTGCTTCCACAGCACCAGTTCCATCTCCAGGCTTGTTTCCACGGCACCAGCTCCATCTCCAGGCTTGTTTCTATACCCACAGTACCAGTTCCAGATCCTATCTTCAAGTCCAATTCCTCTACCCTGGTCTATTTCAAAGATTACAACTTGTGTTATTTACCCCTACAATCCTTCGTTCTGGACTTTACTCTTGTCAAAGAAATCTTGCGTTACCTTTTGTTCTGGACTTATATTTTGTTCCATCCAGTAAATGCTCAACTGATCATACATCTCCTGGTCTCCTTCTTCAGCTTGCCATTGGGTTCCATACACACAACACTACACAGGGGTCATAGCCTCTGCCCTTACAATGACAGAGCTCCACAGCAATAAACCTCACAGTAATGTGCACTGTGTATGAGCGTATGACAGAGCTCCACAGCAATGAAACTCACAGTAATGTGCGCTGTGCATGAGCATATCACAGAGCGCCACAGCAATAAACCTCACAGTAATGTTCAGTTTGTGTGTATGAAAGTATCACTGAGCTCCACAGCAATAAAACTCACACTCATACACACTGCCCATTACTGCATCACAGAGCTCCACAGCAATAAACCTCACAGTAATGTACCGATATCAGTTTACTCAAACCCCCCAGCAAAAATTACATTACATTCTTTCTATCTATCTATCTATCTATCTATCAATCTATCTGTCAGTTTGTATATCCATCTTTCTATCTATCTATCTGTATGTATCAATCAGTATTTTTAGCCAGTTTTTCTGTCTGTCTGCCTGTCTGTCTATCTGTCAGTATGTATATCCATCTTTCTATCTATCTATCTATCTATCTATCTATCTATCTATCTATCTGTATCTATCTATCAGTATTTTTATCCGTATTTCTGTCTGTCTATCAGTATATCTATCTATCTATCTGTCAGTATGTATATCTGTCTTTCTGTCTATCTATCTATCTATCTGTATGTATCGATCATTATTTGTATCCGTATTTCTGTCTGTGTGTCTATCAGTATATCTATCTATCTATATCTATCTATCTATCTATCTATCTATCTATCTATCTATCTATCTATATTTTTATCAGTATTTCTGTCTGTCTGTCTATCAATATATCTATCTATCTATCTATGATGAATGATCTGAATGCCTACAACGAACAGTACATATCCAGTTATAGTAAATTCGACGTCACTGAAAATCTACCTACCCCTTCATTTAAATATTTTTTCTCTTTAGATCCCCTATATTTATTCTTAAAATATAATATTTACTATGCCTCAAGATGGCAGTGTTGCTTTTCAATACAATTTCACAAATTAAGTTTTAATCCCTTATTTTAGGTCAGAGGTCAATTCCACTATCTTATTTTGAACAAAGAACAACTATGGTTATTCCAAACAGTGCGTCTCGGGTTGTCAAATTTGATTTAATATCTCTCATTATTTTGCTAATTTCAAAGATTTTAAAGTACTTCTTCATCAGCTAGATTCCTTTGCAATTAGATCAACAACTTACTTCTATATTTAAATAGCTTATTCTATTCTTCAGTAATGTTGCACAGTTATACTCTACAAATATTTGGGGCATCTATTATTTACTGTGAATATATAGAATATTTTGATTATAAAAATATATTTTGTGAATATATTTATACACTTGCATAGATTTTTAAATATGTTTCTATACCCAAAAAGAAAATATCTTTAATTCAAAGACTTGTTAAAACAAACCAATAAATTTAAATATGACATGTCTTAGCATATTAAACTCGGCATATATCATATAAAGACATTTTATCATCTATAGCATCATGTCTGGCACTTATAGAAACATCCATAACTGTTCTAGTCCTCACCATGAACTTATAAAAAAAAATCTTTGAGTCCATTTCTAAAACTAGGATAAAAATTGATAGAGAAAAGACTTTACATTAAGGCTAGGGTCAAACTAAAGCATTTTTACACGCGAACGTAAAAAAGTGCGTCCGAACGGATTGATGTATTTTTTTACGGAATATGCGAAAACGGTCATACGATGCGCATGTTCGTGCGTGATGTTTTGCGAATCCAAACCAGGAAACTTTTTGCGTCTGGACGTTATGTTGGCCGGACATGAGCAGGGTCTGACGTCTCCAAATCACACACACACACCGCTAGCGGGTGCAGCGCACTCTGTATGTCCGTACTAGAGGTTCTGCGTTCTCGAAAAAATGCGTTCATTTTCCACTTGCGTTGCGCGGCCGGACTTTCCTGCGACCGTACTTCGTATATTGGCCGTCATTGCCCGTCATTTGCTGCTAGTGCGGCCGTGATTATGTGCGCCAGAACGCACGTTAAAAGTGCGCTGGTCTGACCCCAGCCTAAAACAAGATGGCTACAGGCATCCATTTTAATTTTCCATTATAATATACCTGACATAATCCAACGTATTTTATTGGAGATAGTGGAGCAGAATAAAATACAACGTTTCGGTCCTAAGAGACCTTACTCATGTATCTACAGTATCTCTCAGTATTTTTATACATATTTCTGTCTGTCTATCTATCTTTGTGCATATCCATCTTTCTATCTATCTATCTATCTATAGTTATATCCGTCTTACTGTCTTTCTGTCTGTCTATCAGTATGTCTATCTATCTATCTTTGTATATATCTGTCTTTCTATCTATCTTTCTATCTGTAGTTATATCCGTCTTTCTGTCTGTCTGTCTATCTAGCTATCTATCGTTCTGTATTTATATCTGTCTGTCTGTCTATCCGTATGTCTATCTATGTATCTTTATGTTAGTGTATGACACAGTATGACACAGCATGACTCTGTGCTGCATATCACACGCCGGGGCTGCCCAGAGTCTGCAACGCTCAGGAGCCTTATTCCCAAGTGTCAGGGCCCATCAATAGTGCCCTAATCTGGAAATGCTAACATCCACATTGCTCTGAAAATTCCTGAGCCAGTAATAGGAGCCACCAATGGAAATCTGTGATGCTGGCTATTAACCATTAGTGCGTGTGTCCATCACTGGTACCAATAGAAAAGAGCCACTGTGTTAGCAGCAGTTCCAATTAATACTGTAATACCATGGAGCCGCTAATATATACCAACTTTTGGTATTTGCTCTAATTTCCATAGAACGTCACTGAAATTTGCTCAGTCTAGAGTTGTGTTCTGGCACAGGGTCAGTGGAAGGAAGGACACTGGGAAATCTTTGTTTCCAGTTTCCTTGTGCAAGGAGGAGGAGGAGGCAGATGATGCAGTCCTCTGCACTGTGCAACCAAATGTAAGTATGGATTTCTCTGAGGCTTTTATTTATTGTGTTAAGTTATTTTGCACATTCAGAATCACTTAACACCAGGCATTGATGTTCACTATGAATTTTCATATACTGGTTTGAGATAAGAATAACGAGCGACTGGCTTTGCTCGTCTTTCTCTGGCTTTCCATGAATTATCACATCCTTTTCAAATATAGGAAACAATAATGTAAGCACCTGCAACAGCCAAGCTGGAAGGGATGTTTACAGCTCGGCTGGAAAAGCAGGGGTTCTTGGGGTTCTTAGGGTTCTAAGCTGTAAGTAGATTACGTTTGCAATACAAACAAAATATGCTGCTGTTTTTTTTTCTTTTTCTTAAGTTATTGCATATAAAAAGGAAAAATTAATTATTTTTTTTATCTCTTGAATCCATTTTGAGTATTCTTCCAATGATGCATCATTTACCAAAATCTTATGGTGAGTTTTACTTTGTGGCTGTGCTTCATCTCATACAGTTTTTAACCGTTAATGAGGTGGAGGAGGAAATGTTTAGATAAGGCTATTGCGATGTCCAGATAAGAGCTGGCAGCTGAATGAGATACGACAGGGAGCTTAAAAGACTTCTAATCTACCCCCTGGTGATGCCCTTTGAATACATCCCACACAATACAATGATGTGAGTCGGTGACTGACCCATTCACTCCATTCTGTGGCCAAAGCCACAGAGTGAGGAGCAAGTGATGTAAAGGTACTGTGGGAAGGGGTAGTTTTCACAAAATATCACACAATGGGTGCTCCCAGTACATTTTTTGGTGGTAGTGAACATGACAGAGCATTTGAAATAGGGGCCATTATTTTTCATAGGCAATTTGATTGATGAAGAATTGAACCAAACTGCAAATTTTAGTCCAGAATAGCTCAAAATTGGGAAAAAAATCAGAAATACAATGTTTGTAGTTCAGTTCTAACTGCTCCAAAAAATGGCATACTGCATTTTCTGAAACTGTTTATTGTGGACATTTATACTGCTATCTGTGACATTGTAGTTTTTGACACTTTCCTTATCATATTTCTGTATGTTATGTCCTGTCTTTACCCATTACACCTTGTACAGCGCTGCGGAATGTGTTGGTGCTTAATAAATAATAATAATAATAATAATGTTTTTGTTCTTTTATTACTTAAATAAAAAATCTTTAATAGAAAAAGAAATAGACAAGCAGGGTTATTCACAGAGATCCCAATTGCTGGCGAAAGGTAACCGAACAGTGATATTCAGCGTTCGGTTACCTTTCCTGGCCATTCGGCTATTCAGAGAGCAGGCAGTTCGCCAAATGTTGGCGAATTGCCTGCACATACGGTGCCTTTTCGGTGCTTGTTCGAGGGCAGTGAAATCCCCCATAGAGAAGCAATGATACGTCTATTCAGAGAACAAAAACCAGCAGTGAAAAGTTGCCGAAATGCCCTGCCATTCGGTTGCTTCATTCGACAGGTTTAATCAGGCGAATCCCATAGGCTTCAATGTTAAAAATACTCCCGTTTAAATTCAATATCTAATAAACTGTTTATTATAATATTCTGCAATAAAAAGTCTCTTTATTTTTAGATTTTTTAGGACCTTTTAGGCATTTTTTGAACGTGCGTTGGCTTTTCGATTTTCTTTGAATAACCCTGCTGTAAGGTAGCAATAAAAGGTTTCTGCAGTCTTCAAAAAAAAATCGCAATTCTCTTACAATTCTTTCCCAATTCAATTATGTAAACAAATATTTTTATTTCCAAACACTAATTTTTTTGTTACCATTTCTACTGAAAAGCTATTTACACCTGCTCATCTGAAGCTTATCATATGGTCTAAATACTCAATAAATTGGGAATATTTATAAGGAGATTTCACTATCTTCCTTTTCACTGAAAGAATGCTGTATGGAGGCTGTGAATAAAATAAACGTGTCAGTATTTAGAAAACAACGCAGGATTCCTGCCTGGCAGAGGTGACGTTTCCATATTTCTGTAATGTTTCTTTAGACATTGAGCAAGGGAGAAAAAAAAAGGAAACCTCTTGAGAACTCAGATTTGTCCCAGACACCACGGGGCACATGTAAAAAAATAAAAGAAGATGATCAAATCATATTAATCATGCTTTTCTAATCTCAACATATTGCCAGCGAGGCTGAGATTGATCTCTGAACCTCTTTGTCCCCGAGGAAAGCAACCAACCTGTAGAGATACTATCACAACCTTGCATTATTCAGATGCTTGAAAGCTATGCTGTCTCTTAAAAAAAGCATTGTTGGTCTTGCTGTTTTGTATATGAAATTTATTTTACAGCACATAAAAGGCACTTTTGACATTCCATCTAAAACACTATAGATAGATACTGTGACAGATCTCAGTACCCCAACAGGGTCACATCTATCAATGCAGCTCCCTTGCCGGACCCCCATGTTCTCCCAAGTAGACCCTCGTGCCACCCTCCAGTCCTCAGACGAAGCTTAAAGACTGAGATACGTAGAGAGCCTGCTAGCATCCCAAAGAAATAAGACAAGGCTGTGTATCTGGAGGTTTTCAGGGTCAGAATGGAACTCTCTTTATTGGGGAGGGGCACACATACGTATTTATACGCTCATACTGTCAAACTTGGGTACAAGTACAAATACAAAAACCTCCCCCTAGAAAATGTTTTGAGGTTTTCTGAGGTTGCTGCTTCTCGAAGTGCGAGACATAATTAGACTAGGCCAATACAATGGAATAAACATTGCGTAACATTGCTAAATGAGGCAGGACAATGGCAATCATGTTTGGCAAACAGATTACAGTCTAAAAACAGCAGATAATGGGGCAGTGTTTGTCTGACAACTACACAACTATAAACAGATATTAACGCATTCCTGAGAGAGGGCATTCTGGAAGGCTAAACCTATCAGCTGATAACAAGCTACACTTGGACCATAACGATAGACAGACAGACAATGACATTATTCTTAAATAACACAGAACATCAGGCCTGCACCTGCCAGACATACATTTGTAGGCCAATGTACACCAACTCCAAAGTGACCACGTCACAGATACATATAGAGATTACATTGGAATATACTTATTCAATGTACACTAAAGGGGTTATTCAGAAAGCATTGAAATTTTGCTGACATTTCAGTGCTTTCTGGTTCGGCTCAATTTGGTTGTGACGGTGCAACGGGGCTGGCCACACGCTGTAGCGCGTGCACAAACTGTGCATACTACAGGTGTCCGTGCACAAAGCCTCCCCGTCAAAACGCTAGACGCGCGTTGACGGGGCTGCAATGTGCGGTCCTCCATAGAGGGATCGAGCATTGCAGCGCTGAACGCACTAACTGCGCTCAGCGAGGTGGCCAGATGGGCGTTGAGTGGAAGGAACATCCACTCTCATGGACATTCCTTCCGCTCTCCAAAAACGCTCATCTGACCCTGGCCTTTGGGGGAGCTGAGGGCCAGGGTTGAGATACACATGTTTATCAAATATTAAGAGGAAAAAAAATGGATCTTATCCAACTTGTTAAACCCTTTGAAAGGGTTTGCTAGGGTCCTCAAAGTCATTGCTACACCATTTAAATCTGTGGTCATATAAAACCATTGCAATGCCGCAGTGGTACATTCAATAATGAAAAATGAGGTTGGACTGTAGCTGGACTCTCATCCTCATCCATGCTCAAACACAGTGCCACGGTCCCTGCTGCTCCACCTCAACGTGACATGGGCACCGACTACCTACTGATCAGGGTGATGCTGCTGTTTCTATGGAAACTTCATCATTTTCTCCTTGAGTAACTGGGCAAATGGTCCTATGAACGGCATTGTTAATATTGGCTTAAAAATTTAACCCTTCTTCCACAATAAAGGCTCTCTACGCTTTATTGTTTTTATGGTTTTTTTTAAAGGTGACCCATCACAGCGAAAATGAAAAACAAGCACATTAATCGTTAAAAAAGGAATTTACCTGTCGTAGAAAACTAAAAACTCCGAGCTACAAAAAGCAAATTTCCACGTCAAAAATGAGGCCGTGATTTGTGAAGCTTGCAAAAGTATTTTCTTATCAGTGATTAATTATAGGAAGCAATTTAAGATGTACTTGGTTATCATCGAAATGCCCTTGGTGGAGTAATGATGTCAAATCATGTTACAGAGGTACAAGGGTAGAACCTGCGTCAGCTGCTCCAGGCTCGCAGTGAAACCATTTTAATCCATTATGTAACTAATCTACATATATATAAAATATATAAATACATAAATAAGATCCTTCTCTTTGAGTTTTCCTGCTGAACATGTGCTATTCACACAGCATGAGGCTCTTTTATATAGCATCCGCTCTTTATGTTCCATGGAGGCTATTGGGATTATTCACAAAGGACCAATGTTCACTGTTGTTGCCGACAATGGTAAAAACAAACACTGCTGTTTCAACCACAGTGGACCTTGGCTCTATCCAGAGAAGGAAAATCAAACACCGGCAGACGTAATTCAATTAACTGTGAAGGTTGCTGAACTATAATACCACCTTTGACCTTACGTCAAAACCATAAATTGCAGATATCTACTGTTGTTTCATTGTTGTTTGCAACACTGGTGAATATACTTAAGGGGTTAATCAGAGAGAGCCGATCTCTGGACCCGAAATGCCACCGAACAGTGACATTTCGGGACCATTCGGCTATTTAGAGAGCAGGCAGTTCGCCAAATTTTGGCGAACTGCCAGCCAGGACTATGCCTGTTCGAAGGCAGTGAAATCCCACATAGAGAAGCAATGGTTAATCTAATCAGAGACACCTAAGATCAGTAAAAAGTTGCCGAAGTGCCCTGCAGTTTGGTGGTTTAATTCGGCAGGTTTATTCAGGTGAATCCCATAGGCTTCAATGTTAAAAAATATTCCCGCTTTAATTCAATATCTATTAAACCGTTTGTTCGTTTAATCTGCAGTTAATAGTCTCTTCATTTATTAATTTTTTTAGGATCTTTTAGGTATTTTTTGTGATTTTTTTCGTCAAAATATTTTTTCCGGGTTTTTTATAAGTGGTTTTTAAGTGTTTCAATTTTGACACTTTCAAGAGTTTTGTTTTGTTTTTTTAACCGCGTTCGTCAGCTTGTCGACTTTTTGCAGCAACTGGTCTACGCTGTGATCGGCAGCTCATTGTCTTTTTCTGGTGTGTTTGGCATGTTTTTTGCGGCGGTTCCGGATGGTTTTCAGTAGGTGTTTAGCTGGATTGCGGTGGGTTTTCTATGCTCTTCGGGGACTCTGCAGTAGATGCAGCTTAGACCAGCCACCGGAAAAAGCCGACAAGCTGACAAATGCGGTAAAAAAGTAGATGTTGAATTCACCGCAGGGTCGAGATCTTTGGTTCCCCGAAGTGCAGGGAAGTGCGGGGAACGAGAGAGCACCGAAGTGTGTGCAACATTTCGATGCTCTCTGAATAACCCCCTAAAGAAATTTTAAAGTGGCGGCCTCCATAGACCTCCCATACAAACTACTGGTAAAAGCAACAGTAGAATACAACGCTAGAAAACTGTGATTGAGAGACAGGTGGAAACTACAGGGAAAACAAAAAACTATAGAACTAAGTTAGAAACCCATTTAAACCTATACCAAGAACTATGCAAGTCAACTTCTACAGAAACTAAGATGGGAAGAATGGTGATAAGTACCGTGAGCTATGGTGGAAGCTCTCTTCCCTTCTGGGCAGCCCTAGCGTGTAGCACGATGACACTGTGGATCCGGTTCGTGGAGAAAGCCAGTATACAAACTGGTGGCTTCAGAAGAATGGGTATCACAGCTCTAATGCCGTAATCACCTTCCTCGCAAACATCGATTCTCCCAGATTCTGAAATCCAGAAGAATTTGAAATCCAGAATGCTCGTGTACAGAGCATTCTAGATAATAGGGTGCTCAACTTATATATATATTCTTAAGAATTAAAAATTACATTTCTTGGTTCTGTTTTGTTTCTCTTAACCATTAGTAGTAAATAAATATTTAAACATGGGAGGATTTTTATCTTTGTTTATTAATATGTCGCCATTATACATCGTGGAGGTACTTGTATATAGTGCTACCACTGGAAATTCATCAAACGTGATACATTGTTTCAATGCCTACACCAAGAGCAAGCCACCTTATGTCATGGATGGGCTGCTGTCCCTGCAAGCAGTATCTGTTTGTCCTTATTTTCGTCACCATTAAAGTGGATATAGCTGTACGTCTTACGGTGTGAGATGAGGCATGTAGGGATGTTCAGAGGAAATGCTAATGTCCCGCGCTCCTGCAGGATTTGACAAGTTCAACGGGAAGGTTAGAATTCCATGCATGAATGCAGCTCTGATCCTGCAGGACTGGAAACTGCAGCCATGGATTACAGCCAAGTGGGGGCTGAGTTGCTTTTGCCCAGGACTGAATGAGGAAAAGATGAATATGACAGATAATATCTTTCATTTGCATATTTAGTATAATCTGGGTAGCTTGTAGGATATATATATATATATAATGTCTTGAGAAAAGTCCGGTAGGACTGAAATGTCGACTTGAATAAAGTAAGAAACTCTTTTGAAAATTAATAAGAAGTCTCTGAGTGGCGGAATATCGGGAAGTTATATTATATATATATATATACTGTATATAAATCAGAGTATAGCAGTAAGTAGCAATACCTTTTTTATTGGGCTAACGTTACATTTAAAAGACAAGCTTTCGAGAGTGTACCTCTCTTCCTCAGGTCTTGACACTAAACTTACCAAAATCATAAAATTGAACATTAAAGGAGAAAGGGAGGGGGTGTGTTATAAATGCTAATAGTGGAATCCTATGGTCAAGTAAGGTAAGCAAACAGAGGACAGATCATAGGCTCATAAAACCACACAGTTAAGCATCATGGTGAACATCTGATGATGGTGCCTAGGAGGAAAGAATAAATGACCCAACTTTAAGAAGAATAAAAAAACCAACAAGAAAATAGAAAAAAAAAACACAAAAAAAGAGAGAAAAAAACCCATATATAAACCAAGTACAATGCTGAATGTTACATGACATTATGATAGTGAGATAAAAAGACAGAATCCACATTTAGTCTTTCTTTTATGGTGTTAAAATATGTGATCATTCTCAATTCAAATGTCTTACGTTCATGAGGGTCTTTAAAGTTTCCTTTGGTTAAAATTTACTATATATATATATATTATATATATATATATATATATATATATAGATTAGATAGGTCGTGTTAGTCCAGATGCCAAAGTCAAGAGTATAGCAGTACGTGGTGATACCTTTTCAAATGTAACGTTAGTCCAATTAAAAAGGTATCACCATGAACTGCTATACTTGTGATTTAGATATATTCAGTAATGTTTTTTGATGTATAATTTCAGACTGGACGCAACAGTCTTTTGTACAGAATCTTCTAAATACTGGTTAAGAATTAGGTGGACAGGGAACAGGTTGTGGGTCGAATGTTTTAATATGAAGAATCATGACCTGTGTGCTTTTACACTCAAGCCTAGCTTTGGTGTCTATAATGCAGGATAATAAGAATGCATTTTACTATGAGATTCAATAGAAGTACAGGTTATGCTTATATAAAAATCATCTTTCTGAGCACAAAAGGTGACGCGCCGGAGGGAGAATTTTTTTGTGCCTTTCAATGTTTATTTTTCACAGTTGTGGGTATTTGAATATTCACACATTTCATATTTTAATAATATTTATTCAAATGTTATGCACTTGTGAAAAGCTAAAAAGACACGCCACAAAATCTGAAAATTACAGCTGTTTAAGGTGTTACGAGATAATGTATTTTCACATCACACTCCGAGCAGGATTTTTATTTATTTTTACATAGATCTGGTTTGTAAATAGAGAAAGTGATTTAAAGTTGTGTCATTGCAAGGCTGCGTCTCGGTGCCTTCAAGATACAGATATCTAAAGAGTGAGAGCTGTGCCTTGGCATGTAAATCACACAGGTATGGTACAGAGCAGAGCTGTGGAAAAGGTAGAACCCCGTGCGTTTTATAACTGCGATTCCCATGATGCTTTGCCAGCCCTAAATCAAAAAAGGGAATTACATTTTGGTCCCGCTCCCAACTGTACTAGCAGTTTGATTGTTCAACCGAAATTAGAATAAATCTTTTAAGTATAAAGCTATATATTCCAAATGAGTTTAACCCCTTCCCTCAGGGCGGGTAGTGCCCAGCTGGAGGGTCTTATCGCCGGCGGAGCACCGTACTATGCAACGTGGCTCTCCGGCCTCTCCTGAGGCCCGCCTCCACAGCTGACGTGCTGTGAACGCCATTGGCTGCATGGGGACAGCCTTAGTTCAGCCATCCCACGGCCACCAATGACATGTACTACACACCGGTAAGGGGGCTGGGATGAGAGACTGGTCATAGATGCCAGCGGAGCAAGCTATGCTTCCCATGATGCTCAGTCCCACCCATAGTACACCCCGCGGCGTGAAAGGGTTAACAATTGGTTTTCTTTCAGTGTCCAACATGGGCCTCGATTTAAACCTATTGGCTCATTTTTCAAAAACAATATTGGCTTCTAACAGTTACTGTATCTAACACAAAGTTATTTCCTGCCTGTATGATAATAATGCAGACCCCGTGTGAAATTATGTAAGATAAAGGACACCGTCTAAAGCTCAGAATCTTACATTTCAGCAATCTTTTTTCAACATTTCTGTAAACGTAAAGGATAAACGAACACATGAAAATTTTAAAATGTGCAAATTAATATTGTTTTAAATTCTTAACTATCTTAAAATAACAATTTCTGAAAAAACATTTATTGCTCCCTATATTTAAAAATTTAAAAATTGCTTGGTAATGAAGGGGTTAGCATCATATAGTCGACATACGTATGCTTAAAGTGATAGAAAAGTTTGCATGTATTTAATAAGAAATTACATATCATGGATCAAAGAATAAGAATCAGTGCTACAATGTAATTTATTAAACCTCGATTCTAGAATCAGATCCCTTATTGTTCTTTAACCCTTTCGCTGCTGAGGCATTTCCTGCCCGTGTGCTGAGCTCATTTTTACCGTTTTGTGCTCATCATGTTTAAATGCGATTTGAAGTCAAGTTTTATTATATGACCAAGACAAATTATATATCCTTTTTTTCAGCAGACTCCACAGATTCAAAATATATCATTATTATGTGTATAAGTAAAGATTTAAAAAAAAAAAGAAAAAAAAAGGGGGAAAAAAAGTAAAATTTTGTTAAAATTCAGAAGAACAACATTGCATATTTTTTTCTATCTACACTTTATGACCAGAACTATTGTGGTTATATATTTATACATTAGGTGCCTTTTTAAAAATGGTGTAATGGAGAATATTTCATGGTTTTTTTGTACAAAAATATGCAGTTTTCTAAAAATCAAAAAAATCTGCTTTTTTCTTATGTCATGACTCATTGTATGTAATACATAAAATTAGTATATCTAAACCAATTGAAATGGAAAAGCTATATATTTTCTGAAACTAGACAAAATTCCGCAAAAAAAGAGACCTTTATGACACATTTTTAAATTTATTTTGTTATTCATAACTTTATTCAAAAAACATCATATTTAATGTAAAAAAAAATCATAATAGGTCAAGATTTATATTGCATAATTTCATATTAATTTTTGGGGTAAAATATTTTTGTTTTGCTTAACTATATAAATATATCCCTCCTATAAAATAATAGATCCAATTTGATTGCACAGATCAAGTTTAGGCAGCGTTGGAGGTGCTAATTTGCGCCATGCGCAAAATAAATTTAGAGAAGCTTTTTATGCAGGTTTTTGAAAGGAGGCATACCTGCAATTAAATGGCTCTAGCTCAACAGGGATCTAAAATATGCCAAATAAAGTATATATCCGGACAAAGTAGACTTCCAGATGAATCAAACGTGGGGTTACTTATTATTCTATCATAAATATTGAGCCCGCAACAACTTGTGGAATTTGGATTTGTGCGCAAAAAAAATAAAAAAAATTATTTCAATCACTTCAGACATGATAAAATCTTTGAAAACTAGGCCTTTCTCTAGCTCAATGCAAAGCCCCAACCCTTGTGATAAAAATGAGACCCAGTTTTAGTGGTCCGGTCCCCCTAGATGGAGCACGAGGCGCTAATTTGCGCCATGCGCAAAATAAATTTAGAGAAGCTTTTTATGCCGGTTTTTGAAAGGAGGCATACCTGCAATTAAATGGCTCTAGCTCAACAGGGATCTAAAATATGCCAAATAAAGTATATATCCGGACAAAGTAGACTTCCAGATGAATCAAACGTGGGGTTACTTATTATTCTATCATAAATATTGAGCCCACAACAACTTGTGGAATTTGGATTTGTGCGCAAAAAAAAATTAAAAATTATTTCAATCACTTCAGACATGATAAAATCTTTGAAAACTAGGCCTTTCTCTAGCTCAATGCAAAGCCCCAACCCTTGTGATCAAAATGAGACCCAGTTTTAGTGGTCCGGGTCCCCCTAGATGGAGCACGAGGCGCTAATTTGCGCCATGCGCAAAATAAATTTAGAGAAGCTTTTTATGCCGGTTTTTGAAAGGAGGCATACCTGCAATTAAATGGCTCTAGCTCAACAGGGATCTAAAATATGCCAAATAAAGTATATATCCGGACAAAGTAGACTTCCAGATGAATCAAACGTGGGGTTACTTATTATTCTATCATAAATATTGAGCCCGCAACAACTTGTGGAATTTGGACTGGTGCGCAAAAAAAATAAAAAATTATTTCAATCACTTCAGACATGATAAAATCTTTGAAAACTAGGCCTCTCTCTAGCTCAATGCAAAGCCCCAACCCTTGTGATAAAAATGAGACCCAGGTTTAGTGGTCCGGGTCCCCCTAGATGGAGCACGAGGCGCTAATTTGCGCCATGCGCAAAATAAATTTAGAGAAGCTCTTTATGCCGGTTTTTGAAAGAAGGCATACCTGCAATTAAATGGCTCTAGCTCAACAGGGATCTAAAATATGCCAAATAAAGTATATATCCGGACAAAGTAGACTTCCAGATGAATCAAACGTGGGGTTACTTATTATTCTATCATAAATATTGAGCCCGCAACAACTTGTGGAATTTGGATTTGTGCGCAAAAAAAAAAAAAAAAAATTTCAATCACTTCAGACATGATAAAATCTTTGAAAACTAGGCCTTTCTCTAGCTCAATGCAAGCCCCAACCCTTGTGATAAAAATGAGACCCAGGTTTAGTGGTCCGGTCCCCTAGATGGAGCACGAGGCGCTAATTTGCGCCATGCGCAAAATAAATTTAGAGAAGCTTTTTAAGCCGGTTTTTGAAAGGAGGCATACCTGCAATTAAATGGCTCTAGCTCAACAGGGATCTAAAATATGCCAAATAAAGTATATATCCGGACAAAGTAGACTTCCAGATGAATCAAACGTGGGGTTACTTATTATTCTATCATAAATATTGAGCCCGCAACAACTTGTGGAATTTGGATTTGTGCTAAAAAATAAATAAATGTAAATTCCACATGCTGTTGCGCCCTCTATTTTTATGATAGAATTTTATTTAACCCCTCATTTGATTCCTCTGGGTGTCTAGTTTCTCCTAATATATACTTTTATGTGGTCTGTTTTTAATTTTCTGTTGGGCTAGAGAATTTAAATGCAGGTATGCCTTCTTAAAAAAAAAAAAAAAACATTCACAACATTTTCCCCATGAATTTTGATCAACAATTATGTAGTTCTATCAACAATTGTATAGTGACTCAAAATGCTGCACAAACACACAACAAGCCCGCCACACATTTTACATTCACTCAATCAGTTGGATTGGCACATGGGGCATCCATGTGAGCAGTAACGCCACGTCAAGGCCCCAACCAGGTTACTGACCATTCACACATCTTTCACATCTGTTTCACTCACCGAATCACACACCTTTTCATGCAAGAAGCTAGTAAAAGTGGAGTGAGTGACGTTAAGGGGGGCAAAGAAGGGAAAAGTGCAGAAACACGGAAGGGGAAAAGAGAAAGATAATGAGGATTAGAGGGGGTGGAATAGAAAACACCCCCCATTCACATCTGTTTCACTCACTGAATCACCACCATTCATGAAAGAAGATAGGTAAGGGAAGTGGGTGAAGGGAAGGGCAAAGAAAAGGGCAGAGACAAAGAAGTTGAAGACACATCATTAACACCGCAGTTCAATCTGTCTTCAGAGGCTTCTTTCTACATCTGACGTACGGAGGACATCAGATTGTTGGGGATGGGGCAACCTATTTTATTGTATGTGGGGTGAATTACATTAACTGGGGGTGGGTAGTGAACTGTAGGTGGGTAGTGAAACGTGGTGGGTATTGAACCGGAGTGGGTAGTGAACGTGGTGGGTATTGAACCGGAGTGGGTAGTGAAACGTGGTGGGTAGTTTTTTTTATTAACGCTTGAATTAACACTGCTATAAAATAATGGGGCTGGTTTTGGTTTGTTTTTTTATTTGGGAAAATTTAGAGGAATAGCACTATCCAGGAATAAATGCCAGCATGATCCGGCAAGCTCTGTCCAGATTACACTGCACTGTGTCCATCAGAATGTCATCAAGATCTGCAAAGATCTTAACGGTGCTATAGCCAGATTTATCAAGAAGCACAAAATCGAGTGCATACCTCAACCTGAAATCTGTTTGTTCTCAGCCGAGAAACAATTCGGTCCCGGTATGCCACTAGTAATGTGTCACTGTATGATAAATCTTGAAGCAATCAGGCACACAAAGACCTGGTTTGGAGGGGCAGTCAGGGCAGTGAAGGCGGCTTTCCTTACGCCGCCTTGGCGCGCGCAAACCCGACACCTTTTACATGGGGTAACTCTTTTCTCAGTTGGTGGAATGTAGCCTGGAAAGTGGCGGTCACGCAACCTAATTACATCTTCCACCTCTTCAACAATGGGAGCATTCTCTTCTGGACAGAGAAGGGACTCGAAAAAGATTCCTGAAATTTTAGGAATGTTATCCGTCGGGCATGAGTGGCCTGATACAAGATGAATGCGTTAAGCATTGACATCTGTATCAGATGGACTGCCAGCTTTTTGTACCATACATATGCCTTGCGAGAAGCGAGATATGGTACAAGCATCTGGTCAGACTTGTCCACTCCCTCATGTATCGATTATAATCCTGTACACATAGGGGTTTCATGATAGGGGAATCTCTCCATCTGACGTGAACTGCAGATGTGCATTCATTATGTATCGTTGTAAGTAAATGCACATCCTTTTTGTCTGTGTATTTCACAGCCAGCAGTTCACCGCAGCGCAAGGCAGATGTTTCTCCTCTCTTTTGCTTCCCAAACTGTGTTGTTGGAAAGCCTTTCCTATTCGAACGGATCGTGCCACAGGCTCCAGTACCATTGCTGTACAAAAATTTACAGCGGCACACCCGTGTAAAAGTTATTTGTATAAAACAGTAACCTTTACCGAATAGTGGATAAGCGAGGTCCCACACTATTTTTTCAGTGGTGGAGAGGGCGGGGGGCAGTCAAGGGGGGGCCAGCTGCGAGTCCTTGCCAGTGTATACACGAACGAGCATCATTATCCACTGGAGCTTTCGCACAGTTTATAAAGTTTTATCCCATGCGAGCTCGCTTCGAAGGGAGGTACTGCTTGAAAACAGACGTCCCTTATAAAGCAGCAAGGACTCGTCGACTGACAAGTTTTGGCCTGGAGTGTATAACTCTTCAAATCTTGCCATCAGATGGTCAAGAAGTGGCCGCAACTTGTACAGTCGGTCGGATCTGGGTGGTCACGGGGCAAAGCATTTGCATTATCATTATAATGCAAATACCGCAGGAGCAATAAATATCTGTCCCTGCTCATAGTAGCAGGGAAGATAGGGGTGGTTTGGGTACTCTTTTTTGACCAGTATGAGGCTATGCTGGGTTTTTGCACAATCCCCATCTGCAGAGTGAGGCCCAGAACTTCCTCATCTCTGGCAAACTGGTTGGGGTCCATTTACGCGCCCTCGCAGTTGGCAACAATTCTGCCCCTAGACCTTGAAAATATTGTTCGGCATACAGATTGCTCTGCTGAACATAAATTCCAAGAACCCATCATCTATATATAGTTGAAAAAAGTTGATGGGTTCAAAATTAGTGGTGTCCACTAGTATACCAGGATTGCCAGAAAATTGTGGCAATTCTGGCTGGACCATATTAGGGGAGGTCCAGTCAGATCCTGGTTCAGGCATCGCCACAGCCTGTGTTGCAGATACCCCTGCAATAGGCCTTTGGGCCGGTGCAGGATCAGGTAGTGCAACTACAGACCGTGCGGTCCCTGCACTACCACGGGAGCACCCTGGTAACTCCATGCGGCCACGCCGTGGCTCATCACGTAGTTCTTCGTCACTGGAACCGTCACTATCTGATGATGCTCCAGGGACAAGTCACTGTCTGAATCTTCAAAAGATTCATCAGCGCTGGGATCAGAGTCTGACATCATAAGGACGTCAGCTGCTTCCTCAGCGCTTAGAAACCTTTTAGCCATAATTTGCTTTCTGAAAATGTATTTTCAAAAGAAAATTACGCCGTTTGATAGTATCTATATATATATATATATGTGTGTATATATATATATGTACGTGTGTGTGCGTATATAATATATTCTATATATACATATATAAGCGTGTGCGTGCGCACGTGTGCGTGTGTGTGCGTGTGCGCGTGTGCGTGTGTGCGTGCGTGTGTGCGCGCGTGCGTGTGTGCGTGTGTGCGTGCGTGTGTGCGTGTGTGCGTGCGCGTGTGTGCGTGTGCGCGTGTACGTGCGTGTACGCGTGTGTGCGCGCGTGCGCGCGTGTGCGCGTGTGCGTGCGTAAATATGTATATAATATGTGTGTGTGCGTATATATGTATATATATGTGTGTGTGTGTATATATATATATATATATATATAATGTGTGTATTAGCAATTGATCACCTATTTTATGGAGACAGCCTCTGCGACACTAACACCTCGCAATCCACATGCAGACTGAGGATAGAAATGAAAAAATTATCAAGATTTGAAAAATTCATTCCCCGTGATTGGCTGGAGGGTCAATCGCTAGGTTACGGGGTCATTTTAGGGTTATATTTCTATCCTCAGCGGCCATGTTGGAGGTGGCAGTGACAATTGTGACAGCTAAGTGATCATTGTTACTACAGTGATCACATAGCTGTAAATAAAATGTGAAATAAAATAATAAAAAGGGGATTGTAATTTTATTAAATGTGGGGTTTGGGGGCATCTGGGCAGTTTTGATTTTTTTTACTACCCTTAGAGACCCTGTGTGTGGTGTTTTTTACTTTATGTTTTTTTTTTAATATTTTTTTTACATTTTATATTATAATGAGGCACACCGTTGGAAAGCTCAGGCTCTGGGCTTTCCATCGGTGCCTCATTTATCACTGCAGCCCTTACTTACCGATGAGGAGATAGAGAGGTCCTAAGGACCTCTCCCCCCTCCTCCTAAGGGCTGTCTATGCGGCTGTTGAAAGTGACGTCATCACGCCAGGCGTGATGACGTCACCGCGACTCCCATGATCCCACAGTGAGGGCCGACATCCCGGATGTCGGTCCCTCACTGTTTGCCGCCGGGGATCTCCGCCACACCGCCGCTTCGCTGCCGGGAGGATCGGACGCGCTGAGCGCGTCCTCCGCACAGCAGCGGGAACTTCCTGGACGCGCTCAGCGCGTCCGTAGCAGCGAAGTGGTTAAACCCTTAACTACCAAGTGATTTTCCAAAAAACCATTGTCAGAAACCATTTTTTTTTGAAAAAACTATTTTTTTATAAATTGTACAGTAATACATATCTATTACTGTAATAAACTATTTGGCCAACAGATGGCGCATCTACTGCAAAATTGAGTTACAGAGGTTTTAACAGCAGATCTTTTTTCTTCTATTTCTCCCTGTATCGGTTTCTAAAAGCCTGGTATTTCAGAGCTTTCAGCTGCCGATTTTACCATTTTGGCTCTTTGGGCATTATGCCCACAGGGCTAAAACTTTGGGGCACCTTCTGTGGCCCAAAAGCTAACAAAATTTGTTTGCAGCCAACAAATTTCATTTGCTTTTGGGCTGCAGGTTATCATATCGAGATATCTCGATATGGGGGCGCCAGATGATGCATTTATTGTCCGAGATATGTCGATATTGGTAGTGGAGGAGTTAACTGCCAAAGAAATACAAATTCCTTGTAAATAAGTTATTATTATTTCTATATTTCCATTTTTAAAGGTTTTAAATTTCAACAAGACACAAGACGGCTGTAATTTACTAGTGATGCTCAAGTTCATGAGACAGTTTCTGCCATCTTCACCCTTTCTATAGGCCATCGATATGATGTATTCATATGGACAAAGAGTTTCTAGTCTCCATAAGGTCCCTGTAGTACAAGAGCTTCACTTATGCGCCAAAAATAGGTCTACATATGTCGATCTGCTAGACAATACCAAATGTGAGCAGCTTGAATGCCCCATGGTAAACGGGTTGCCTCATCGCAGTCTGCTTAGTGAGTTAGATCTTGCGTTCTAATCCATGTAACTTAATATCATGGCTCGATGCCATCCCAGGAGACCTTTCCTTTTTCAGCTTCGTTCTTTGTGCATTATTCTCCTGGTCAGCCACACAGAATTGCTTTTTTCCCCCCTGCAATCTATTCTTAAAAAGCAGCAAAAGAGGTGACATGAAGGCGAGACCATCTGATGAGCTTTGGAGCTGTCAGTTTTAGAAACCAACGTGTCTGAGCTAATGGGCTTGGAGTTTCTTATTATTGTGATGCGGCTCCTCTTCCGAATACTTCAAAATGTTCTCCTTTTAAATTTATAAGCATGTTTTGTAAAAGAACATATAAAATATAAATGGTATAAGCAGGCTATTTTAGCACATTCAATTTAAATTTTTAATTAGAATTTTCAGTTAAATAAGCCCTTGTAGTTTAGCAACGAAAACATTAAAGGGAAAATTTTGCCAACAAAACTCCACTTACACGGCTTCTTAAAGCAGTGTTGATGTTTCACGTGGGGATACATGAAGCCCTCACTCTAGTCACCCTGTATGACTGCAAAGAAGATAGAAAGGAATCCCCACTCTCACTGTAACAAGTACAGCATACTTTACTGCTGCATTAACACAGCCAAGGAGAGGGCAGAATTAGGGATGTGCATGGCTAAAAAATTTGTTTTGTTTAGTTTCGTTTCGTTACGTTTTTAAATAATTTCATTTGGAATTTCGCAACTAATTGCGTTTCGTATTTCGTTTAATTTTTCGTATCGATTTCATATCGATTTCGGATCGATTCGAATTTCACATATCAATTCGATAGTTGATATCAATTCGAATTTTGGATCACTAAATAAAACCCAAATTAATCAAATTTTGCTGTTAAAAGAAAAGCTAGGGTTAAATTTTCAGCTGTGTCACAGATTTAGAATTTGAGTCAAATTAAACAGTGAAACAAAATTAAATTGTTTCATAAAGTCCTTTGCTGACTATTACTTGTATTGTAAGTTAAGATCAATTCGATAGTTGATATCAATTCGATAGTTCATTTCAAATTCGATAGTTGATATCAATTATTCAAATTTTTCTTTTATGATGATGACACATTGTAAAACAAAATAAATTCGTTATATACCATTTTGTTTAGTTTCGAATTCGTATCGTATCGATTTGTTATTCAGAAGTACTTCCGACCTACGAATTATCAAATTTCGTTACAAATTCTGAATTTTTCCGAAACGAATGCACATCTCTAGGCAGAATACAAGGAGAGCTCTGAGGTCACTCACTGCTGTACAGGGATATGATTCAGGGGGTTATAATGGCAGAAAATCCCTGTACTGTACAGATACGAGGTGTTGCTGTAATTTCCATACACAGACATCATGCAGCACATACAGATATTGGTATTTTTAGGAAGCTGCATTGCTAATAATCTCATTCTGATCACAACAAACCCCCATAAGCAGGAGATCTCACCATTGTATTATCTGTCTGCATCACATTTACTGCATGTGACACAAATGCCATTTCTACCTGTATGCTGATAATGCAGACCCTGTGTGCTATCAGGGCCAGATTTATAACTAGGCGGGGTAGGCGCCTGCCACAAGAGGGCACCTTGCTCTGTAAAAATAAATAAATAAATATTTTATTTTACAATTTACAATCATTTAGAGCACTGTATCTCTGGATCCCTATTGGCTAGAGGGACATATGAGGTATCATTGGAAACGCCATATATAACCAGGTTAGAACGAAAAATAAAATAACAAATAATATAATATTTTATTTTTTTCTAACGCAGCACTATTATTCAGTTTACAATTATAAAGTGAACAGTGATGCTGTGCTAACTCACCTTCTCATTTCCCACATTGCCAGCAAGTTTGGAACTGATTATGCAACGCATTGTTTCATCAACAACCTAGACCGTGGCACTGCAGTGAGGAGAGACAGGGGGACTTTTAAATCCTGCATCTCTGAATTGTACACCGCACAAGGTTAAGTGAGGTGTCATTGGAAAGGTCAGAGTCTGACCTTTCCAATGATACCAAATATGATCATGAAATGTGTAAAAATAAAAAAATTGAAACAAGTAAATGCAAAATGTATTTTTTTCTCTGTTCTATGGCAGAGGCAATATATGCTTTTACATATAAAACAAACAATGCCACTGCACTAACTCAACCAAGGCAACAGATTCTGCCCCTTCTGATTTGAGCGCAGAGAGAAACTGTTTTTCAGGTTTTTGAAATTATTTTTTTTTTCCTTTAACTTGCCCCAAAATGAAAATTTATAAAGTCATTTTGGCATGTTTCTTTTTTTTTTGGGGGGGGGGGTCGGGATGCTCCACATTTCTATGCCTACAGGCTCCTGAGATGTAAATCCAGCCCTGAGTGCCATTGTGCAAGATTAAGGACACCATCTAGAGTTTAGAATCTTTCCTCCCAGCAATATTTCTGTAAAGGATAAACAAATATATCACAAATTAAAAATGCTCCACATTTCTATTATTTTTAACATTTAATGGTCTTTGATTACTATTCTTTATGCAATATTGCAATTTCACTCTACATTTAAGTGTAGTACCCGGCTGGGTGGAGTAGAAGTAACATCACTGCTCTGTGTGGAAAAAACCTGTGGAGACACAGGTTCGATCCCGGCAAGAGCACCTCTCCAGTAAGTGTCCTTGGGCAAGACACCTAACGGTACAGACTCGCCACCCAGGACATACTTGAAAACAAAAGAAATCTCAATGTATCCTTCCTGGTAAAATCCTTTAACAAAAAAAACAAAACAACAATTGTGCTGCATGTTTCAAAGGAACGTTATGATAATGTTTTTTTTCACCAAAAAGCATTTGGTAGTGAAGGGGTTACTAAAATGAGACCGCTGAATACAACTTTAGGGCAAGCTTAGTATTTGGGAACATGCATAATAAAGCCACCCTATTTCCCCATTATCTCACATGGTAACAGTAGCTTTCAAACTATTATGTTATCATTTTTTTAAAAAACCTTTTAAGATTCCAGGGATTGTTTTAAAGTGTTATAACCCACCTCAGCTATTGCTTAACTAAAATTCCCATCACCGTTAGAGGTCATGGTCGCTTCACAGTTGTGGGCATTGTAGATCGATATCAGCTGCTGCAACGCATTTTGTTTTCCTTTTCCCCAGAGCCGTTGACATTAGCACAGCCAAGACTTGTACAGGCGTTGTAAGGATTGTTGCGTCAGTTCTCCGATTATTCCTACTGAGTTTATTGCTGCAGACCAAAGAGATTCTGCTTTTGTTAGTTCCGATGAGCAATAGGGCACGACAGGAACCTAGGTCTGATAGAATATGGTTTTTGACAGTTGCCTTGCTACGCAGCTCGCCAGCGATCTAAAAATAAACATCTAAGTGTTTTGCGAACTATGAATATTCAGCACTTTGCACATATTTTCCTCCTGCCAAATCTATGGATGAACTCTCCCTAAACTGAACATAAATTATAGCAAAATGTATGCTGATTGCCAAAGACATGCTTGATAAAAAAAACAAGCGTATGCATAGCGTGGAACAGAGCCAAGTAAACCATGTTAGTGCGGCATGAAATCTTGTGATACTTTGTTTCACTCCCTTTGATGGGAATAACAGAGAGTTAAGTAGCGATTCAGTCTGAGAAGCAAATTTACAAAAGGATATTTTCGACGTTCTTCACATTCAGCCCTCGGTATGTTCCAAGTAGGAGGCCAACCAACAGTTTGTGTTGTGAGTGCTCATTGCTGATCTACATGACAGTGGCATGACGTGATTCCTCTACAGGGGTTCTAAGGGTGCTATACATCCCCAAAATTCTCATGGAGAAGACTGACTGATGCTAGGCTCATAACTGGGAATATTCACTCTGCCATTTTTTCTACTCGCCTCCTGCTCCTAAAGACACTACTTAGGGCGAAACGCGTTGAGCAGGGAGTTTCAGCAATGATTTTATTCACTCACTATTTTGGCCACCTAATGTAATGAGAAGGAAGGACTCACCGGAGAAAATGCTGGGAAAGATTGAGGGCAAAAGAAGGAGGGGACGACAGAATGAGGTGGCTGGATGGAGTCACTGAAGCAGTAGGCGTGAGCTTAAATGGACTCCTGAAGATGGTAGAGAAAAGGGAGGCCTGGAGGAACTTTGTCCATGGGATTGCGATGGGTCGGACACGACTTTGCAACTAGCAACAACAAAAAACCTTATCTTTTGACGCATCTCTGCCATTTGGCTACAGGACGAATTTAGGAGATGTGCAATGAGCACTCCTTGAACTGACCTCCAAGCTAGTACTTGCCTTTTAATTAGGTTAGCAGACACTGGTCTGCATTACTTGCCTGTCTTCCCCTCTTCCTACTGTCCTATACAAGTGGACCCACGAAGGCCTATGTTCCTTGTTTGTTTAGGGGAGCACAACTAGAGGGGAGCACAGCTAGGCTAGATACTAGGAGTCCTTCACCAGCTGAACTGTAGTAGTTCTATTTCTAGGAACCCCTATCCTCTATGAGATGTTGCTTGTCTCTAGGGTAGCTAAATATAGGTTTTCTGAGCCAATTTCACTATTAATATGTTTATTTGTCTGTCTGTCTGTCTGGTATGTAAATACCTTTTACCCATTAGTATTAAATGTTACATTTTAATATTGCTGCACTGGATCTATGATATATTTTTCCATAGGCTCATAATTGGCATGAAAATACTTACATTGCAGCATATTTTGTGATTTATGTACATATCCAGGGACCTAGGTT
The DNA here is from genome assembly GCA_009667805.1 of Leptobrachium leishanense. Lineage (NCBI taxonomy): Eukaryota > Metazoa > Chordata > Amphibia > Anura > Megophryidae > Leptobrachium > Leptobrachium leishanense. The sequence continues at coordinate 99,226,556 of CM019072.1, forward strand.
AATATGAATTTTGTGCTTTACATATATTTTAAAGCAAGACCAGTGTGTCCCCTTTGGAGAAATGAAATCCACTGTCATCTCTTTCCTTTTCAACTATCTTACTTTAAACAAGATAAAATGAGCAGCTCTCACACCCATTGTAACAAAAAGTTCAGGAACTTTGTTGCTGCATTACAACAGCCAGATATTTGGCAGAATACAGGGAGAGCTCTGGGGTCACTCACTGTTGTACAGGGCTAAGGTTCAGGGGGTTATAATGACTGAAAATCCCTGTACAGCACAGATACAAGGTGTTACTGTAATTGCCATAAACAGGCATTATGCAGCACATACAGATACAAGGTGTTGCTGTAATTTCCATACACAGGCATTATGCAGCAAATACAGCTACAAGGTGTTACTGTAATTTCCATACACAGGCATTATGCAGCACATACAGATACAAGGTGTTACTGTAATTTCCATACACAGGCATTATGCAGCACATACAGATACAAGGTGTTACTGTAATTCCCATGCACAGGCATTATGCAGCACATACAGATACAAATTGTAACTGTAATTCCCATACACATGCATTATGCACGCAGCACCTACAGATATAAGGTGTTACTGTAATTTCCATACACAGGCATTATGCAGCACCTACAGATACAAGATGTTACTGTAATTTCCATACACAGGCATTATGCAGCACCTACAGATACAAGGTGTTACGGTAATTTCCATACACAGGCATTATGCAGCACATACAGATATTGGTATTTTTTGGAAGCTGCATTGCTAATAATCTCATTATAATCATTATAAACCCCTGTAAGTAGGAGATCTCACCATTTTATTATCTAACTGCATCACATGTACTGTATTTGACACAAAAGGCAATTTCTGCCTGTATGCTGATGATACATTGCAGACCCTTGTAAAATTTTGGAAGATAATGGATGCCATCTAAAGTTAGAATCAGAACCTTTAATCCCAACAATATTTCTGTACTGGATAAATGAATACATGGAAAATTAAAAATGAGCAAATTTACATTATTTGATAATTTTAAATGGCTCAGATAAACAATTTATATTTTACCATATATTTAATCTATTAAATTATTAAATTATCTTCACCTCCCATGAACCAAATTAATGTTATGATAAAACAGTTTTAAATAAAAAGAGCTTGTTAGTGAAGGGGTTAACATTCCATTTGATCTCATAGCATGTGACATCTACTTTGCACTGTCCTAAAATTTCAGGATAGCAAGGAAGCCGCATGGACAGTCAAAGAGTGAAACTGTGCAGGACCAGTGATAAAGATACATTGTGTAAACATGTATCCGCAGCTGAGATAAAAAAAGAGTAAAAATACGTATATACATAAAATATTGTGCATATCCTTAGGGGTGAATTTTGTGCTATGGTAAAATAAAACATCTCTGGAACTCTCTGGAACGCTCTCCCTCGTACTGTCAGACTTTCCCCTAACTTCTCTTCCTTCAAACGCTCCCTTAAAACATTCCTATTTAGGGAAGCCTACCACCCAACTCACTGACACAACCATCAATCACTCTCACCTTACAGTCCTCTCCTCCTGTTTCCAACTCCAACCCTCCTAGATTGTGAGTTCCTACGGGAATAGGGCCCTCATCTCCTCCTGTACTGTTTGTCAAATGTTGTTCAATGTATTGTAACCCTGTCTATACTGTGCTTATTGTACAGCGCTGCGGAATATGCTGGCGCTTTATAAATAAAGAAGAATAATAATGATAATAATAAAAAACATTACAAAGGTCATGTTTATAACTATAAACATTAAGGAAATTGTGTGGTGTGTTTTTTTTTTTACTATCTGCACAAATAACACAATGACCTTAAAATAAGTAGATTAATTTAATGGTCCGTTAAAGAAAGATAGCTGTCCCCTACGCAGCAAGCGACATGATTCGCACTATAGGAAGATTCCTATAACAACATGCGTCCTTCGTACATTCCATATTGTCTTGAATAGTATTAATTAAGAAACACAATGACTAATTGGCATGATGATTTTCAGTTCTGGGTATTGTTAATTGAACATTATGGAAGTGTCAGTGCAAGATATGCCTTCACTGATAGTGAGTCACAGCAATAATCTGTGTCATTAAACCAAGACAATGCAGAGGGTGGAGAGGAGTGTCCAAGAAATCACAGCGTTATATAGAATTAAACAGAAATCTATAACGTGACTTCATGGCCCTAACGTCTGCAGTTTTGGCTTGTTTGAAATTCGAAACTGTACAATCCTTAGTTAACCATTTCACTACCAAAACAAGTATATACACAATTTCCCGTTGTATTACAATGAGAAACATAAACTAGTATAAAAAAAAAACATTCTCATATCTTTTTAATGTGAAATTGAGGCGCTAACTGTGGAGATATGACATTATCTGTGAGATCTCACTCCTGTACAGATCTTTATCCTGAAATGAAGCTCCAAAGAGCTTCCCACTCCCTCATTTTAAGAAAAGGTTCAACAATTTAAATTTTCAATTTTTTTTAAATCAAAAAAAATGGTAGGGCGCTGCCCCATCTGACCCTGTGGACAAACCTCCACTGCTGCAATGAAGAAATACCTCTATGTATGAGTGAAAGATTTATTTGCCTGAATTCGGAAATTCGGAAGACTCCCAAATCTGGATTATTCGGGGTCTTTCAAATATCAGTGTGTTACTAACCTCCCTGATGCTCCAGATGGGTACTGCTTTTCACTGACGCTCCAGATGACTGAAGTACCACAAGTAACAAGCTGGGAGACTTTGCAGCTCCAGCAGGTGACATACTGCACAGAATCATGCTGGCTCTTTGCAGCATGTCCCTCTAAAAGAGCTGCTCAGCGCACCCATTGATGCTGCAGCAGGAAGTGTAATTGCAGCACGTGCTGTGTCCCTCTCCCCTCTGACTTTGGATTCTCCCAAATTCCAAAATCCCGAATGCTTGTGGCTGGGTGGTAAACCTGCTCAACCTGCATATACTTATGTTCAGGGCCACTAGCCACGATGAAGGCAGTGAGACATAGCTGGTTTAAGGCTAGGGCCAGACAAACACATTTTTCACATCTACCGTCATACGATGCACAATTTCGGCCGTATTTTTTACGGATCCAAACCAGGAAACTTTGGGTGTCTGGACATTATGTTGGCCAGACAGGAGCGGCATCTGACGTCTCCTAATCACGCCGCTATGCGGGCGCAGCGCACTCTGTACGTCAGTACTAGCGGTTCAACGTTATTGCAAAAATTTGTTCGTTTGCCGCTTGCGTCGCGCGGCTGAACTTTCATGCGGCCGTACTTCGTGTGTGGGCCTGCGTTGGACGTCATTTTCTGCTACCACGGCCGTAATAAAGTGCGGCTAAAGGCACGTTCGCACTGCGTTCGTCTGACCCCAGCCTAAGTGTGCCAGAACCGGCAGCGGCAGGCCTGAAAACAAGACCCACCATGGGATTAAAGAAAGCGAAAAAGAGGAAAATAAAGATAAATGAGTTGGGAGGGCAACCAGAAGTGGCCAGCATTCACAGGCTATGGCACCATAGGTTTAAATACTGAATAGGCCCCTTCCACAATTCCAGGCCTCATAGGTAGATATATATATATATATATATATAATAAAGTTTATTATTGCAAAAGTCATTTACACATCTCAGCAACACATAGAAATGCTTTACAGATCTCATGCGTTACATTCCCCATATGCAGCAAGGAACTCTGGGTAAGACATGCAAATGACATTTGCAATTTCTCATTTTTTTGCATCCTGAGTCTTTTTTAACAGAGAACCCTCTAATCAATGCCATGCCATACTAGGTGGCTCCCCCCCCCAAAGATCAGGTATATTCAACAGGTCACAGCCACTCCTGTACAGCTGTTTCGGGCTTATTGTGTCCTCTTCAGCAGGAGATAGGCTGTGACCAGTTGCAGTTTGATGCTTTACCCACAGGGTATATATACTCGCTCAAACATGTGACTAGTTCTATTTACAGACAGAGATCATTTTAAGAAAATGTATGGTCTAATTTAACAGGGATTTACAGAGTCACACGGCTTAATTTAACAATGATTTGCAGATCTGCACGCATAACTACACAGAGATCCGCTACCCTATCAAAAGTGCTAAAGAAAATTTAAGTAAGAGAGGATTATGCCTCGGAAGACTATCTGATGTGTGAACCAGCCGAGCGAGATGAGGCATTTTCATATCTTTCTGGAAATAGCGCAATTTTTTTTTTCTGCCCGGGTGTAATTAACTCGGGATCGGCCAGCGGGTCTTCCGAATTAATCTCAGTAATACGTATCGCAGGTTCCATGCACAGAATGTTCTAATTTAGAACGCTGACTTGCAAATACGCAATCTTCTTCTCTTCCAGTCGGATCATCGAGGTACTTTCTTCCTCCTGACGAGCAAAAACGAAGACCTTAAGCCGCCCAGAATGAAACGGACCCGTTCTGAAACTAACAGGATCCTCCTGCAGTCTCGCTCAGATGTCACGCTTTGCTCTGAATAACATCATCCTTTCTATGGTGTCAGCTTTTCCATTATGTAGCTTGCTTTCCATCTACACCTTTCAATACAAATCATTATAACATATGGCCCCGGCTACTGTAATTGCAGACTTAACATAAACAACCTAAAAGCCTAAACAGAGCAAGCACAATTTGTAATTGTGTTGTCACTTAAAAAGAAGAAAAAAAATATAAGGAAAGAGAAAGCAAATGCTTATAATAAAAAAACATTACGGGAGAAACAAAATGTTTGCCCTCGTATTACCTTCTCTTTAGTGGTGGCTCTAGGGTCATTGGGGCCGTAGGCCATGCTCAAACCCGAGGCCCTTCTTCTTGTGCGTAAAATTTAGAAATTAACTAATAGTGTTATTCACTAACCCCCGAATTGACCCCAAATTACCCCATACTGTGTATTTTATTGCTTGGTGCAATTTCAGGAAATTCTTCTATTCACTATGCTGCCAGATCTCCAAATATAGTCAAATTGACGGCCAAGTATGGTGCAATTAGCTGCAATTCAGCGCCCCGTGGCTGCTCTGAATTTGCCCCTTAGAAGACTTTTGTGTCTTCTATTCACAGAACACCGAATTGCACTGATATTTCCAGTGAAATGTCCAGATCTTAATGGTTTCAAATTGAACCCCTTGCTGTCGCTGGACGTTCTATACCATCCTCGCGGTGGGGGGGGCTTTGAAGACTCAGGGCGAACATGTACGACCCGCTGTCTTCAATGGGCCACCTCGGCCCCTCCTCGCAGCTGGCGGCGGGCTACAGAGAGACAGCCTGAACTAAGGTCGTCCCCCTGCAGCCAATGACACGCGCCACACGTCGGCTGCGGGCTGGCTGACATTCAGCAGCTCACCCGGCACCTGTTGGCAAGGCATACCTGTACACCTCGCCAATGTTAACCCATCCCTGACAGACAACGCTTGCCATCATTAACCCTTTCGCTGCTGAGGCTTTTCACACCTCTGTGCTGAGGTAATTTTTACCGGTTTTGCTCATCATGTTTAAATGTGTTTTGAAGGCTTATTTTAGTATATGACCCAGACATATTATATATCGTTCTTTCCGTCAGACTCGGTAGATTCATAATATGTCATTATTATATGTATACGTTATGTTATGTCTGTATATTATAACAAAAATGCAATAAAATATGTATTTTCAATAATTTACAATGTGTAAAGTGTTTTTTTTTCACATTTTAACATGCGAGCAATTGCGGTTATATTTTGTATGGGGTGCGCTTGTTAAAAAAATTAGAGATGGGGTCTCGTTACATTTTTTTTTGGGGAAAATTACACGATTTTTAACAAACGCACCGCATACAAAAATCGTTAGTGCAGCATCATTGTTCACATTATAATTGAAATGGGAACAATATTGCAGCATTAACGAACCAAAAAAAAGAGAAAAAAAATGTTTATTTTTTTTATAATTGTTTTTAAATATATTTTTATTTTTATTTTTAATTTTTATTTTTTTTAAAAAACTTTTTTCACAGTAGTGTTTGGTATCATTGGAACGGCCATGCTCTGGCCGATCCAACCATACCAAACTTAACCCCTAGCTGCCACGGATCGGGAGATAGGGAGTTCATTGGAACTCCCTATCTCCACCGTTGGTGGCAGTTAGGGGTTAACTCTAGGACTGGCGTCATCGTGCTATGCACGATGACGCCAGTCCTCAGGGGGAGTTCCCGGAGGCTTGGCCGACATCCAAGATGTCGGCCAGCTCCGGGAAAGGATCACGAACCGGCGCTTTTCAGCGCCGATTCGCGATCCAGCTCCCCAGGGGTTAATGCCAGGCACCATTTGGAAGGGCAGGCTGTGCCCTTCCAAATGGTGCCTGGGTTAACCCCCGCAACGCCGCCGATCGGGAGGGAGAGAGGTCCGAAGGACCTCCCCCCCTCCCTTTCAGGCGCCTCCTCCGCACATGCGGGGGGGGCGCCTGAATTAGGTGTCATCGCGCTGCCGCGATGACACCTAATTTCAGCGGCGGCGGTTCCGGATGCTGGGCTGACATCGAGGATGTCAGCCCGCACCGGGGGGGCCAGCGATCGGCCGGAACTCGGCCGAATGCTGACCCCAAAGTGAGGACGCGCTCAGCACCAGCTGAGCGCATCCTCCGCATCGAAGTGGTTAAGGTGTTAAACAGGCAAATCTCATAGGTCTCTATTTAAAAAAATTTAAGATCTTTTTTTTTTTTTAAATTAAACACCGTTTATTTTATTTTTTCCAAAAAACTTTTTATTTTTTATAAGACCTTTTTGTATTTTTTTAGGTGACATTTTTTTTCAAAGACTTATTTAAAATTTTGTGACAGACCTTTTTATTATTTTTTTTAAAGGACTTTTTTATTATTTAGACACATTTTTAATCCATTTTTATTGATTTAAACTATCGGGAGAATAGGAGACTTTTTAAAGAAAATTTCAGTGCGGTGGGATTCGCGGATGCCAATTCAATGCACTTTGGCGGGTTATCAGCGACGTCCGATAACTGCTTTGTTGACTCCAGTTTCAGCAAAACACAGTGACCATTAGCCAAATAGTGAATTCACTGTATTTTCGGCAAAATAGAATTGCCAAAGGGTGCTGAAATACGGGGAACACAAAACACCGAAAGTGCACGCAATAGACCCTTACGTACATTCCTAATAAGACTAACTCAGCTTTCTTAATAGAAAAGTGTACATGAATGTAGGATGGTACTTATAGAACATAATATGTTAGTATTTTGTAAATAAATCGTAATCTGAGGCCACAGATGTTGTGAGGCCTTAGGCAACAGTCTGGTTTGCCTAATTATAGAGCTGCCTCTGCTTCTGTATTTAATAGCTATATTATTATCAGTATTCAAGCACTTCTAGATTATTTTTGAAGGACAAACAGCTATATTGTCTATAGATTGTGGTTCAGGGATGCCTACATTTCCATTTGTTACCTAGCACGGTTATTCAGAGAGAGCCGGTCTGGCCCCAAAATTTCACCGAACAGTGAATTTCCCCATACGGTGCCATTTCGTGGCCATTCGGCTATTCAAAAAGCAGGTAGTTAGCTAAATTTTGGCGAATTGCCAGCGAAATAAGGTGCCTGTTCGGCGGCAGTGAATTTCCTCATAGAGAAGCAATGGTTAATCTATTCAGAGACGCAGAACGGCAAAGAAATGTCAGTGAAATGCCCTGATGTTCGGTGGTTTCATTCGGCAGGTTTAATCAGGCGAATCCCAAAGTTTTCAATGTTAAAAATATTCCTGGTTTTATTCAATATCTATTTTTTTTAACCCCTGTTTCAATGGATCTTCAGCTGCGTTCTGTGGTTTATTGGATGCGTTTGGTGGTTTTCCAGCGGTATATCGGATGTTTTCGGCGGTCGGTCGGCTTTTTTCCAGTGGCATCCGACAGTCTGTTAGTCGGGTCGCCAGCTGCGTTCAGCGGTTTGAGGATGCATTTGGGAGTTTATCGGATCAATTCAGTGACTTTTTGGTGGCGCTCGGTAGTTTTTCAGATCCGATCAGCAGTTTATCGGATGCGTTTGGTAGCTTTATTGGCGGCGTTCGGTGGCTCGATTTGGTGCACTTCAAGGACCCTGTGGTGAATGCTGAATTCACAGCTGGGTCGGCGAATTGAGCTCGCTGAAGTGCGTTGATGAATTTTCCACCAAAATTTCAGTGCCCTTTGAATAACCTCTATAGTCTTATTACTTATGAAATGCACCAAAAAGACAGAAAAAAAAAATATATCCCCCAATATTCCCCAAAAACATATTGGACCCTATTACAATGTTAATGCTAACGGTAGCGCTCAGCTGTGTGAGTGTTAATATTAGCGTTGGTTGCCCTATAGCGCGGCCGACCATATAATATTCCAAACACTAACGGGTTAAAAAACCCATTAGCGACTCAAAGCTTGCGTTTTCCAGGGTGAGATTACTGTACTTTGCGTTCCCTATGTTTAACATGGGGGAGCGCAAAGTTTTAGTGCTAGGATTACAAAGTCCTAACGCTAATTACGTCCCACTGCGGTTAACTGAAAAGTTTACCACAGCTTGGAGCTGGTGCTGACGGATTCCAGTTCTGAAGAATCAGTCAGCACCAGCTGAAGAACAACCCAAAAATCAGATACTCACCTCTCATCCCGCGACAAGAATGGCAGCTCAATCCACTTCTTCTGGCCGGCTGGAGCAGAGGGAGACTGGGGGAAAAGAGTCCACCGAATCCCTCCGCAATCACTTTCGCGGCCCTGCACGATCTCGTGATAGGCGATCCTGCAGGCCATGTGAAAGGCAGTGGAAGCCTCAATGGAGTCCTATGGACTTCATGGAAGGAATGCTTGCAGTGGTGCTTAGCGCTGCCTCGAGCATCCTGAGGCTTAGCACTTCGTTTCGGGGCAGGCTGCTGGATTAGCGCTTGCCTCATTATAATATCACGCTAAAGTGGGGATGCTAAGGAAGAACCTGCAGGTGCACATTATCCTCCTTAGCATCCCTGTTTAGTGTGAACATTGTATTATGTGTCTTCTCTCTTCTGGAGACGGAGCTCTGAACCTGCCATTGATTTCCAGTTATAATTGTTAATGATCCAGTCCCTAGTGAGTTTTTCTTTGTTTGTTTTATTAAGCCATTAGGAATACCCTTAACCCCTTAAGGGCCGCTGACGTACCCTGTACGTCCTGTCCTCGGGTCTCCCTTAGACCCGCGGACGTACAGGGTACGTCAGCGGCGCCTAATCCCCCTCCCTCCCGATACTCACCTCCCTCGCTGGATCCCTCGGCGATCTGGCAGGGAGGAAGCCTGCCCATGTGATTTACATGGGCAGGCGAGGCTGATGACGTCGCCATGCTGCGTGGTGACGTCATCAGCAGGCGTCCCCATGCTAAGCAATGGAGGGGAGGGGGGCTCCTTCGGGGCCCTCTATCTCCCTAACCATTGCAGCTAGGGAGATGCTTTTTACACCGCTGAAAAGGGGAGAGTCTCCCCTTTTCAGCAGTGTATAGCATTAATTGTTTCGCCGCCGGATCACGTTTCAGCACCAATTGGCGCCAAAACGCGATTCGAACCAGGAGGGGGGCTGACATCTTGGATGTCAGCCAAGCCTCCAGGTCACCCCCCACCCACTGACATCCTCACCATATGTGTGAGGATGTCAGTGGGCCAGTTAACCATCTAGCTGCCATGTAGAGATAAGGGGATCCTAAGGATCTCTTTATCTCCCGATCCCTGGCAGCTAGATGGTCATATTTGACATCATTTGAAAGGCCTGATTATGGCCTTTCAAATGATACCAAACATGACCAGGTTTGGTTTAAAAAAAAAATACAAAAAAAATAATAAAAAAATTAAATAAAATAAAAAAGTTTTTGTTTTAAAAGTTTTTTTTGTCTGAGGGGGGTTTAATTAAATAGGACCTAGGCTGTCATCTAAAAATAATTAGCACAAAATGGTCAGAATGAGCGCAGCGCACATAGGTGAACTGTCTCAGCAGTGAAGGGGTTAAAAAGCAAACGCATGTAAAAATTGGGTATTTATAGTCTCGGGACAAAATTTGGAACCTATTTAGCTGGGGTCTTTTTGGGTGGTTGTAGATTTTGGGGATTAAATTACGAAAAAGTGTGTTTTTACCATTTTTTTCCTCATATTTCATATTTTTTTTATAGTAAATTATCCGATATGATGGAAATAATGGTATTTCTAGAAAGTCCATTTAATGGCGGGAAAAACTGTGTATAATATGTGTGGGTTGAATAAACGAGTAAGAGGAAAATTTTACCTAAACACTAACAGCGCAGAAACGTAAAAACAGCAGCGGTCACTAAAAGACGGATTTGTGTAAAACCGCCCGGTCACTAAGGGGTTAAAATCCTGGTGCATGATGGGGGCCAGGGTGGGAGTCAAGAGGGGTTTTGTTTTTAGCCCCTCGGATTTAACACCCCACCTAATGCACCTTCCCTGGGGTTTTGCGGTCAGATCACTCGCTCATCTTTACTTTTATTCCTCTCTAAAATCGTGACAGCATTTCTTCTCCGGATAGGAAGAAGCAATTTACCAAAAGAAAGAAGACAGAGGACCTTTTGGGGCTGTAAAATACGGATAGGCCTCATTATACTAAAAAGCGCTTTCCATAAATTGCTGTTTTTTTTTTTAAAACATATCACAAAGAAATAAAGTGCTCTGTGACAGCTGATAAAAAGGAATTCTACACAAACAAAAGACTGTGCGCAACAGAACAAGTATTTCAGAGAATGAGCGTGGACTTCAATGCTTCTTTGGAACACAGACCCACTGGGGCTTCTACATCTTAACTATCTCACTACCTGCACCTAAATAATGGCCAATTACAGCGACACCTCTCGTATTTTAAGATGAACGCGGCTTACAGATCCCGCAACGGAAAATGTCACACATTCCAATAGATGGAAAGTATTTACAAAAGTAAGACCGTGTCCCAAGTCATAGGTCCTAAAAAATATGTGGGACACATATAACTGATAAAACTGGAAAATCAGGCAAACTATTTTTATAGGAGAAAAGAAGCCTAACTAGGCTGAAAACTGACAAGAATTATTTTATTAAACATCTTAATAACACTGATACATAGAAAATTAAAACACAATTAATAGTAAATTGATCGCTCGCCCTTAGGGGAAGAAAATTCCAAAAATTCCTATTAATAACAAAAAGGTAATAGTATAAAGGAATAAGCTCCTTGTGAGGTGTAATATGTAGTATACTGCCGTTCTATGAAATAATATAATTCATTCGGCGATGAGTAAATCTCTAACGTGCAGGAGAGTATTGATGCACAAGGAGATACAAAGATGGATACGTAATGTCGTTTACCATAGATCAGTTGTTAATAAACCTTCATTTTTTCCAGACCACAAAATGGTCATTTGAATACATCGTCAATTACTATTTAAACTGTATAATATTCTGATACAATTTATCGGATTGTATCGATACATTTCTCAGACACACTTTAAATGGTGAAAGTGAACTTGCTCAATTGCTAGAAACTTAAGGTTTGTTGTAGAACCTGCATGGAATGCCTTTAGATGTCGTGCAATTGGGGTGTCTTTGGGATCCCTAACTGACCTCAGATGTTCCAGAATTTGAGTCTTTAATGGACGAATGGTTTTCCCGACGAATTTAACGCCGCACTCAAATATTAGTTGGTATACTACTCCATACTCTCATCACGTATGCTGTTCTGAATTTTTCATATCTTTAAAGATTACTCTATACCGTTAAATTATCGTTAGATCAATCGATCAGTGGTGTCAACTCAAGTAGGTGGCATGAACCACCGAGGTATAGCCTAGATCTTTCCCGCTAATCGTTTGGACTTTAAGCATTTTTTCTATGCATGCTACTTTGATTGCCTATAGATTTCACAAAAATCTTCATAATTGTATGGGTCGCTGAACATCTCAATTCTTGTATTTTTGAGGATTACTCTATAACGTGAAATTATTGGGTCTTTCCTCTATTACCACCACTTGAAAAACACTTAAAGATTCCGGCGATATATGTTATTATTAGAAACATAGAAACATAGAACCATAGAAAAATGTCGGCAGATAAGAACCTTTCAGCCCATCTAGTCTGCCCAATTACATGGATACTTTACCTGGATTTATCTTTTGTTTAGGATAGCCTTATGCCTATCCCATGCTTGCTTAAATTCAATTACTGTTTTGGCCTCTACCACTTCAACTGGAAGGCTGTTCCATGTATCCACCACCCTCTCAGTAAAATAATGCTTTCTGATGTTACTTTTAAACCTTTGCCCCTCTAATCTAAGACTATGTCCTCTTGTTTTGCTAATTTGTTTCCTTTTAAATATACTCCCTTCCTCTACCTTGTGGATTCCCTTTACGTATTTAAATGTTTCTATCATATCTCCTCTGTCTCGTCTTTTTTCCAAGCTGTACATGTTAAGATCATTAAGCCTTTTCTGGTAACTTTTCTCCTTCAAGCCGTACACCATTTTAGTAGCCCTTCTCTGAACTCTCTCTAAGATGTCTATATCCTTCTGGAGATACGGTCTCCAGTACTGCACACAGTACTCCAAGTGAGGTCTCACCAGTGCTCTGTACAGTGGCATGAGCACTTCCCTTTTCCTACTGCTAATACCTCTCCCTACAAAACCAAGCATTCTGCTAGCATTTCCTGCTGCTCTATTACATTGACTACTTACCCTTAGATCCTCTGAAATAATAACCCCTTTCCTCAGATGTTGAGGTTAGGACCGTATCAAATATTCTATATTCAGCCCTTGGGTTTTTACGTCCCAGGTGCATTATCTTGCACTTATCCACATTAAAACTCAATTGCCACAGCTTCGACCATTTTTTTAGTTTACCTAAATCATTTGTCATTTGGCTGATCCCTCCAGGAACGTCAACCCTGTTGCAAATCTTTGTGTCATCAGCAAAAATACATACTTTTCCATTAATAACTTCTGCAATATCACTAATAAAAATATTAAATAGAATGCGTCCAAGTACTGACCCCTGAGGTACCCCACTGGTAACAAGACCTTGCACCGAATAAACTCCATTTACCACAACCCTCTGTTGCCTGTCACTCAGCCACTGCCTAATCCATTCAACAATATTGGAATCCAAGCTCAAAGTTTGCAATTTATTGATAAGCCTTCTATGCGGAACAGTATCAAAAGCCTTACTGAAATCTAAATAAGCAATGTCTACTGCACCACCTGTGTCTATTATTTTTGTTACCCAATCAAAAAAATCAATAAGATTAGTTTGGCATGATCCCCCTGAGGTAAACCCATGTTGTTTCTGATCCTGTAATCTATGTGTTTTTAGATGTTCAACAATCCTTTCCTTTAACATGGTTTCCATTAATTTCCCCACTACTGACGTAAGACTAACTGACCTATAGTTCCCCCATTCCTCCCTACTACCCTTCTTGTAAATGGGCACAACATTTGCTAATTTCCAGTCTTCTGGGACGACTCCCGTTAACAAGGATTGGTTAAATAAATCTGTTAATGGTTTTGCTATTACATCACTGAGCTCTTTTAATAATTTAGGGTGGATCCCATCAGGCCCCATTGACTTATTTGTCTTTACTTTAGACAACTGCTGTAGAACCTCCTCCTCTGTAAACTCATATGTAAATGTCTTGTTAGTGTTTCCTCCTAACTGAGGTCCCTTTCCTTCCTTTTCTTCTGCAAAGACTGGACAAAAATATTCATTGAGGCAGTCAGCGAGACTTTTATCCTCTTCTACATACCTTCCTTTCTTTGTTTTTAATCTAACTAATTCTTGTTTTACTTTTCTTCTCTCGTTTATGTATCTAAAAAATGTTTTGTCCCCCTTTTTTACTGACTGAGCTATTTTCTCTTCTGCGTGTGCTTTGGAAGCTCTTATAAATTGCTTTGCCTCTTTCTCCCTAATCTTATAGGTTTGCCTATCTTCTTCACTCTGAGTTTTTTTATAATTATTGAATGCTATCTTTTTGTTCTTCACTATTTTGGCCACTTCTGCAGAGTACCACAGTGGTTTCTTCCCTTTTTTGTTTTTGCTAACAAGCCGAATGCAATTGCCTGTGGCCTTCAAATAATGCTTCCTTTAAATAATCCCATTTCTCCTGGACTCCCTTTAAACTCCTCCAGTCTGATAATGACTCATTCACACATTTGGTGCGGCTCCATCCCTGTTCTTATATTAAACCACACTGACTGGTGATCACTAGTTCCCAAATTTTCACCTACAACAACGTCTGATACCAAACCTCCATTTGTGAGTATTAAATCAAATATGGCCTCTTTACGGGTCGGCTCCTCAACTACTTGTGTTAGAGATAATCCCAGTAGGGAGTTTAGAATATTTGTACTCCTGGTGCACCCAGCTATTTTGGTTTTCCAGTTCACATCAGGAAGATTAAAGTCCCCCATGATAATAACTTCCCCCTTCATTGCCATTTTGGCTATTTCCTCAAACAGCAGATTATCTAGCTCTTCTACTTGTCCAGGGGGTCTATAGATCACACCTACACGAGCTACTGTATGATTGCCAAATGTTAGCGTAACCCAAACTGACTTTATGTTCACCTCGCTCACTTTTATTTGGTTCGTTTTTATGTTGTTTTTCACATACAGGGCCACTCCTCCTCCTTTCCTACCTTCTCTATCTTTTCTATATAAAGAGTACCCCAGTATTGTTATGTCCCAGTTATTTTTCTCACTGAACCATGTCTCAGTAACATCCGCTAAATCTACTTTTTCAGCTGCCATCATTGCCTCCAGTTCATTGATTTTATTGACTAAACTGCGAGCATTTATAGACACGACTCTGAGCTTGTCATTTTTTACCCCGCATGTTGCTTGCACCCTCCGATTTAGTTTTGGGGGACAATCGGGCAGATTGTTTTTTACCCTTTTGTCCCCCCTCCCAGTTTAAATATTTCTTTGTGAAACCTTTGAACTTCTCACTGAGAACATATGTTCCCCTATAAGTAAGATGCAAACCATCTTTTTAATACAGTTCCTTTCTGCTCTAATTAGAGCTATCATGGGACACAAAGCCAAATCCTTGCTCCTGACACCATTCCCGAAGCCACAAATTAAATTCCCTATTGCGCATCTGCCTATCTTGAATGTTATGCACAGGCAAAACTTCAGAGAATGACACAGTGGACGCAATCTGCTGTATTTCACCTCCAAGAACACAAAAATCTTCCTTAATCTCAGAAACCTCATTGCTAGCCAAGTCATTTGTCCCTAGATGGACTAGAACGTCCACTTCCCCTTGCTGCTTTGCTTGTTTGACAATATTGAGAATACGTCTCTTGTCTCTACGAGCAGTAGCCCCAGGAAGACATTTCACCAAACCACTACTCTCCAGCTCAACACCTCTTATGATAGAATCACCCAGCAACAATTGCCTTCTATCAAGTCCCACCTTTTCCTTTTTGTCCTTGGTTGCAGTCCTGCATACCTTATTTAATGAGATATTCAATAAAAGAGTATCCTACGTTTCTGGAGCTCATTCTGATAGGTACTGTCTCTGATTCTAGCCTCTAGTCAATTCATGTTCTTGTCTAGTCAAGTCTGTTCTGTTATCCCTTTGAGTTGTAGCCTCATTCCGATCCTGCTTATGTTTTCCCATGTCTAGTTCTGTTTATGTTTATTTAGTCTAGTATTCTTTGTATATTTAGTTCAGGTCTGTTTCCCTTTCTGTTTATGTTTTGCTAAGTTCCCTGGTCTCTAGTTTCATGTGTATTTAGTTCTGGATCTTCTGTCTGTTTATATTAGTTCCTCTTTGTGTCTTAGTGTTGTAAATAAATTCCTTTATTTACTATTTAGTAATGTCTGTTCATCTCTAGTCACTGCAAAATAGCTCACTCCCTACTGGTCATGTCTAGTCAGGTCCCCTCCAGTCGTTACAGGAATCCCCACCTTCAATGCCCACTACTTAAATATTCCTCATCCTCCTCATCCTCCTCCTGTCTGATCTGAGGACCCGCAGGAATGCTGTCTGCATAAAGACTGGGGCCTTGAGAGCTAGGGAAGGCCTCCTCTTCCTCCTGCTGCTCTGCCTTTAGTGCCA
This sequence comes from Leptobrachium leishanense, assembly GCA_009667805.1. Lineage (NCBI taxonomy): Eukaryota > Metazoa > Chordata > Amphibia > Anura > Megophryidae > Leptobrachium > Leptobrachium leishanense. The sequence continues at coordinate 99,242,673 of CM019072.1, forward strand.
CATCTATAATTCCCTGCAGAGTGCGCTCCAGCAGGAACACTAAAGGAATTGCGTCACTGATGCATACACTGTCCCTGCTCACCATCCTCGTTGCCTCCTCAAATGGTGACAGTACAGTGCATGCATCCTTGATAATCAGCCACTGCGGGGGGGAAAACCAAGTTGACCTGGACCTGTGCTTGTGCCATACTCACACAGGTACTCTTTGATGGCCCTCTGCTGCTTGTGCAGATGCTGCAGCATTGCTAATGTCGAGTTCCACCTGGTGGGCATGCCACAGATCAGACAGTTTTGTGGGAAGGTAGAATTCTCTTTGAATTTCTGCCAGGCGAACACTTGCTGGGAATGACCGTCTGAAGTGGCTGCAGACTTTTCTGGCCTGGCTGAAAAGCTGTGCCAGCCCCGGGTACCTGGTTAGGAAATGCTGTACCACCAGATTTAGGATGTGTGCTAGACATGGTACATGTGTCAACTTACCCTGGCATAGGGCGGAGAGAAGGTTGCTGCCATTATCACAGATGGCCATTCCCAGCTGAAGCTGGCATGGTGTTAACCATCTGTGCACCTGCCCCTGCAGAGCTAACAGAATTTCTGGCCCGGTGTGGCTCCTGTCCCCTAAACAAACCAGCTCAAGCACAGTATGGCATCTTCTTCCTTGAGCCCTTACATAGCCCCTGCCACGCGTCGGTTTAACTGCCACTTCACAGAGACAGAGAAGGAGGAGGAGGAGGAAGAGGTGGTGGAACAGACAGACTGCATACAAGCAGCTTTCTGGAGGCATGGTGGATGAACAAGCTACAGCACAGAGCCCCGTCCTGGATCCCTCCAAGCTGAAATCAGAGTTAGCCAGTGCACCGTGAAGGAAATGGAACGACCCTGTCCATGCTTGCTGGACCACATGTCTAAAGTAATGTGCACCTTGCTGCTGACTGCCTTTCCCAATGAATCCATAACATTGTGTTCCACGTGCTGGTATAGTGCTGGAATGGCCTTCTGTGAAAAGAAATGGTGTTTTTGAACCTGCCACTGTGGTACAGCACATTCAGCAAATTCACGGAAGGAAGCAGAGTCCACCAGCTGGAAAGGCAGCAGCTGCAATGCGAGTAATTTTGCTAAGCTGGCATTTAGATGCTGTACTTGGGGATGGTTGGGACTACATTTTTTCTTACGCTGCAGCAGCTAGGGCAACGTAATCTGACTGCATAAATCTTCAGCCGATGGGATGCTGTCACATTCTGAGGAAGGACCTGGTACACCCATTACTGTAGCATCATCCCTGTCAGTGGAGGTTGTAGGCAATGACATGGCAGGACATATAGTGGGGGTAGAGACAGATGAGGAGGAGGACCTATGCAAAGTGTTGTGCCAACGGGATGCGTGGCAGGTGGTCATATGTCGCCTCAAGCACGTGGTACCCAAGCGTGGGATGTCTTTCCCACACTTGATCCTCATCTGACATAGATTACAAATAGCAATGGTGCGGTCTGCTGCACATTTCTTAAAGAACTCCCAGACAGCAGACTTCCTGTACATGTGTTTTGAGACAACAGCGCTCTGCACCTGAGCAGCTGTGACTTCTGATGCCTTGGATTGGCTACAGTTGGTCATAGAGGACGTTGTGCCTCGTGTTTGTTGTGCCTCCTCCTCTTCCTCACTTGACTCCTCTGTTCGATCAGGCACCCAGGTGGAGTCAGTGACCGCATCATCGTCATCACCCCTATCTCCTCGTTACTGGAGCCAACCTCGCAATATGCTGCAGCTGCTGGGGGAACATGAGTGACAGTTATTTGTGTGTCATCACTGGCACCCCCTTCCTTTAGGTCGATTATTCTCCCTTCCTCAACCTCAGAGATTGAATCAGAGCACTGTAGTTGCTGCGCATCCTCAAGCAGCATGTCACTGTCATTGTAGTCAAACAATTCAGCTGACTCCTCCGAGTATGTTGGTGAGGCTACGGCAGGAGTAGCTGTGGACATGGAGGCTGCATTAGATGCTTTGGCAGCTGAGGTGGACTGTAAAAGCACTACAAGCCTGGCTGGCAGAGGACTCGGAGGATGAGGATGGCCTGGTTAGCCAATCCTGCAAATCCTCTCTATGTTGCTGCTGCTTAACACGGCCAGCACCAGTTAGAAAGGACAAGCGTGCCCCTGCAGAGGATGCAGCATGTCCACGACGACCAGAGGCACAGCCTCCCGACACAGAGACTGCTTGCCCTCTTATCTGTGTCTGGGAGCGTCTGCCTGTCCTTTTTGGTCTTTCTGACATGGTGAGTGATATATAGATTAAAGATATACAGAACTCTGATTCAACTCTGTCATAAAAATTGGAGATATACAGAACTCTGATTCAACTGTGTTATCTAGTTTAAAGATTTCCAGAACTCTGGTATAACTCAGTGAGACACCCTGATAGCTGGCAGCCAGTGACAAGACAGAGATTAAAATTCGCAGAAATCTGCTACAAGTCTGTGTGTGAGACCCCCTGGTAGGACCCCCTGATAGCTGGCAACAGTGACAAGACACAGATTACAATTCCCATATATATTGTAGAAGTGAGACCCCCCCAATAGCTGCTGGCAGTGAGAACACACAGATTACAACAATTCCCAGATATCTTGCAGAAGTGAGACCCCCACAATAGCTGCTGGCAGTGAGAACACACAGATTACAACAATTCCCATATATTTTGTAGAAGTGAGACCCCCACAATAGCTGCTGTCAGTGAGAACACACATATTACAACAATTCCCAAGATATTTTGTAGAAGTGAGACCCCACAATAGCTGCTGGCAGTGAGAACACACAGATTACAACAATTCCCAGATATTTTGTAGAGGTGAAACCCCCCAATAGATGCTGGCAGTGAGAACACACAGACTAGAACAATTCCCAGATATCTTGTAGAAGTGAGACCCCCCCAATAGCTGTTTGCAGTGAGAACACACAGATTAGAACAATTCCCAGATATCTTGTAGAAGTGAGACCCCCCCCAATAGCTGCTGGCAGTGAGAACACACAGATTACAAACAATTTCCAGATATCTTGTAAAAGTGAGACCCCCAATAGCTGCTGGCAGTGAGAACACACAGATTACAACAATTCCCAGATATCTCGTAGAAGTGAGACCCCCACAATAGCTGCTGTCAGTGAGAACACACAGATTACAACAATTCCCAGATATCTTGTAGAAGTGAGACCCCCACAATAGCTGCTGGCAGTGAGAACACACAGATTACAACAATTCCCAGATATCTCGTAGAAGTGAGACCCCCACAATAGCTGCTGGCAGTGAGAACACACTGATTACAACAATTCCCAGATATTTTGTAGAAGTGAGACCCCCACAATAGCTGCTGGCAGTGAGAACACACAGATTACAACAATTCCCAGATATCCTGTAGAAATGAGACCCCCACAATAGCTGCTGGCAGTGAGAACACACAGATTACAAACAATTTCCAGATATCTTGTAAAAGTGAGACCCCCAATAGCTGCTGGCAGTGAGAACACACAGATTACAACAATTCCCAGATATCTCGTAGAAGTGAGACCCCCCAATAGCTGCTGGCAGTGAGAACACACAGATTACAACAATTCCCAGATATCTCGTAGAAGTGAGACCCCCACAATAGCTGCTGGCAGTGAGAACACACTGATTACAACAATTCCCAGATATTTTGTAGAAGTGAGACCCCCACAATAGCTGCTGGCAGTGAGAACACACAGATTACAACAATTCCCAGATATCCTGTAGAAGTGAGACCCCCACAATAGCTGCTGGCAGTGAGAACACACAGATTACAAACAATTTCCAGATATCTTGTAAAAGTGAGACCCCCAATAGCTGCTGGCAGTGAGAACACACAGATTACAACAATTCCCAGATATCTCGTAGAAGTGAGACCCCCCAATAGCTGCTGGCAGTGAGAACACACACTAACAGAACAATCTCCTCTCAAAAAACACGTGTTGGGGCTGCGAGGGACGCATTATATAGTGTGCTGCGGGTCTTAGCTCTGTGAGCCCATGATAGGGCAAAATTTGCCCAATCAGGACTCTGAGCCGTGATTGGCATAGTCTTGCACCTGTCTTGCACCCGACCTGTGGTCAGGTGCAAGGCTGTAGCCAATTACAAGGCCAGTGGAAAAGTGCATTGTGGTCCATTGTGGTGCATTGTGGGTGAACTCGAACCGAACACGAGGAAATGTTCGAAGGTCGGCGAACAGCCGAACGGCCGATGTTCGATGCGAACTCCGAACAGATCGAACCGAACAGCTCAACCCTAGTCTTCTGCTCTGGGACTCCCGAAACTGTGAGTCCCTGAGGTTTTCTAATGCAATTTGCACTCCTGTGCAACTTGCATAGAGTGGGAACCGCACGCAAATCGGGCAACGCTATGGGAGTTTTGTGCACTTTACCTATGCAAGTTCCGTATAGTTTGCAGAGAATGATAGATCGGTGAGCACATACACAGTTCCAATCCATTGCTGTCTCCCTAAGACCGCTCGCTACAGCGGTTGGTCTCAAAGAGGATGAAGTGGGTATGCTGTCGGCATGCTGATGTCACTGGTGACTGGTCTGGCGACAGGCAGCAAGGTTTGGAGAGACGTTTTTTTCTTGAACACCAGCATGAGGTGAGAATAATGAGGCTTCTTGTATTCACTCGTTATTCTCCTTCTTATTTACAGTAGGCAGCCGCAACAACTGAGCTGCAAGGGAAGCTTGTGGCTTGTCTGAAATAGGAGGGGTGTCGCTATGATTGACAGGTCACTGATTAATTGTAATAGATCAGTAAAAATAGATTGGAATACGGCTGATTGAGATAAGAGCATGTCAATATTTAAAATGTACATTTTTTGTTTTGTCCTATTATATGCAATGTCTGGCCAAAGAAAGTCACACACTGTAATATTTGGTTGTGTCGCCTTTTGCTGTGATTGCGGCACGCATTCGCTGCGGCATGGTTTCAATAATCTCGTGCAATGTCACGGAATTTATTTGCATCCAGAGTGGCATTCATTTGTGGCCAAGATCTTGTATTGATGATGGAAAAGTCACAGCGTTGCGTAACATCTTCTCTAGCACATTATCCCAAAGATTCTCAATGGGGTTAAGGTCTGACCTGTGCGGTGGCCAATCCATGTGTGAAAATGATGTCTCATGCTCCCTGAACCACTCTTGCACAATTTGAGCCAGAAGAATGCTGGCATTGCCATTCTGGAATACGCCCGCTGTGCCATCAAGGGAGTAAAAACCCATTGATAGAAAAACCTGCCCGGGGCATGGCTGGCCGTGTCAGGAGCAGACGTGTCTAAACTGAGCTCCGATTGTGATAGCTGGAAAGGACTGTTTTCTCCCCTGAATCATTTCTAGAATACCCCATACGGGGATCCCGATGCGGCTGGCTACCAGGTAGACTGCTCTGGAGCCTGTTTGGTCCCCCCCTCCAGGGCATAGAAGAGTTTGTGGCCCTTTCTCCTGACTAGAGAGTTCGGCCGGCGGCCATCTTGGGGCCTGTCTTCTGGATTAGCCTTGGTCCAGGCCTCCTTCTGTAGAGTTTACTGCTCGGGTGGTCAGCTGGCACGGGAACGGAGTATGGAGGGCCCCTGTCCTCCTCTGAATGCGGTGGCCGTCCCCTTGGCGGGGCTGACGGCGGAGCACGAGGAACGGCAGCGGTTGTCGTGTTCCCCACCCAATAGAGGTCTGGAGGCTGCTCTAAGTGCTATGGAGGACTGCCTGCGGCTGCTGCCGGAGGATGAGGAGAGCCCATTAACCCGCAGCTCATGGCGACGCTTAATGGCCGCACTGCGGGATGGTGTTTAAAAGAGGCCCCTGCGGAGTATCTGAAGGAGGAAGCCTTACCTGTTGGCTGGGATGAGGGCTCTACCAAAGAAGCAGAGCATCATTGTGACGAAGACGGGCTGGTGTTTGTTGGGCTCGGAGATGCGGTGGAGACTCCCAAGCCAATGGCCGTTGGTCCCCAGGCGTGGTATGTGAGGAAGGAGATGCCGAAGGCAGCTGTGTGTCTTACCGCCGGGATGAGACACGTGCTTCGTCTCCGCCGTGTGGCTCCAATCGCAGCCGATATCTCCCGAAACCTGACGAATAAACGGACCCGTTGTAAGAGACTGGTGCCTAGAGCATCTGGAGGCGGTCTTCGTGGAGCGGATCCGGTTCTGGCGGGGCCTGAGGGCTCCCCTTCATGTTGGCGGGATGGTAATGACGGGATGCCTCAGCCTGCTGTATGACACGCTGCCTGCTTTCCACACCTTGCCGTTTCTTGATGCTGGCTGAGGAGACCCATGGACTGGACCAATGTCATTCTTATTTTTGTGTTCCTCCCCCCTTTTTTATTATTATTTATTTTATTATTATTATTATTATCTCCCCCCCTGCTTTGCCTCTTATGATTCCTTTGTATGCAGTTTTGAGGACTTACATATTTTTTTTCTTTTCTTGTACTGCTATTCAAGGACTATGAAACTTTGAGGACTTTTTTGATTCACTTATACCTTCTGTGTTTCTGTAGAAGTTTTGCACCTCTACCGCCTAAGGGGATGTTTTTATTTTCATTTATATTTATTTTTGTTGCTTCTTCCTCCGTGTTGCCCCCTCCCTTTTTGTTTTGTCCCCCCTTGATTATTTTATGTTACTTTTTCAGCTGACTCTTTGGATGTGGCTCCCCCCCTTTTTTTTTAATTCATTCGGGATTTCTTGGGAGGCGAGGCCGCGGCATGGTACGCGGCTTGGCCCCCTGAGTACCCGAGCCAGTGTGCCATTTACTCCCCATGGCCTCCTCATGGTCTTTCTGTTTGGCCGCATGGGATCTTGCCAGGGCAGGCATGATTATGGTCTTTGCTGTTTTTTCTCCTCCCCCTCTTCCCCCCTCTCATTTCCTATATCTGGTGTCATCCACTGACTATGATTTGTTTTCCCCATTATTCTCCCTTACCCCGTTATTTTTTATATTTATGTGTATTGCTAATTAGAAGAGACCCCCCCCCCCAATTGAGGATGTTTTTGATGATGCCTAAATGTGCTCTGGAGACTCTTATTCCTATTACTGTTAAACTTTGTGTTTCTGCTGACACCTGTTGGCACTGCGTGGCCCTTTTTTTTTTTTGCTTACACTACCTTATACTGCTTCAAAATAAAAACTTTGAATACAAAAAAAAAAAGAAAAACCTGCTCATTCAGTATATTCAGGGAGTCACATGACCTAATTTTTTGGGCACATAACGTTGCTGAGCCTAGACCTGACCAACTGAAACAACAACACATCAAAACAGGCTCGTACGGTAGGTGGTGACTTTTTCCTTCCCCAGGCAGTGTATAACGTATGGAGGATTTGGTGCGAAAGAATGATTATTTCTTTGCAGATTATTAATGATAGATTTGGACGTTCAATGTGTAACAGATCTCTGTACCCCGACTGCGATACATCTGTTGATGTCACTCGCTTGCCAGACCCCTGTTCTCCCACCAACAGTCTTTCATGCCTTTCGCAGGTCCTTAGCCGAAGCTTAGGTATGGCTAGACTGAAAGTACAGTGATAGCCTTCTCCAGAATTGAGGCTGCACCCAGATCTTGAGGTTAGAGCACCCAGACAGGATCTGAGCTGCTAAATTTGCACAGTGCCAGGAGGAGCCTAGCGGCCAATAGAAAATCCATCACTGACATATTGCTGCATTTCTTCAAGAAACCCTGTCTGGTATCTTGGTGTCTGGGACATATTAAAACCAGGGACAGATAATGAAATTAAGAGATTGCAGATTGTGAGGATAAACAGTGGATTCAGATTATAAAGTATCAGATAATGGGGCAGTATTTGACAAACAAGACAGACAAACGAAGACCACTCCAACCTTTAGCAGATGTAAACATGTTCTACATAGGGTGAGTGGGAAAGGTCTACAGCAGCCCACACCTGAATACCATTAGCAGATAGTAACAGATAAACATAGACAATAACGATAACAATAACAATATTCATGCGTAGCACAGATGACACAAACACCCTGCACCTAGAATTGTAGGTACAGGGTGACTTCAACATAGGAGAGGGCAGGGAAACAATTTAAAACATCAGGTCTGCACCTCTCAAATGCGTCTTTAGGTCCATGTACCCCAAATTCAAAGTGATTTTTGTCACATAATGTACATAGGTTGTACGTGACTTTACTTTATCAAACTGAGTTGTTCTGTCTTTTTTTTCTATTCTATTTGACAGATGTACTACATTTTAGTAATGAAAACATTAACCCTAATTGGCTTTCGGGTACGGCAAAACACATTGTTTATTGCGAGCACGAACACTCTAAGTACTGGACAATAAGTATTATTATTCTCTAGTGTTCAGAAAACACCAGATCTATTATTGCTCCATTTTACATCATTTTTGGGCAATTTATAGCACTAACTGTTTTCTAATGACATGCAAAGACGTCAGTCTCTCATAATGAAAGTGTGGGCATAATGAATCCGGACGCTTCTTTTCATGAACTCATTTTCTGTGCGATTTGAAGCTACCTCTCTTTACTCATTACAAAAGGATATTTCTGTTTCCCAGAAATCAAAGGTTTCTATTAAGAAGTGGTAATGGATTAACTCCTCGATGGCTTCAGGGCCTCAACGCGGCTGAGAACAATTATCAGAGTCATTGACTTACTGCTTTTACTTTAAAGAGGTATGAATAAGCCAAAAAAAGCAACCTTAAGAATAATAAGGACTTTGCGATTGATTGTTAACATTAGATTTTATGAGATTGCTTATTCACTCGCTTTACTTACATTACAGCTAATTCTCTGACAGCAGTAGATTGATAAATACTGAATGATGGTGGAACTATGGTGAAGGCAACTCCCATCACAAGGCTTGATTTAATTCGACCCAATGGCTCTAATCGAGACCTTTTGGCCCAGTGACTGAAATCGGGACCTTTTCTGATGATTTCTGGCAATTTTTCAGTTCAGGATATTCAAATTCAGTCTTAGCGGCATTATTACCATTCCATCCAAAAACTCAGAAAGAATATCAGCTCTCGCGGCTATACTTTTCAATGGGAATACCGGCTTTGTTGATTCAATACAAATTTATTTCAACAATTTTTTTTCCAAGAACCCCAAATAAGTTTGCCATCAGAAAACTTGGTGCCTCTAACTGAACTAGATTGGGCCCTTTTTCCCTCTGCCTGGTATCCTGGTAGGCCAGGGGCCCCTGGAGCCACTAGGCGTTTTGACATATCATGGGTTGCCACCCACTTGATGGCAGCCCTTGCTCCAAAATGTGCATGGAATCTTGTTAAACATTCTCTGCGTTGACATATGTCCATAAGACAACTGAAAGTCAAGCGCTAGAAGAAAACATGGAAAACTAATTATTTTTTCAAAAAATCCCTGTTTTGCTGTGCATTATAGAATGTTCTAATGTTGATAAAATGGTACCTTAATATAAATATTCATAGTTTTTAAGACGGTCAGATAAAAGCATTCATATTTGTGTTTTTCATGGCAAAAAAACAAAACATAAATGCATGTTACTCATCTGTCATGCTCCATAAGAGTGTGTACTAACTAAGACAACCTGTCAGTGATGTACATGCTATTTAATTCTAATTTCTTTGCTTTATTTCAAGGTCATTACGTCTACACAAACAAAGCAAGGTCTAGTTTATTGCAGGAGCTATCGCTCAATGTCCACTGCATAAGATTAGTTAATGGAAGAGGAGAGGTTCTCAGTGTATTCCCGTATACTGGGCGGGAATGGTTGCCCGGCAAGTCATAAATTAAACTTTGATTACTGGGGATAGGAGGTCTTAAATATGAAATTCATACAGTCATGTTGAATGAAATTGAAATGGTGTCCCCTGGATTTTATATAGGACATGTATTCTATCTATCTATCTATCTATCTATCTATCTATCTATCTATCTATCTATCTATAACAATGCATTACATCTATCATCTATCCATCCATCTTGTTATCTCATATCAATATTTTGCATTGATATATCTATTACATCTATATATTGTATATTTTCTATCTATAATCTCTTTACTTATCTATCTGTCTACAGTATCTCAGATCTCTCTAAGTGTATCTCTTGTATATATTTTGCGTGGCCCTGTCTATTATTGATGGGCCGAACACCCCCGTGTTCGGTTCGCATTCGAACTCGAACACCTGAAAAAGTTTGACCGCAAATTCGGACACAATTCGAACACCATGCAAGTCAATAGGGCTCGAACGTTTGAAAATTAAGGTCCCCTCCAGAGGGCATATATGCAAGATATTGGCCATAAAAGGTGTATGGGGGTCTCGGTAGTGTCCTGGGGGACAGGATTTTTTTTTAAAAAGTGTAAAACCCCACGTTTTTAACCCTTTCACTGCTGAGTGCTGAGCCATTCACTGCTGTGCGCTGAGCTAATTTTTACCGCTTTTGCTCATGTTTAAATGCGATTTGAAGCCATGGGAAATGTTTGAGCAACAAGGAGTTGGAAATGTTTGAGCAAGAAGGAGTGGGAAATGTTTGAACAACAAGGAGTGGGAAATGTTTGAGCAAGAAGGAGTGGGAAATGTTTGAGCAACAAGGAGTGGAAAATGTTTGAGCAACAAGGAGTGGGAAATGTTTGAGCAACAAGGAGTGGGAAATGTTAGACCAACAAGGAGTGGGAAATGTTTGACCAACAAGGAGTGGGAAATGTTTGAACAACAAGGAGTGGGAAATGTTTGAGCAAGAAGGAGTGGGAAATGTTTGAGCAACAAGGAGTGGAAAATGTTTGAGCAACAAGGAGTGGGAAATGTTTGAGCAACAAGGAGTGGGAAATGTTAGACCAACAAGGAGTGGGAAATGTTTGACCAACAAGGAGTGGGAAATGTTCAAAATATTCCCGTTTTAATACAATATCCAATAAACCGTTTCTTATTATATTCTGCAGTAAAGAGTTTCTTTATATTTTGATTTTTTTTAGGATCTTTTAAGCATATTTTTGATTTTTTTTCTCAAACTTTCAGCGAACGTTCCGAAAAGTTTAAATTCTGCGAATTTTCGAATAGCCGATGTTCGAATCGAACATCAAACCGATTCAAACCGGCACCCCATCCCTACTGCCTATTACATCTATCTATATTGGAACCTAATAAAAGCTTCTCAGTGTTTGGGCCAAAAGGGAACTCTGTTCCCTCTGAGAAAATAGTGGTGGAACTGCGTTCCCAAGAGTTCCTGCTTTAACTGACCCCTGTAGCTATCTATCTATTTTGTCTTCTACATATCCTTTTCCATTGATCAGTCATCACATTTATCTACTATTAATCTCATATCTATCACGGTTATGTATTGCTTCTATCTGTTTGTATGTATCATATCTACCTGTTACCTCTATTTTTCATCTCTCTGTCTTTCTACAGTATCTCAGATCTTTCTTTCCAACCATTTCATTTTCATGTCAAGATTTCTGTTTTCTCCTTATCTCAAGTCATAGCTCTACATATTTTATTAAAACCAAATATTTATGTAACATATGCCTAGGGCAATAAGTCTTTGGTGATGAGGGAAGGTGATATAGTAGGATTTATAAAGCATATTGTTCCATAATTCTGATTATCAGTATTGGCAGTGACTAAAACTCTCTAAAAAAGAATGATTTTGAAACAGGTTTTCAACAAATTGAGGCGCACTTCAAGTAATTATATTGATCCATCCCAAACCCCTGTACGCGCCAAGATTCATCAAAATTATGTGCATCAATAATGCGCCTACACATCATCTGAAGCACGGAGTGCATTTTGAGAAGAATCACAGGTGTACTGATTTAGTCGAACACATGTCTTTTTTAATGTCAAGTACATTTGCCTGTAAACACTGTTACATATGTTTCGAGATGTTTTGTACAAACTTTCATCGCATCCCATCTTTGGGGAATTTTGAAAAGGTACATTTTAAAAATTAGATTTGATTAATGCAGGCAGTGAGACATTATTTATCCTGGACGATTGGGTTTGAAGGACACTTATGCCAGGAGCTGACCCTCTGTTTTAATATATTATTTAGTAGAGGTGTGTGTGATTCGTTACGTAAAGAATCGCAATTCGTCCGAAATTCTGTTAATTCGTATTTCGGAAGTAATTTCGAAATACGAAATGATTTAATGTGAATCGCGGTAGAAATAGAACAAATATATACATAACGAATCGATAACAAATTGATTCATTGAAACAAATCGATTCACTATAACATTTCACACAGCACTGCGTCCCTGTCAATTGGCCGTGGTGCTGAATCAGATGTCATTCAGACATATCCCCTGCTGGTTTTTCAAAGTTTTAGCACCTCTGGCATCATGCTTGGGATGCCAAAACTTGAGGCACACGTTCTGGAGCCCAAATGCAAAGGAATCACTTGCAATAAATGCAATTACTTTTTCAGGGTTATTCAAAGAGATTCGAAAAGTCACCGCACATTCGGTGACTTTTCGTTCTCTTCAATTCAGTTCTTTTTGCCGATCCCATTTCGGTGACCCTGCAGTATATTCAGCAAACACCACAGGGTCCCCGAATTGCAGGGAAAAGCTGCCGCAAACCTGACGAAAACTAACCGCAAAACCCAGCGAATGCATGCCGAAAACCCTCAAAAACATCTGTATTAACCTGCCGAAAACCACCGAAAACCCGAACAGGAGCCGATCGCAGCCTCCGACACAGCAGACGAGGCGTTGAATAAATTAGGAAAACAGTTTGTATGAATGATTGAAAAGTGAATCACTGTTTGCAAAGAAACTACTGAGCGAAAATGTCTGAAATTTGCATATGAGGTCCAGGGAATGATAATAAAGAGGGCTGTTACAAAAAAAATAAGTCAACTTAAAAAAAAAAAAAAAAAAATCAGACTTTAAAAAAAAAAAAATTAAGAAAAATGCTTAAAATATCCGAAAAAATCTATAAGTAAAGAGACTCTTTACTGCATAATTTTATAATGAACGGTTTATTAGATATTGAATTAAAACGGAAATATTTTTAACATTGAAGCCTATGGGATTCGCCTGAATAAACTTGCCGAATTAAACCACTGAATGGCAGGGCATTTCAAGAACCTTTCACTGCTGGTTTGTGTTCTCTGAATAGCCGAAGCAGTGCTTTTTCATGGGGATTTCACTGCCCTCGAACAGGCACCGAACAGGCACCGTATGTTCAAGCAATTCGACAGGATTTGGCGAATTGCCTGCTCTCTGGATAGCCGAATGGCCAGGAAAGGAAACCTTTCTCAAGCAATTCGGATCTCTTTGAATAACCCTGTTTGAGTTGCTCCTGTGGAACACCATATCGAACATCGGTTCAATATGGTGTTCCACAGGAGCAATGCAAAGTAATATATCGGGGCACCAGGAGGAACCTTGCATTTCGAGTGTAGTCGAAGGGGTAACTAATATATAATGGGTTCATTTCGGTATTTGCATAAGCGGGGCATCACAAACTGTAGGGAATCTTCTGGGTGCAAGCCACAGTGCACAAACCTCTCACAAGTGGTTTGTCCACCACATAATGGTTCGTCTATGTCTCACATATCTGTGAATATGAGCGATATTTCTCTTGTGTGCACCAAGAAGTACACTCCCAACCTCTTGTGCAACAATCAGGACAAAAATAAATCCCTGCAGAAGTCTCACAAAGGGATTCATTTTCTATAGGTCCCCCAAAGGCATGGGGCATGATGCATGGTGCATGGGGCGTGGTGCATGGTTCCACACTACTTGACCTACCTGAAGAGCAGTCTTTGCTGTAAATGGAGTATATGCTATATCTGATTCATATTCAGAAGCCCAGTTCAGTTCAGAACACATCTTTTTGTCAAGTTGCCAAATTTTGGTTATTCTGGTTTGCCACAGTCTCAGAAATACAGCGTCAAAATGCACTGTCCAGCGAATAAGCCCCCTTAATATAAAGGTTTGAACCAGATAAAATGAATTAATCCTCAGCCTGGGACCGGCCAGTACTGTCCGATTATACCAAATCTTTGTGAAAATCTCCCAGAGGAGCTCAGGGAGATTAATTCAAAGGATAATAAGGGTGTTTGTGTTGCCGGTAAAACCATGTACGATTGCAAAAGTCTGTTCTGTGTTAGCCGCGCTGAATATTCTCTGGAGCTGATGAGATTTCTTCGGTATCTAAATAGCAGAATTATACCGAGCTCAATTTCAACTGCTTATCAAGGCTATTAAATGTAAGATCTAGCTCCTTTCTTATCTCTGCGCGGCTTGAAGGAATTACCCCTTACAAAGGCTAATAGCACTGATTATAGAGGATGATCTGCCCTTAACTCTATACTTGCCAGTCTAGCCCCAAGTGACTGCTCCAGTGCGCTGTTCGTCAAACATTTCAACTGAAATCACAAAAACAAATGGGCAATAAATAGATATTAATTTATGCCCACAAGCTTAAAATACTTGCCATTTGTTCGGCAGGAACGAAAATATTGCTTTGTGCGCTACACCCACTTATCGTATTTCTTATTATAGAGCACCATATGTCTGTTTGAACATCAAGCCTGTTTCCTGAAATAGCCCGTACCACATCTACAGGGTAGCTGTTCCAGGTATACAACTTGATACATAGTTTTCTATGACATATTCCTTAACCCCTTCTCTACCAAGTAATTTCCCCAAAATCCATTTGTCAGGAACCAGTGTTTTTTTTAAAATAATTTTGAATTAATTATACAGTAAGAAATATTTGAGCATGTTCCCAATGTATTTCTTGCCGTATTCACATATTTGGCCACTAGATGGTGCCGTCTACTGCTAAATTGAGTTACAGCCATTACAGCTGCAGTGAGTGTTCCCCGCATCGACTACCGAACATCCGATGTCAGGACATTCAGTTAGCCAATTATACACAGTTTTAGCTCTTTGGGCATTATGCCCACAGAGCTAAAACTTTGGGGACACCTTCTGCAGCCAAAAAGCAAACAAAATTTATTTGCGGCAAATTAATTTCAATTGCTCTTGGGCTGCAGAGCTGCAGATCGAGATATCTCGATATCGGGCACTGGATGGTGCCTTTGAAGCCTAAGAGATCTCGATCTCAGTAGGGAAGAGGTTAAAGGCACATTTGACCATTTAATTTATTGGTGAGTTGGGTTTTCCTCCAGTCTGTGCAGGCTGCGATTGACTTCCAAAGTGTAGGACTTGAAAGTTTGTCAGACAGCTCCCACCAGACAGCATCGATTGCTCCGATTTGCACTGCACGGGATGTGATGTACTGATTGACCGATGCCTCTCTGTGCATTTACATTGAGAGGCGTCGGATTGGCTGAATGGCCGAAAGAGAGAAGGCAATATGATCTCAGATTACACATTAGGGATTTTTGTACAATATGAGGTAATACTGTGCAATACTGTGAAAAGCTGTGTGCCAAAAAACTACTGAACGGAAATGTCTGAAAATTACATATAAGGTCCTATGAATAATAATAAAAGGTCTGTTACAGAAAAAAGAAAAGCCGCTATAAAAAAAACTGATTTCTTTTCGTAAAAAAACACCAAAAAATGCCTAAAAGATCCTAAAAAAATCTATAAATAAAGAGACTTTTTACTGCAGATCAAAAGAATAAATGGTTTATTAGATATTGGTTAATAACGGGAACATTTTTAACATTGAAACCTATGGGGTTCGCCTGAATAAACCTGCCCATTGAAACCACCAAACAGCAGGGCACTTCGGCGACTTTTCACTGCTGTTCGGTGTTCTCTGAATAGATAAACCATTGCTTCTCTATTGGGAATTTCACTGCCTTCGAACAGGCAACGTACTTGCTGGCAGTTCGTCAAAATTTGGCGAACTGCCTGCTTTCTGAATAGCCGAATGGTCCCGAAATAGCACTGTACGGGGAAATTCACTGTTCAGTGCCATTTCGAGGCCAGATCGGCTCTCTCTGAACAACCTCTTTGGTGGTATAGGCTTGGTATCCCTTTCTCAAACACTAAAGGGCTTGAACGAATCTGGACATATATTAGCCAATATCTTTTTTTTCTAAATAAAATATATATTTTCTGCTTGCGGCTGATATTTTTTCCCCAAAGATTCAGTTGAAAAAATGTGTCCAGAGCCAACTGAAAAATGTCTCTGGTCCAAAAAAATGTTGATCCATAAAACACCTAAAAAAAGCTTATTTTCAGCCAGCATCATACAGATTTATACCGTAACACATGTCTATTAGAAAAAACAACGTTTAAATAAAGATTTCAGTCTAATTCCTTCTAATTTTATGCCTGAAAATACATTTATTAACACCAGAAATCAGCATATGTATAAATTCTAATTTAATTGACAAAGCTGATATTTCCATTGAAAAGTATAACTCTGAGACGATATTCAATCTGAATTTATATCGGGAATCAAAATGCCAGGAAACCCGAATTTGAGTCTGCCGAACTGAAAAATGTTCGAAATGTGCCTGAAAATATGCCGAGTTCGGCTATCAGGCCAAATTAAATCGAGGCCTAAGTTTCAGGAACATTTCATATTTGTTGTTGATTTTTCCAGGTTTTGGAATATTTGCATATAATGAGATATCTGAGTGATAGGACCCTAGCCTATACAACAAAGTGTATCTATATTTCATATACAGTTGTGTTCAAAATTATTCAACCCCCAATGCTGTAAAGGGTTTTAGGGAATTTAGTGTACATTTGTAATTGTATTCAGAATGAAATCCTACAAGGACTTTTTAAAGAACCATATGCAACTAAAATGACATCAATTGGTTTTGTAATACAGTAGTAAATGTTTCTTTTGTGAATTCTTCATTGACACAATTATTCAACCCCTTAAAGACTACCACTCTGAAGAACAGAGGTTCATTCAAGTGTTTTCAATCAGGTATTGAAAACACCTGTGGATGTCACGGAGCAGCAATAAAGCATAATAAGCACCAATTAGGCAGCTTTAAAATGACTGTGATACTCAGCTCCTTCTAGACATTTACTGGTGTGGTTACAAACATGGTGAAGTCAAGAGAATGGTCCAGGAAGACAAGAGAAGAGGTGATTACTCTTCACAGGAAGGGCAATGGCTATAAGAAGATTGCAAAGATGTTAAACATACCGAGAGAGACCATAGGAAGCATCATTCGCAAATTCAAGGCAAAGGGCACTGTTGAAACGCTACCTGGTCGTGGCAGAAAGAAGATGCTGACTTCGACTGCTGTGCGCTACCTGAAGCCTAGAGTGGAGAAAAGTCCCCGTGTGACTGCTGAGGAACTGAGAAAAGATTTGTCAGATGTGGGTACTGAAGTTTCAACTCAGACAATACGGCGCACACTGCGTAATGAAGGCCTCCATGCCAGAACTCCCAGGCGCACCCCCTTGCTGTCTCCAAAGAATAAGAAGAGTCGACTGCAGTATGCCAAAAGTCATGTGGACAAACCACAGAAGTTTTGGGATAGTGTTCTGTGGACTGATGAATCAAAATTAGAACTGTTTGGGCCCATGGATCAACGCTATGTTTGGAGGAGGAAGAACAAGGCCTATGAAGAAAAGAACACCTTGCCTACTGTGAAGCATGGCGGGAGGTCAATCATGCTTTGGGGCTGTTTTGCTTCTGCAGGTACAGGGAAGCTTCAGCGTGTGCAAGGTACCATGAATTCTCTTCAGTACCAGGAGATATTGGATGACAATGTGATGCAGTCCGTCACAAACCTGAGGCTTGGGAGACGTTGGACCTTTCAACAGGACAATGATCCAAGCATACCTCAAAGTCCACTAGAGCATGGTTGCAGATTAAAGGCTGGAACATTTTGGAGTGGCCATCGCAGTCACCTGACTTAAATCCGATTGAGAACCTCTGGTGGGACTTAAAGAAACAGTTGCAGTGCGCAAGCCTAAGAATGTGACTGAACTGGAGGCTTTTGCCCATGACGAATGGGCGAAGATACCCGTAGATCGCTGCAAGACACTTGTGTCAAGCTATGCTTCACGTTTAAAAGCTGTTATAACTGTAAAAGGATGTTGTACTAAGTACTAAGATTGAATGTCACTTGGGGGTTGAATAAAACTGATAATGATGTGAGCACAGAAAAGACATTTGTGGTTATTTCATTATAAATGTTATGTTATATTTGTCTGACCTACACGTGCCTCTTTGATTTAATTGTAAGCAAGATGACTGAATCATCAAAATCAATGTCAAACTGGCCAAAACACTCAATTTCAGTGGGGGTTGAATAATTTTGAACACAACTGTATACCATATACAAAGCCTGAAGGTCCTTCATATCACATTTTAATGATCTTTTCCCCATCACATGATGTCAGGCATGGGATTTTCCACTTTTGGTGTTATGTTGGCGCTCAAAAGGTTTTCAGATTTCGGAGCACTTCGGATTTTGTATGAGGGATACTCAGCCTGTATTATAGTGAGTGAATTAACCTGGTTTCGAAAAGAAATAAAATAGTTTTAAACCCTATTTAAAAAAAATTGTTTTCTTTTGGGCTGCAGAAGGTGCCCACAAAGTTTTAGCCCTGTGGGCATAATGCCCAAAGAGTTAAAGCTATCAGGGTAATTCAAACAGATTCGAAAAGTCACCGCACGTTCGGTGACTTTACGTTCTCGTCAATTCGGTTTGTTTTGCCGATCCCATTTCGGTGACCCTGCGGTGTATTCAGCAAGCACCGCAGGGTCCCCGAATTGCAGGGAAAGGCTGCCGCAAACCCGATGAAAACTAACTGCATAACCTGGCGAATGCACGCCGAAAACCCGCAAAAACATCTGGATTAACCCGTCGAAAACCACAGAAAAACCCGAGCAAGAGCCGATCACATGCAGCGAAGCAAATGCATTCAGTCATTTTCCATGGTGGTTGCTCCAGTTGGCTAGGAGTGCCATCAGAAATATTGGGGCCCCTTATTGAACCACTTCTCAGGGTCCCCCTCTCCGTCATCTGCCCATTTCGGTAAACTAATGAAAAATAAACATTTTGCCTTCCCTTCTGTTTAATTTATTTTACAGGTCATAGGTTAAATTCCTGGTGGTCCAGCAAGGAGATAAAAGTGTTCTCTGTTGGGTTCCCTCTACCTGGTGCAGACCGTACTAAGCGCTCCCTCAGTGATGAGTCAGATTGCTCAGACCATCCCCAGGTGCCACGTCCCACCGGAAAATTTGCTGGTACCTTGGTGGACCAGTCCTGCCATGCATTACATCAGTGCCCCTTAGACAAGCTGCACATGGTTTGGTAAGGACCAGGGCCCCCTGAAGCCACTGGACCCATGGACATATCATGGGCTGCCTGTCACCCCTCCTTTCCTCGATGATGCCTCAGGGGATTGACTTGGGTTTCTTGTGCAGAACCTTGCATATATCTGTGTCAATCTTATAGAATGTTGTGTGTCTACATGAAAAAGTATTCCAAACAACAGATCTGTACTGTGTCATCTTATTACTGCGCACACCAGGGTTGTGATGTACTGGACGTGTCTCCTGAACAGAGCAGTGTGTACTTTGCATTAAGCAGGGGTCATTTTAATATTTTCCTTTTATCTAGATAGGATTCATCCGTCGTAAAAGGGGGGATTTTATGTATATTCATAGGCACGGACGTTACATATTCACAAAGCCACTACTTTTATCTAAGCCTTTAACCATTACGGCGCTGGAGGTACCTGCTGGGCACCGCACACGCCGCATACCAATGGGCAGACTAGCATCATGCAGGGGAGATCAGCGAGTGACATTGAAATGCTCTCTGCATAGGGTGCAGTGCAGGCTGTATCCAGCCATGCTGGGCTAAGGACTCTGCATTTTAATGCCAAAATACAACATTCTTCAAAGTGGAATTACGGGCCTGTCATCTTCCGTAGCGTTGATACAAAATAAACCCTGCTTCATATGTATGGGCTGACTTCTCATTGTTTAATGCTCTGCGTTTCATTTCACTTCATTGTTTCTTTTCATTTATGAATAGCGGTGTAGGCTGGGGCAGCTCGATCAGTTCATAATCCACTGAACGCAGTCACCTTCACATGTCCATATTCAATGTTTTTGCTACCGAGTCTTGGATAAGACTGGTCAAGGTCCTCCCAACAACATAAAGTGATACATTTATGCAGAAGAATAATGGAAATGTTAACAGTGATTTATAATTTGACTATACGTGACATGTAAATATATATATATACAGGTCTATTCACTAAAGGTGAAACTCAGGAGAACTGTCAGGAGAAGGAAAAATTCTAGGTCAAGATAGCCAAACCAGAAATATTCTCCCATCTATCTCACTTTCCAAATCGGCTATCTGGTCTATATTGTTCTCTTCTCCTGCCATTTCTCCAGAGTTTCACCTTTTACTGAATAGACCTGATAGTGTGATACAGCAATCACTCGGGATACCTAGTTCTAGACAAAAAACACAGACTGCTAGGGTATAAACAGCCGCAGACTTGAAGTTGTGCAAATGAGAGGTCTCTTTATTCCATTATAAACAAAGGCCATGCTTGGCTTTGAATCACTTTTGCAGGGGGGTTAAATAAAAACTACAAAGAAAATCCTAACTCAAATTAGAGCACTTCTATATATAAAGGATAATTTTTTATATATATATATATGAAAACCAACCACAATCTCCGCACTCCGCCTTTGTAAAAACATGGCTCTGGTGCTGGGTACTGGCTGCAGAGTGACTCAGAGATATCCACTATCTCCGTGTTGCGGTTATCGTGGATATATATATATATATATATATATATAGTGACTGAGTGCTTGGTTTGGGTAACAGGATGTCTGGGAGAGTAATTGAGGGAAGATATTTAGAACCCAAAATCCCACATGTCCTCTATCCTCTCACACACTTGCTGCCAATTAATCAATTAAGCAACAGGTAAATTCTCAGGCTGCTGACTCCTGGACAGAAGTGTTTTCATCAGACTGGTGAGAGCAGGGCAGAGAGCAGTAACACTGCTAAAGAGATGCTGTGTTTTTTTCTTTTGTTTATTAGATTATAGTTTCTAGATAGTTAGGAGTGCTGTATGTATAGTAAGAGCTCTAATTGAGCTAGGCTTTCATTTGTTGTTTTTTTTTTACATCACCTGCAATTGTGATGCAAGCCAAGTGTGGTGTTTGTTGCTGGAATAAAGAACTCTCATTTGCACAAGCTTCAAGTCTACGGCTGTGTATACCCTAGAAGACTGTGTTATTTGGCTGAAACCAGGTGTCCTGAGTGGATGCTGTACTACTATATATATATATATATATATATCTCACCAGAGAAGACAGTACGTAGTGATGCCTTAGTGATACCAGAGAAGCAACATGAGAATGTGGTTGCTTATAAAAGCAGCTCTTGGTTTAATTAAGTTAGGAGACATCTTAACCAGAGGTTGCCGTGATGGGCTTACACTTTTATGGCGATTCAAGTAAACCAAAACCTCTAAATAGTTTTGTTTTGCATGGAGTTATAGGGGTGAGCGCAGATGACACCTTTTTTCTTGTTATGTTTTATACATGAAGCGGGGTGGATACTTTTGGTCTACACGGCCGCCCTGGTAGGGAATAGGCGCAAAACCGCTTTCTCTGCATGCCATGTATCTATACTGTGTTTTCACACTTTTGATACAGTCACAGTCATGACACCCTGACACTTTCAGTAACATCTCAGGCCCCGCGCTATCACAGTTTGTGACAAAATCACCATACACTGGTGTGTATCGAAAGCAACATGTCCGTCTCCCTGAGAATTTGGGACTGAAACCTACGTACATTTGGCCAAATGTCAGACACTTTGAGCACCTAGCCAACCTTCTTGAACACTGAGAACCTACAGGGACCTGGATTGCAGTAAACATGACAGAAAGGTAATGTTTAGAACACCAAAACAATGAGTAAATAAAGCGTGTATTCGTTCAGATCAGCGTTGTTCAGCTGATTGAAGGCATAGAGATCTGTAAGGCTGACACGTTTCTCGGTTCTGTGGGAGAATAAACCACTTATTCCTAAAGCAGGAATGAAATATACATCTCCTTGCTTTTAGAAATTATTTTTCACCTAAAGGGAATGTTGCAAAGGCAGCCGCTCGCTCCCCGCAGAGACCCTGCTGATAAAACATATAAACAATATTATAGAAAAAGACAGCTGACTTATTAACACTGAAAGGAAGATGGGCTGTTTAATGTAATTGGGGCAGGATTCAGATAACCTTGCTGTAAACCTTTTATGTCTCTGAGATTGCATTGTATATTGTTTTCCAACAGAAATCTGGGTTCTATAGCTTGCAGAGTTTTATGTCACTAATAACATAATCTTAAATGTTTACGTTACGGTTGATATGTGGGAGGAAGCGTCTGGATGTGATGGGTTCAACACATGGGTCTTTGTTCTCGTTGGTCTCGTTGAGAATCAGTTATGGCCACATATTGCTCTCCATCACTATTTCTATTTTATTACTATAGGACACATTTACAGTTGTAAGCATTTATAAAGCGCCAACACTTCCATAACGCTGTACAATGGGAAAGACAGAATAACAAATATATATACACATTACACGCACAGAACAGTAGGAGAGAGGACCCTGCTCGAGAGCTTGCAATCTAAGAGGAGAGGAGGCACAATAGGTGAGGGTGAATAGAGTAAAAGAAGTAGCGGGGTGCAAGTGGGCAATGTGGGAAGAAGCAATGGACAGAACCGCTGTACAGATACATCTAGTTCCTTGTTAGTTAGAGATTCTGTAAAAGTCGCAATCACTCTGCTCCTATAATCAATATATTGGGAAAGTTTAGGATGGGCATTACATAATATTTCAATGCAATCTCTGTTGTCCATCAGTCGTTACTTTGCCCATTCATCAGTCCATTCTCTCACCTGTCTATCTATCTATCTATTAATTGATCAATCTATCCATCTATCTATCAATCTATCTATTTGTTGATCAATATCTTCATCATAGTAACTGCAACCCATATCATCAGACAGAATCCATCCTCAGGTACACCGTGGCTACAATCAATGTACAACCTCATATTGGGCACTATTCCCTGGTTGGCGCTAAGGTTAGCGCCTTGATATGTAAGCATTACCACCAGGATAAGTGTGTTTAACGCATGCCCCCATATTACATTCCCGACACTACCCCCATTAGTAATCCGTTAGCGCATCGCCTTTGCCCTAGCTTCTGCAAGCTTACTGTACTTTGCTCATCTTATACTTAACATGGGGATCACAAACGTCCATTAGCATTTTGATATGTAAGGTATTACAAAGTGCTAGCGCTAATTACCATCGGGACGCGCACAGTAAACTTTCAGCACCTTTTAAAAGTTGGTGCTAAATTATTCTGCATTTGCCTAATGATATAGCACCGTATAAAAAAAACCTCATTCAATCCGATATTCGCCTCTCATCCTGCAGCGGGAAAGATGGCCCAATCTTCTTGCTGCCGGGAGCAGAGTGAGACTGGGAAGAAACAGTTCACAGTCTTCCTTCGCGATCACTCTGTGGTACTGTGTGATCCGGGCTCGCGGCCCGGAATTGCAACCCTCCATTAAGTCCTATGAACTCCAGGAGGTGATACTCGCGGACTAACATCTGCCCCAGAATATCACTTTAACATATGGATGCTACAGGGAAATCTGCGCGCAATGGGGAATAGGGCCCACTGACTTATGCACTGCTGTCCCACAACCCAGTTTACTTTTATGCTGCCTGCCTTCAGGGGTTTTCACTTTTTCCATACACCTTACTTATACCTAAACATCCTAAACAGTTACAGCAGCCTTCTCATGCTCTCTACGGCCATCAGCTTCACACTTTCATTGCTCAGTTTTGTCTCATGTCCCTCTTTGACTTTTAGATTGTCAGCTCACGGGCTGTCTTCCAGAGCACTTGTATAATTGCTGTTATTGCCTTATAATTCTCAGGGCAGGGCCCTCTTTTCTTATCGTTTGTAAAATGATACTATATAAGTATTTGTAAAATGCTGAAGAATATGTTGCTACTATATAAATATTGAGATAATAAACAATGTAATTTAATCTATTATATACACATATATATTATATGTGTTTATCTTTCTATCCCTCTATCTGTATGTATGTATATCTATCTATCTATCTATCTATCTATCTATCTATCTATCCTCTTTCTGTATCTATCTATCTATCTATCTATCTATCTATCTATCTATCATCTATCTTTCTGTATGTATCTATCTAGATATCCTCTATCTGTATCTATTGATCTGTCTATTCCTCTTTCTGTATCTATCTATCTATATATCCTCTATCTGTATCGATCTATCTATCTATCTATCCCTCTTTCTGTATCTATCGATCTATCCCTCTTTCTGTATCTATCGATCTATCTATCGATCTATCCCTCATTCTGTATCTATCGATCTATCCCGCTTTCTGTATCTATCGATCTATCTATCGATCTATCCCTCGTTCTGTATCTATCGATCTATCTATCGATCTATCCCTCGTTCTGTATCTAACGATCTATCTATCGATCTATCTATTAGGCTTGTGCACCGATTTTTTTTTCGGTTCGATTCGGTTTGATTTTTCGGATTTTTAAACTTTTCGATTCGGCTCGTTTCGACCGATTTCTGTTTCGATTCGGTTCAGCTCGATCCGTTTCTCGTGTACTTTTTTTTTTTCGGAATATCGACCATTTTTCGGATTTTCGTGTCACTTTGCTCGTTTTTTGTATCGACTTTCGTGATTTCGGAAATTTTCGTTTTTCGGAATTGTACATGTTTTCGGAATTTCGACCATTTTTCGGATTTTCGTGTCACTTAGCTCGTTTTTTGTATCGACTTTTCGTAAGTTCGGAAATTTTCTTTTTTTTGGAAAGTCTGTTCTCCTCGTTTCAAAGCAATAAATTTCGATTTGACACATTTCAAGTCCATTCGAAAATTCCGAAAATATTTCGTTTCGGCTCGGAAAACTTTTCGGATCTGCCATTTTCGGATCTAAAAATTTTCGGAAATTCGGCCGCATCCGAAAACACGAATCGGGAAATTTCGTGAAAATTCCGAAATTCCGAAACCCGAAACGCACATCCCTACTATCTATCCCTCTTTCTGTATCTATTGGTCTATCTATCCCTCTTTCTGTATCTATCTATCTAGATATCCTCTATCTTTATCTATTGATCTATCTATCCCTCTTTCTGTATCTATCTATCTATCTATCTATCTATCTATCTATCTATCTATCTATCCTCTATCTGTATCTATCTATCTATCTATCTATCTATCCTCTATCTGTATCTATCTATCTATCCCTCTTTCTGTATCTATCTATCTATCTATCTATCTATCTATCTATCTATCTATCTATCTATCTATCTATCTATCTATCTATCTATCTATCCTTCTTTCTCTATCTATCTATCTATATATCTATCTATCCCTCTTTCTGTATATCTATCTATCTATCCCTCTTTCTGTATATATCCTCTATCTGTATCTATCGATCTATCTATCCCTCTTTCTGTATCTATCTATCCCTCTTTCTGTATTTATTTATTTATTTATTTGCAAAGTATTTTATTTATATCTATCTATCCCTCTTTCTGTATCTATCTATTTATCTATTCCTCTATCTGTATCTATCTCTCTATCTATCTCTCTCTCTATCTATCTCTCTATCTATCTCTCTATCAACCTATCTATCCCTCTTTCTGTATCTATCTATCTATCTATCTATCTATCTATCTATCTATCTATCTATCTATGCTCTATCTGTATCTATCTATCTATCTATCTATCTATCTATCCTCTATCTGTATCTATCGATTATCTATCCCTCTTTCTGTATTTATCTATCTATCTCTATCTATCTATCTATCTATCTATCTATCCCTCTTTCTCTATCTATCTATCTATCTATCTATCTATCCTTCTTTCTGTATCTATCTATCTTCCCTCTTTCTGTATCTATCTATCTATCTATCTATCTATCTATCTATCTATCTATCCCTCTTTCTGTATCTATCCTCTATCTGTATCTATCGATCTATCTATCCCTCTTTCTGTATTTATTTATTTGCAAAGTATTTTACTTATATATATCTATCCCTCTTTCTGTATCGATCTATCCCTCTTTCTGTATCTATCTATCTATTTATCTATTCCCCTATCTGTATCTATCTCTCTATCCCTATCTATCTATCTATCTATCTATCGATCTATTCATCTTTCTGTATCTATCTGTCTATCTATCTATCCATCCTTCTTTCTGTATCTATCTATCTATCTATCTATCTATCCTTCTTTCTGTATCTATCTATCTATCTATCTATCTATCTATCTATCTATCTATCTATCCTTCTTTCTGTATCTATCTATCTATCTATCTTTCTGTATCTATCTATCTATCTATCTATCTATCTATCTATCTATCTATCTATCCTCTTTCTCTATCTATCTATCTATCTATCTATCTATCTATCTATCCCTAACTATCTATCCTTCTTTCTGTATCTATCTATCTATCTATCTATCTATCTATCTATCTATCTATCTATCTATCCTTCTTTCTGTATCTATCTATCTATCTATCTATCTATCTATCTATCTATCTATCTATCTATCGATCTATCTATCTATCTATCCTTCTTTCTGTATCTATCTATCTATCTATCTATCTATCCTCTTTCTCTATCTAATCTATCTATCTATCTATCTATCTATCTATCTATCTATCTATCTATCCCTAACTATCTATCCTTCTTTCTGTATCTATCTATCTATCTATCTATCTCTCTTTCTGTATCTATCAGTCTATCTATCCCTCTTTCTGTATCTATCTATCTATCTATCTATCTATCTATCTATCTATCTATCTATCTATCTATCCTTCTTTCTGTATCTATCTATCTATCTATCTATCTATCTATCTATCTATCTATCTCTCTTTCTGTATCTATCAGTCTATCTATCCCTCTTTCTGTATCTATCTATCTATCTATCCCTCTTTCTGTATCTATCTATCTATCTATCCCTCTTTCTGTATCTATCTATCTATCTATCTATCTATCTATCTATCTATCTATCTATCTATCTATCTATCTATCCATCCGTCTATCTATCTATCTATCTATCTATCTATCTATCTATCTATCTATCTATCTATCCTCTATCTGTATCTATCGATTTATCTATCCCTCTTTCTGTATTTATTTATTTGCAAAGTATTTTATTTATCTATCTATCTATCTATCTATCTATCTATCTATCTATCTATCTATCTATCTATCTATCTATCTATCTACCTATCTTTCTGTATCTGTCTATCTATTTATCTATTCCTCTATCTGTATCTATCTATCTCTATATCTCTCTATCTCTCTCTCTCTATCTCTCTCTATCTATCTATTTATCTAACATCTTCTCTAGCCTCTTCTATCTTTGTGTAGTTTTTGCTCTGTATACATCTAATGGTAATAGCTAAATACATGTATGACAATATATAAAAGTTAATTAAAATGGGAATTAAGAAGACATCGGCAATATTTTGTTTAATCAATAGCTGAACTTGCGAGTTTTTTCATATGTATTTATTGCCTGAAAAACTAGCAGTTGTCCTTTACTCCTGTTTTAGGGAATACATCTTCTAAGCTACTTTTCTCAGCGTAATACGTGTCTCTCTCTACCTGCCCATTCGCGCTTTAATGCCACGTACAAACCTAAGAGTTTTTTTGTTATATATTTTTTGCAGGTAACATCTAGTAGTACGTTTATTTCAGGTGATAAAATGCAGCCCATTGGCTTCCGCTGTATTTCCATTTCCAATGCTTAGCAATAAAAACATAGCAGGATGGATTGCGCTTTCAACAGCAAGTACAAACTAACTCTTGCGAACGCATAAATAACACCTCAAGGCTCATAAATATCACTGCTGGCATTTTATGCATAATTAACAGACAGCATTGACTGATAACAGCATTGAATAGTAATGACACGTGGAGCGCTATATTTTTGCCTGCGTCAGCTGTCTGAATGACGATGCTGAAATACGAGCAATCGCTCGGAACTGGCTCGGTCATTTTTAGTTACTGAGCCTCGTTGAGAGCTTAAAAATCTAATTAACAGAGACCTGGAGTGTCGACTTCTTCCTGCCTTTATTCCCCGGGACAAAAAAAACCCTGTTTGGTGTTGGTTCGAAGTGAAATCCTGCTCGGCTTGCCATCGGAATACTAAACAGTCCAAGGCTTTCCCATCTTGCCTGCTGGACATTGGTACGGAGCAGTAAATTTCCATCCTTCCCATCTCTGGCTGACCCTCGGAGCCCATTTAGTATTCCAGTCCCAATGGAAGCCCTTGGTGTACACATCACAGTTCTAAGCCTGAGGGATGTGTAGGATGAGTTATAGGCTAAGGGAAGGGACTAATGGTTTATAGGATTTAGAAAAGGAGATTTGTCTTTCTTATGAACGAATCTTCAAACAAGATGTGTTCGTGTGCTTGAACGTGCATGTATTGTGATGACCGGTTTCATTTGTTGCTACGCATCTGAATGTCCGCGTATTTGCATGCCTTCGCACCGCTTCATCTATTTACTTCTGTGCATTTAGTGATTTGTGTCAGTGTGTGTCGTGTGTAAATCCCTCTGTGGTTGTCTATAGGGGTTATTCAATAAGAACTGAACTTGTCACCGAAATTGCACCGAATGGTGCAATTTCGTGGCACTTTGGCTATTCACAAAGCTGTCAATTCACCAAATACGTGCAAATTGAAAATCGAAATACGGTGCAGTTAGCCTCAGATCGCCGTAATTCAGCAACTTTCAGCAGTAGTGAAATTCCCCGTAGAGAAGTAATGGTTAATCTAGAGAGCGCCGAACTGCACCGAAGAGTTGGCGAAAGGCCCATATTTTCAGTGCTTCATTTCGACAGGTTTAAACATGCGAATCCCATAGATTTGAATGGGAAAAAAATTATCATTTTTATTATTTCTTTATTCAACTGTTTATTCTTTTCATTTGCAGCAAAAAGTCTTATTATTTATTGATTTACTAAAAATTTTTAGCCATATTTCTGGATTTTTTTCAGCAAAAGTTTTGATTCAGATTTTTTTAAATGGAATCCCCCCCCCCGTAACAGACCTTTTTATTATTTTTTTTATAGCACCTTTTCATTATTTCCATGCATTTTCACTGTTTCAAATGCCTTTTTAATTATTTTTTTTATTTACCCGCTAGTCTGCTGTCTGATTGGCTTTTATGTTGACGGCGTTTGGTGGCTGCATAGCTGCGGCTCCATCCTGCAGATCGGCGGCATTCGGCGGGCTGACATCACCTTCTGTTGGCCAAAATGGGTTACTGCAGCTGGGGCTCCATGCCGAATGAGCTGGAAATCTGTGCTTTATACACAAATTCCAAGCATTTCAAGCAATGTTTACCCATGTTATAGCACCGCGGGTGTAATAGGTATTAAAACCTTAGGATCACAGTCAGGAGTAGAATTTCCGTGTGTTCGGTTCGGGTTCGCCCACAATGCACCACAATGGACCACAATGCACTTTTCCACTGGCCTGAAGCTTGTAATTGGCTACAGCCTTGCACCTGACCACAGGTCAGGTGCAAGACAGGTGCAAGACTATGCCAATCACGGCTCAGAGTCCTGATTGGGCAAATTTATGCTCAATCATGGGTTTACAGAGCTAAATCCCGCAGCACACTATATAAGGCATCCCTTTCAGCCCCAGCAAGTGTTTTTCGAGAGGAGATTGTTCTGTTAGTGTGTGTTCTCACTGCCAGCAGCTATTGTGGGGGTCTCACTTCTACAAGATATCTGGGAATTGTTGTAATCTGTGTGTTCTCACTGCCAGCATCTATTGTGGGGGTCTCACTTCTGCAAGATATCTGGGAATTGTTGTAATCTGTGTGTTCTCACTGCCAGCAGCTATTGGGGGGGGTCTCACCTCTACAAAATATCGGGGAATTGTTGTAATCAGTGTGTTCTCACTGCCAGCAGCTATTGTGGGGGTCTCACTTCTACGAGATATCTGGGAATTGTTGTAATCTGTGTCTTCTCACTGCCAGCAGCTATCAGGGGGTCCCACATACTTCTAGGAGATTTCTGCGAATTTTAATCTGTGTCTTGTCACTGCCACCCATCAGGGGGTCTCACTGATTTATAGGAGGTTCCTGGAATTTGTAATCTGTCTCTTGTCACTCACTGCCGCCCATCAGGGGCTCTCACTGATTTATAGGAGGTTTCTGGGATTTGTAATCTGTGTCTTGTCACTGGCTGCCAGCTATCAGGGTGTCTCTCTGAGTTATACCAGAGTTATGGAAATCTTTAATCTAGATAACACAGTTGAATCTGAGTTTTGCATATCTCCAATTTTTATAACAGAGTTGAATCAGAGTTCTGTATATCTTTAATCTATATCACTCACCATGTCAGAAAGACCAAAAAGGACAGGCAGATGCCCCCAGACACAGATAAGAGGGAAAGCAGCCTCTGTGTCGGGAGGCTGTACCTCTGGTCATCGTGGACGTGGTGCATCCTCTGCAGGGGCACGCTTGTCCTTTCTAACTGGTGCTGGCCGTCTTAAGCAGCAGCAACATAGAGAGGATTTGCAGGATTGGCTAACCAGGCAATCCTCATCCTTCGAGTCCTCTGCCAGCCAGACTTGTAGTGGTTTACAGTTCATCTCAGCCTCCAAAACATCTAATTCAGCCTCCATGTCCACAGCTACTCCTGCCGTAGCCTCACTATCATACATGGAGGAGTCAGTTGAATTATTTGACTACAGTGACAGTATCAGTGACATGCTGCTTGAGGATGCGCAGCAACTCAAGTGCTCTGATTCAAACTCTGAGGTTGACGCATGTACCATGCCTAGCACACGTCCTAAGTCTGGTGGTACAGTGTTTCCTAACCAGGTACCCAGGGCTGGCAAAGCTTCTCAGCCAGGCCAGAAAAGTCTGCAGCCACTTCAGACGGTCATTCCCAGCAAGTGTTCGCCTGGCAGAAATTCAAAGAGAATTCTACCTTCCCACAAACTGTCTGATCTGTGACATGCCCACCAGGTGGAACTCGACATTAGCAATGCCGCAGCATCTGCACAAGCAGCAGAGGGTCATCAATGAGTACCTGTGTGAGTATGGCACAAGGACAGGTTCAGGTCAACTTGTTTTTTTTTCCCCCGCAGTGGCTGATGATCAAGGATGCATGCACTGTACTGTCACCATTTGAGGAGGCA
Organism: Leptobrachium leishanense; assembly: GCA_009667805.1. Classification (NCBI taxonomy): domain Eukaryota; kingdom Metazoa; phylum Chordata; class Amphibia; order Anura; family Megophryidae; genus Leptobrachium; species Leptobrachium leishanense. The sequence goes on from CM019072.1 coordinate 99,273,871, forward strand.
ACAAGGATGGTGAGCAGGGACAGTGCATGCATCAGTGACACAATTCCTTTAGTGTTCCTGCTGGAGCGCACTCTGCAGGGAATTATAGATGTGGCACTAGAGGCAGAGCAGCGGGAGGAAGAGGAGGCCTTCCATAGCTCTCAAGGCCCCAGTTTTTACGCAGACAGCATTCCTGCTGCTCCTCAGATCAGACAGGAGGAGGAGGAGGAATATTTAAGTAGTGGGGGCATTGAAGGTGGGGATTCCTCAAGGGAGGGTTTTGTGTGCCCAGAAACCCATGGACTAGTACGTTGCTGGGAGGAGGAAGTTCACGATGGGGTCATCCTCATTGACCAGGAAGACTCGGAAGCTAGTGCCACCTCCAACCTATGTTGCATGGGCTCCCTTGTCCTGCAAAGCCTGCTAAAGGACCCCAGGATTCGTGCTATCAAGGAGAGGGATCATTACTGGTTGGCAAGCCTTCTTGATCCACGATACAAGGATATAGTTGCAGAGCTCATCCTGCCCGCACAGAGGGAGGACAGGATGAAACAACTTGAGGACGCTCTAAAGCGACACTTGTGTAACACCTTTCCAGGCACTGGTAGGTTACCAAGTGATGACACAGATGCTTCTGAGGCTGCGGATGATTAGAGGAAGAGCGGTGAAGGCCGGGGCCGCTTGACTGATGCCTTTGTAGCGCTCACTCCCGGAGGAGCCACTGAATTTAACCTCGGGTCAGTCTCCCCGCACTAGGGAATAAATATACACCAGCACTGTTGTGGATTTTATAAGTTATATAGTTTACTGGTCTCAAATAAACTGGCATATATAAAGCAGCACGGTATACATATATATTTACAGGAATTCGTAATGCGAGAAACGCGCAGCGGAAAAGAAAAAGGAATTTTAACCCCTTCGTTGCTGGAGTGTGAGTCCCGTACAGGTTGTGTCCCAAGAAGGTGTGCGTGTATGCGTGTGTTGGTACCCGGGTACTATATTCAACTGGCCAGTGAATGATTTCAATGTGTCTTCGACTAGTCACGTTGGGGCCCTGTTGATTTAGACAAACTGCAGAGTGCTTTATTTTTGTACTGTGGCTGGAAGGCCTCTCACCCATCCGCCATATATTCTGCACTCTACTCGACCCAGGACGTCTCTCCGCTCGATTTGGCTGGGACTCTGTGCCACCGGATTCGCTTGTCTTGCTCAGTTCACCGCCTGCACTCCCATTAGATCATCGCGGTCTCCTAACTTGGGGTCCAATCTGCAGCTCTGTATTTGTGTAAAACCTCTCAGCGGTGGATTACTAGGTCTCTGGCAAGTAACTGAAACCGATCTCCAGCGTCCGCAAGGCAGCACCTGCGCTCCAGCCTGGTCACAATCGCTCCTTGTCTCACGTGCGTCTTGCTCTGTTCACCCCTTGGCGCGCACTGGCTCTCCTCCTCCTTCCCACCATTCGGCAACTGGGATGACCTCTTCAGACTCTGGCGAGCGCACCCAATCCAGACAAAAACTTTCTTCTTCACTATCCCCTTCACTTTCCTCAACAACTCGTGTCTGCTGAGACCGAGTAACGGGAGTCAAACATGGAGCAGGCGGAGGCTGGTTCGGCAGAGAAAGTTTGTCTCCAACTGATATCCTTACAGCTTCCTTCAGAGGTAACAAATGATTTCGGTGCCAGTTTTTAAGAGGCCCAGCCTTTCCATCAGGTCGAATTTGGTAAACTGGCAGACCCGGCAGTTGCTTGCAGACAATGTAAACCTGAGAACTCCATCTATCCGCAAACTTATGCCTGGCAGAAGCACCCAAGTTCTTCAACAAAACCCTATCACCGGGTTGTAGATCCTGTATCCGAACTTTCAAATTGTAGTTTCGCTTATTCCTCTGTTCTCTGTTCCCAGAGGTTAAACGGGCTTGTTCAAACGCAGAGGCCAAATTCTTCCGAAGTCTATCCACATAATTCCTATGAGAGGCTACAGACGTCTGATCCAGAGATAGCCCGAATGCCAAATCAACCGGCAGTCGAGCTTCCCTTCCGAACATAAGACGGTACGGTGAGTATCCAGTAGCGTCACTCTCCGTACTGTTGTATGCATGTACTAGCGTGGCTATGTGACGACTCCAGCTCTGCTTCTCTCTGTTTGATAATGTCCCCAACATATTTAGCAGAGTGCGATTGAACCTTTCTGGTTGAGCATCACCTTGAGGGTGATATGGTGTAGTTCGGGTCTTCTGAATTCCCAGCAGTTCCAGTAATTGCCCAACAAGTCGGCTCTCAAAGTCTCTACCCTGATCCGAGTGTATTCTCCTTGGCAGTCCATAGTGAACAAAAAACTTTTCCATTAAAACCTTCGCCACCGTAAGAGCACATTGGTCTCTCGTAGAAAAAGCTTGGGCATAACGCGTGAAATGATCAGTCACCACTAAAATATTTCCCTGCCCACTAGCATCCGGCTCTAAGCACAGGAAATCAATGCACACCAAATCCATGGGTCCTTGACTTTGTAGATGGCTCATTGGAGCAGTTCGTGTTGGTAGATTCTTCTTTTGGATACACCTCAGACATGAGTGGCAGTAACTTTCAACTTCAGGTCTCATGCAGGGCCAATAGAATCTGTCTCGCACCAGCTTAAAAGTTCTCTCTGCACCCAAATGTCCATGGTCATCGTGTAATGACCGCAGCACACCCTCTCTGTGTTTAGTGGTAAGGAACAACTGTTGGGTCTCTCCAGCATTGTTTGAGGGGCCCCTTCGGTAGACCACCCCATCCAACATCTTCAACCGTTCCCACTCCTTGTATACCAATCTGGCCCCTTCTGGGGAATTTGTCAGAAGAATTTCCCATTGGTTCGCGTTTAGGGCCCTCACAGTTAATGCAATCAAAGCCTGGTCAGCTCTCAGGTCTTGTTTCGAAAAAGTAGGCAAACTTTCACCTCTCAGCTGCGTAGGATTACAATAGAACTCTGGAACAGGCGCAGCCATAACTCCTATGGCTTCTGCTTCAATCCCTCCCTTGACCCGGTGCTCTGCTCCTTGACATAAAGCTTGCACCCCATCTGGAGTTAACTGAGTCCATTCTGTAGCGTAGGGTCTTCTCGACAAAGTATCGGCATCTCGATTGTTCACTCCAGGGTGATACTTCAGGCTTAACCTAAACCCTGACAGAGCGGCCAACCACCGATGTCCCGTTGCATTCAGCTTCGCAGTAGTAAGGACGTAGGTAAGAGGATTGAGAAAAAAAGGGGGTGTTTGTGAGGGTCCTGAGAACGAGCAACAGCACGAATGGCCTGCTCTACGGTGGGTACCCGCTCAGGTCTCACAAACAAGGTTTTAGCTTGATTGTGCCATTACAGAGATGAATTTTCCATATGCAAATCAGCCTGCTCTCACCCAGAAAGGGTGGCCAGCACTGATTGCCAAGGACGTCATCGCTGCACGAGAGGTGCAGCAACCCCCGACGATCGTTTTGGCCTTATTGGGCCTCGTCAGGAGTGTATAGCTGACACCCCTCTGGGGCACATCAAGCAAGGGGTCCACGTCTGGATGACCCTTTACAATTACAGTGAGAAAAAAAAAAAGAGGATTGTTATCAGTTTTTATCACAAATTCGACTCCATACAGATAGTCTTTCAGCTTGTCGACAACCGCCCACAATCTATGCATAGATGGACAGAACCATTCTTCTTCCGAACCATCACTATGGGAGAAGTGTACGGACTCCTGGACTCTTGAATCACCTTAGTTCTTTGCAGTTCATTCAGATTTTCTCTTAGATCATCCAAGTCTCCCAGCGGACTTGTCTTGACCTTTCTCGAAACGGCTTATCTTCCTGCAGTTGAATGTGATTCTCAGTACTCTTAGCTAGGCCCACGTCGAACTCATCCTTTGAGAACAAGTCCCTCCACCTTAGGACCTGGGACTGAAGACGTTTCTTCCATTCAGGCGAGATGGGAGCGTCCTTGGGATAGATCCTGTCAGCTGGAATCTCTTTATTCGCTCCCCCTCCTAAATCGGTAGGAGAGAGAGGCGTAGCGGACGCCACTTGCCCGATAGGCATTCACTGGAGAATCAGATACATTACATACACTGACCGAGACTCTTCCTCGTGTTCATTTCAAAGCTTTTGTGGAGATTATTTCAGGGATTACTTCGACTCCGGCTTCACTCCCATCATTAAAATCAGTTTCCAGTACCACATAGGGACCTGGTTGCGATCCATTCAACTTGACTGAAGCCCGGAAACTCGCCACTTCTCCTGATTGCAGAACCTTTTCTGTTCCTCCCAATCTCCACAGGTGCCCCACTTCGGCAGGTGCCTTCTGTTCTTCGAATATTCGCTGATAGACTGGACGCAACATCGGGTGTACTCCCTTGGTAGAACCTTCTTCCAGTACTATAGGAGTCAGGAGACGTCGCACCAGATCAGTATTCGTCCCCACTATCATAGAACTTCTGTTGGCCCCTGAAGGTCGAGGACACACAATGGCCAATGCATCACAACCCCCAGATTGTCCGATGACTTCGGATCCGATCTCTAGTTTCACCTGTAGATATTCGTCATAGGGAAGTTTCTCAGTCCCGATACCCCAGATTTCAAGTTCCTTCAGCTCCTGTAGAGGTATGTGTTTCAAGTGCTTCTCATAGAAGTCTCGGTAGATCAGTGTCACTTGAGCCCCTGAGTCCAATAGAGCTTTGGTATAGACTCCCTCTACTTGGATTGGAACGATGGGAGAAGGACCTATCAGCTGGTCAGGAAACTTTGTCGTAGTAGCAGGAAGTTTAGACCCCGTTTGCTGTACCCTGGCCTTCTTCTTGACCCGTGTAGGTTTTGGGTGTGCATTGCTTCCCCATGACGTAGGACCGGATGCTAAGGGAGTAACTCTTTCAGTCCTGGTAGGCTCAGCAGTGGGCAAAACTCTGGGCCTTCTCGACCTTTAAGTCATGGCTTGATTTCTGGAGCGGTCTTTAACCATTGGGCACCCAGTTTACTCCTTCACTTGGGCCCTCTGGCGTTTCCCGCCGGTGAGGTAGATAGCAGCCCTTCCAAGGCTTTTAAAAACTCTTCTACCCTGTTTCTTTCAGGCTTTCGGCTTTTGCACTGCGCTCGGAAATGACCCATTTCCCCACAACTGAAACATCTCTTATTTGAAGACGAAGACACACTTGCTTGTGGTGATTCAGTTGAAGGACCCTTGCCAGACGCCACAGCAACTCCAGTTGTCTGCATATCAGTAAGGAACTTCTGCATATCGGTCTGTGTCTCTACCACCTTCAAAAGCACTCGGCACAGGTCCATGTGTGCCTGTTGCAATTCAGCTTGAGCTTCTTGCACTTTCTTAACAGTTTTGTGGATTTCACTGTATGTAGGAAGAATTTGCTCTCTTGCAGCACTCTCTGTGGATTTAGGAACAACCAGATGCTCCTGTTCGTCCACTTTGGATCCATCGGTGTCTAGCGAATCATCTTCCGCTCTCAAACACTCGTTATGCCTCACGGGTTGTGCGTAAACTCTTTCTCCTCTCCTAAGGGATTTCTCTTCGAGTAGAGCCTCTTCTTCTCTGACAGCTCGGATCAGTTCCAGGTATTTCAATTCTTGGTTACCTTCTCTGGTTCTTAGCTGTAGCATCACAGGATCCAGAGGTTGAGCGCCCCTCAGGATCTGCTGTATTCGGATCTTATCTATTTCGGCCGGTTCGGCCCCTTTCTTAAGAAGTATCTGGGGCAGAATCTTATCTAGGCGCCTCATTTATTCAGTCATCTTCTCACCTCACGTTGGGGCCCTGTAGATTAAGGCTGGGGTCAGACCAGCGCACTTTTAACGTGCGTTCTGGCACACATAATTACGGCCGCACTAGCAGCAGATGACGGGCAATGACGGCCAATATATGATGTACGGCCACACAAAAGTCCGGCCGTGCAACGCAAGTGGAATTTGAACGCATTTTTCTGAGAACGCTGAACCGCTAGTACTGACGTACTGAGTACGCAACTGCGGCATAGCGGCATGTTTGCGTGATTAGGAGATGTCAGACGCTGCTAATATCCAGCCTACATAACGTCCAGACGCAAAAAGAGTTTTATTGACGATCCGTACAAAATCACGCCCGAAAATGCGTGTCGTCTGACCGTTTTTGCGCATTCCGTGAAAAAATACGTCAATGCGTTCGGACGCACTTTTTCACGTTCGCGGGGAAAAATGCTTTCGTCTGACCCTACCCTTAGACAAACTGCAGCGTGCTTTATTATTATACTGTGGCCTGGAAGGCCTCTCACCCATCCGCCAGATACTCTGCACTCTACTGGACCCAGGACGTCTCTCCGCTCGATTTGGCTGGGACTCTGTGCCACCGGATCCGCTTGTCTTGCTTGTCCGTCTCTGCCACAAGATGCTCAGTTCACCGCCTGCACTCCTATTAGATCATCGCGGTCTCCTAACTCGGGGTCCAATCTGCAGCTCTGTATCTGTGTAAAACCTCTCAGCGGTGGATTACTAGGTCTCTGGCAAGTAACTGAAACCGATCTCCAGCGTCCGCAAGGCAGCACCTGCGCTCTGGCCTGGTCACAATTGCTCCTTGTCTCACGTGTGTCTTGCTCTGTTCACCCCTTGGCGCGCACTGGCTCTCCTCCACACGAGGTTGCGGATGTGTCTCAGTTCTACCCACCCACTTCCTGTCCCTGCCCCAAAGCATGCTGGAAAACGTAGTCCAAAAGTGTCCAGTGTTGGTTTACATTGCGCTCGTCTCCCCCTGGTGGCCAGAAACGAGTAATTACAGCAGCAGAATTAACGCCCAGGGACGTCAAATGTAGGCACCCATTGCCAGCGTCTTCACCGTATGGTGCAGGACTACTTAGGGGCAAGGGCAGAGCTGGATACCTTTACAGCAGATGATCCACTGGCTTACTGGATGTTGAGATTGGATCACTGACCAGAACTTAGCCAATATGCTATGCAGCTACTAGGTTGCCCTTCATCCAGCGTGCTTTCTGAAAGGACGTTCAGTGCCGCTGGAGGATTTGTCCCAGACAAAAGAGTGCGTCTGTCCACCGACTCTGTAGACCGGCTGACATTTATAAAAATAAATCAGTCCTGGATCAGCAGCTATCAATCCCATGATGCTGGCGTAACTGAATAGATCGGGGATCTCTTCTGCATTCACAAAACCTCCACCACTGCACTCTTCCACAATACCACAAATGGGTTGTAAGGTACCAGCGTGACAGGTAAGATTCCGAACCCAGGATGCAGTGACACACGGAGACCAGGTTAGGGAAAACAGGGGTTTATTGTAGGATTCAGATAAATAATAAGTCCAGGTTATGTAGGATGCAGGGCAGAACTTAAAGATGAAAGAGACCAACTGGAATATGGAATCTTGGTGGATACGAGGGGATGCAGGAAACAATACAAGAAGACACAGAGGGCAGACACACGGAGGAGACTTACTGGGGATACGAGACAGGACAGGAAAAGGGCTGGATGGTTTCTTGAATAGCTGAGGAATCAGGAGACAGTTGATCAGCGGGAAACCAGGATGCAGGGATCTAGGATGAAGTCTCTGGATGGCTCGGGAGACTTGATGCAGATGGGAAGCACAGGATAGATTCTGGATCAGTGTGCTTGGCTTGCTGGCTCAGGAACCATAATGCAGAAGCATTGTCTTCTGGGTGCTCCACCCTTAAGTAGGGATTAGTCTCTGTGTAGATTAGAGGCACCTGTTATGCCTGCAGTCTGAGAGCAGGGTGGGACATAGGATACGCCGTCTTGTGGAAGTGCTGCCCTGCATTCAGGACAACGCAGCACCAGGTTTGCCTTTCTTCCTTTTACGGCGGGCTTTACGTGGGGTGCTGGGGGGCTCCAGACAGGGGTCCTGACAGGGGTTATGGTGTGAAGGCACTTGCTGCCACTAAAGGTAAAATATTTGGGTGCACTGCCACTGATGCCTTTACCAGATTCATATCATTTTAATAGTGGACCGCAGGGTCCACCACTGCACTCTTCCACAATACCACAGAGGGGTTAAGGTGTGAAGGCACTTGCTGCCACCAAAGGTAAAATATTTGGGTGCACTGCCACTGATGCCTATACCAGATTCATATCATTTTAATATTGTACCACAGGGTGTTACTGAGCTCACCGGTGCATTCTTTCTTTTTGAGAATGTTCCAAACAGTTGTTCTAGCCACACCTAATGTTCTTGCTATCTCTCTGATGGGTTTGTTTTGTTTCTTCAGCCTAATGATGGCTTGCTTCACTCATAGTGACAGCTCTTTGGATCTCATCTTGAGAGTTGACAGCAACAGATTCCAAATGCAAATAGCACACTTGAAATTAACTCTGGGCCTTTTATCTGCACATTCCATTGGGGTAATGAGGGAATATCACACACCTGGCCATGAAACAGCTGAGAAGCCAATTGTCCCATTACCTTTGGTCCCTTAACAAGTGGGAGGCACATCTGCAAACTGCTGTAAGTCCTACACCGTTCACCTGAGTTGGATGTACATACCCTCAAATTAAAGTTGACAGTCTGCAGTTAAAGCACATTGTGTTTGTTTCATTCCGACTCCATTGTGGTGGTGTATAGAGCCAAATATGTTAGAATTGTGTCGATGCCACAATATTTCTGGACCTGACTGTATGTTACTGTTATGTGAGGCTTTGTGACTTTAGACGTTGGCCACTCACCAGGGAAACTCCCACCACACCTATTTAGATACATAAAGAATCTAAGTCAAAGATGTCTTTGTGTATCACATTAATAAGCATTTTACCAGGAAATAATCACTTGAACATAGTGCTAGTAGCGATGGCAGTTACAATTCTGACTTGAGATCAGCATTTTTCCAGGTTTAGCTTCAGCAGCTGATGATATCTTTTTCGTCTGCTTAGCTAATGCTAATCTCATACATGGCCTTTATTTCTTTTAATGGCACTGCATCCCACTCTCAGAAACAATGCAGTGTAATGAACAAAACTAAGAGCATGTCAAAGAGCTACTTGAGTTCCTAGGTGCACTAAGGAGACACTGCGCGTTATCATCAGGAATATTTTCATTTTAAAGACACATATAGCTCCAGTTTAAGTAAAATATGTATATCATCTCCTAAAGCAGGGGTCAGGGACCTTGGCCCTCCAGCTGTTTTGGAATTGCATGTCCCACGATGCTCAGCTAGTCAAGAGGTTTGCAGAGCCTTAAAGGGGTAGTTCCAAAACCTTTGAAGGACCAAGGTTGCTGACCCTGTCCTAAAGAATAATTTTAAGAAACTGTCCTGTTTGCTTACTTACTAACAAGAGCACAAGAGCAGTGCATGTGTTTACTCTGTGTACAAGAGCAGTAGGCAATGGGCTGTAGTTTGACGTCAATCAGTTGCAGAAGAGCTGCTACTAGCCCATAACCACAGTCTTTTTAGAAGGGTCATAGAGCCCCAGCACCGAGGTGGACCCCAACATGGACTTGACCAGTGCAAAGGCTTCCTCCTGTGGAGGTCCCCAGGTCCAAGCAACGTCCTTCTCCAATGATTCTGTAATAGGATGCAACACCAAAGTTCCAGTAGAATCATAATTCACAAAACCCAGTATTTGTCTCAGCTCATTAACATCTGAAGGGCTTTTCAATTGCTCGATAGCCAGAACTTTACTAGCATGTGCGTAGCACAGTTCTGTTTTCCCAAAAGTGGCATTTATCTTTGTTCAGTTTCATTCCTGACTCTCTTACGGTCTGCAGTACAAGCTGCAGTTGCTGATCATGCTCTTCTAGAGTGGACCCATACAAGAGGATGTCATCCATGGCTACCACCACGCCCTCATGGTCCCTCAGGAGGGAACTCATCTCTCTGTGGAAGATCTCCGGTGTGAAGATTACCCGAAGGGGAGTTTGCGAAAACAAAACTGACCTAATACAGGTAGTCAGCTTACAGCTCTCCAGGTCAAGGGGTGTCTTCCAGAATCCTCTGGAAGCATCAAGCATGTAAAATAGTTTATCCCCTGATAACCTCAGAGCTATGTCTTCCAGTGTCGGCAGTACAAATTTCTCACTCTTTACAGCCTCATTCAGGTGTTTGAAATTAACACAAATACGAACTTTCCCATTGTTCTTAGTGACAGGCACAATAGGAGCACATAGGCTCGCGGACCCAAAGCGCAACCCTTCAGGGAGTCCTATGGACTCCAGGAGGTGATACTTGCAGCGGCGGCGGTGCAGAAGAGCTGCCATGAGTATCCCAGTGGTTAGTGTTGCCTTCCGGGGCAAGGTGCTCAGGTAGCACCTGCCCGTGAATATTTAGCTAAAATGGGGATGCTACAGATCGCAGATTTTCCCTATTAGTGTTCACTTTTTGGCACCACTAGGGAATAGTGCCCACATAGGCATCATTCAAGGATATCTATATCAGGGATGTCAAACACATGGCCCCCAGATGCTAATGCCTACAATTCCATTAATTCTGTCAATGCAACAGTGCCAGGGAATCAAGGGTATAGTAGTTCAGAAACATCTGGGGGGCCGGTGTTTGACAGCCCTGATCTATATCTTATTCACTCACTGAAAGACGAATGATAAAATGCGACTGTAGACATTTATGATATATGAAAGAGTTGGTGGGGAAAGATTTCTGGAGTTCATTCTTTCATGGCTTTTTACTCCAGGGCATCTGGTACTTTGACTAGTATCATACAAAGAGTTAAACATGTCAATATTCTGATTAAAAAAAATCTAGTTCATGAGTCACTTAGAACATGCACTCATTTTGTTTAGAAATAATTAAGGAACTGCTCTTTTTTTAATTGGTGTCCATTGCTAGAGCTCCCATAGACATTAGACGGAGAGCTTTGTAGATTTTCCTCAGTGGTATTAATTAATTTGAGATCATAGTCCACGGTAGCCCTTTGAAACTCAACATGTGTGTGCAGCTTAACTCCAAGAGGTTGGAGAGTGTGCTTTCAAAAGAGTTTACTAATTAATAAAGATTTTTCTGTAATTGGGAAAAGAGAGGTTTAGCTCACAATTTAAGAAAGAGAATTACTGAGGAATATACATATTTTAAGGGAAAATGTCAACCACACTGCTACCGCCTATGCATTGCAAGGCAATATTTATCATTAATTAATTTATTAGTTCATTAATGATGGGTGATTAAATTAAGGGGTGATTTACTAACCACTTTTCTTTGATTCAAAGAACACTGGATTTAGTTTGATAAACTTTGGGAAGCTACAGTGGGATCTTAAACAGTGAAACTATGATGAGTTAACTATTTATGGAACTGCTATTATACTTCTTACACTTCTTTCCAGCCCACTTTTTGATGTAGCTGTTGGTTGTGAGGGACACTGCAATCCAAACATTGCGTGCCAGACTATATAACTGGACACCTATCTGCCCTGTTATACAGTATATACACATATCTTCCTGTATATATATATATATATATATATATATATTAGAGAGGCCATGTTAGTCCAGATGCCAAAATCAAGAGTATAGCAGTATGTAGTGATACCTTTTTTATTGGACTAAGGTTACATTTAAAAGACAAGCTTTCAAGAGTGTAACCTCTCTTCCTCAGGTCTGGACACTATACTAATCAATATCCTAGAATTGAACATTAAGACATTAAGGGGCACATGCGTGGGGGGGTTAGATGTATCGTAAATAATGAGAGTCAAATGGTATGGCCAAAAATGGGAAAATAAACACATAAGAGATCATAAGCCCATAAAACAACAGTGATAAGATCATGACAACTTGAAAGAAGCAAACAAAAAAAACACAAATAAGTGACGGCTGAAAAAGACACAAAAACAAGAAAAAAAAACACCAACCAGAATTCTGAATTTTATGTGATGTTATGATAATGGGTTAAAAAGCCAGAGTCCACATTGAGCCCTTCTTTTATGGTGTTAAAATATGTGATCATTTTCTTTTCAGATGTCTTACGTTCACGAGGGTCTTTAGAATTTCCGTTGAGGATTTTAATTTTCAGGTTTTGGATGGGGGGCCTGTTAGATTGAACTGATGTCCCACAAGGGTACAATATTGATCTTCCTGATGGTTCTTGATGGAGTGTTTGTGAAGGTTCATCCTGAGATTCAGTTTAAGGGTGGTTTCATAATGTACATGATCCAGTGCACAGCCTGTAAAAAGGGCTGATATATTGAGCATCAGAGTGCTTATACATAGAAGTGTCTGTCTTGTTATATAGCATAAAATATGTTTTCAATTCACGTGATACCATTAATATGCCTGCCAAAATCTTTGCCTCAAGCCCATAGAGATCTTAATCCAGCCATTTGTGTACACACCAAGGCCCCTATTACATTATTCGCACAATTTCGTTCGCGCAGCGCAAATTATTTTGCGCGCATTGTCCAGCGTTATCGAGCGAAAATTAACGAGGTATACCGATACGAACGCATTTTCTCATCCGTCAAAAACTAACATGCGTAAAAACGACACGCAAAACGAAGTGTAATATGCGCGCAGTAACGTAGCGCACGCAAATCAGTGTGCGGACTGTTTTTTTTCCGCGGAATTCAGCCAATCAAAATTAAGAACCTTAAGTGACATCAATTTACCTTAATTGACTCACTTAAGTTTTTGCGCCTGTCAAAGTAAGTCTGAGTATACATGCTGCAGCAATAAAAAAAATATGCACGAATTCATAATTTTATTGTTTGGGTATGTGTAGAATGTGTAACTGTACTGTGCTGTATTTTTTTTTTGCTGCTGGTGTTTTTCACTTCGGCCAGAACGTTCAGATTTGCTGTTACCACCAGCTTTTCAAAGACGTTAAAATTATGCGCGCAAACGTCGTTCGTAAAAAGATGCGCATTGATTGAAATACCATCCGCGTACCAGCGCACGAACGAATTTGCACTCACAATGTTAAGTATAGGACGCGCACAGTTCATCACGCTCGCGCAGGTCCATTCGCGTTAAAAGATAACACGCATCGTTTGCGCGAACGTTGTAATACGACGTTCAGCGCAAAGGATTTTGCCTCTCGCTCAAATGCGCATTTGCGCACGCAAAACGCACTGCGCGAAGAATGTAATAGGGGCCCAAGTATCCAGCTGCAAAAATATAAAACACCACAAATGCAGAAGAACATCTGGATATTTCCTGCTCTAAAATTTGTTTATGTACCGTTAGTTTAATTGTCAGTTAGCACATTTCAAATGATAAAAAAGAGAAAGACATACATTTAATAAATGTATACGTTATGGGAATAATTAAAAAAATCGGGGATACAGATGGAATAAATCTCACTTTTATACTTGATTAATATTAAGATACAGTATTGACACAACACGAGTGGGGAATTCTAGGATTCATCGTCTTTTTTATTATTATTATTTTTATCGGGTGCTTTTATATTCCAATATTTTGAGTAAAAGTTGATAAAAATGACTTTAGCGTTAATAATATACATTCAAATCTGTCAGACCTGGTTTTAAAGACTCCTTGGTTGTACAGGGATTATTACAAGCAAACTGCCCACAAGCTAAGCTATATTAATACCAGAAATACTATCTTTGACATTACAGAAAAAAAAAAAATCCTTGTACCTTGATGCTATAGGCAATTTACCCACCGAAAGCAAACACGACGGGGGAAAAAAAATCTTTCTGGCTGAAAAGAGTCGACTCAGTGACTGGAAAGCCAATGCGTGTTCCATTTCTTTGACTGAGCAGATTATGCAGGAGATGTGACGGCAGATGGCTTTATACTGACCTCTGCCGGAAGGAATGGGCTGAGTGATTCTCCTGCCAAACCTCACTTGTTATCATGCTGTGCAGCAATGCCGACACAAGAAGAATAGGAAGTTGGATAAAAAAAATGCATTTAACCAGGAGATACCCCTGCAGCATTAATAACAGATCGCGTTGAAACGTTTGTGTTTGTATATTGCATTGGCCCTGTGCACCGTAACGCTGTGTTTCATCAATGTTGCCTGGGAATCACTTTAAAAAGAAGTTGGATGTTTCCACTCGGCTATAAAGCACATCCTGAATATATCCGGGTCTGCTCACCTACCTTGATCTCCCAATACATGGATATTCAACAGCAGCATATTCGACAAGTGTGTTTGTATTAAACAATAAAGAGTTAAATTGGAACAACAATTTAAAAAGTAAGGGCCCTATTACATTCTTCGCGCATACGTTTGTGCCCGTGCAAAAACGCATTGACGCGGGGGACAAAACCCTTTGCGCTGAACGTCGTATTACAATGGCAGCGCAACAAACGCGCATATACATCTACCGCTGGTGAACCTGCGCGAACGTTGCACGAGCTTACTGTATGTCGCGCGAGCTTACTTTACGTCGCGCGTCCTATACTTAACATTGTGAGCGCAAATGCGTTTGTGCGCTTGTACGCGGATGGTATTACAATCTATGCGCAGGAATTAACGCACAGCCTTTCCGCGCATAATTTTAGCAACTCCTAGAAGCCGGTGTTAACGGCAAATTCTATCAACCTGGCCGAAACCAAATACACCAGCCCAAAAAAAAATACGCAGCAAAGTATAATTACACATTCTACACATACCCAAACCAATAAATTTGAGAAGTTGTGTGTGGTTTTTTTAATTGATGCAGCATATATGCGCAGATCGACTTTGACAGGCGCAAAAACTTAACGTGAGATAATTGGGGTTCTTAATTCTGATTGACTCAATCGCGTGAAAAAAACAGTCCGCACACTGATTTCTGCGCGCAACATTGCTGCGCGCGCGTTCGTGCGCGTCCGATCTACGCGTGTTATTGCTCACATTAAAATGTGTGAGGATTGTAATACCAGCGTTGATTTACGCGCGTTAACGTTTAACGCTTCGCGTAAAAATTCACCCTTTGCACGTATGTTTTTGTGTGAAGAATGTAATAGGGCCCTAAATGTCTTGAAATAGTTTAACTCATTTTGGAGTCTTTATTAAATGATCAATCCAGGGCAGAAATGATTTCCGTCTTTGATGCATTACATGTATATTACTGCCTGGCCAAAAAACACACTCTATTATTTAGTTGTGTCGCCTTCTGCTGTAATCACGGCACACATTCGCCGCGGCATCGTGTTGATAAGCTCAAGCAATGTCACAGTATTTATTTCCATCCAGAGTGGCATTAATTTGTGGCCAAGATCTTGTGTTGATGATGTTAGAGTCACGGCGCTGCGTAAAGTCTTCTCCAGCACATTATACCAAAGATTCTCAATGGGGTTAAGGTCTGGACTGTGCGGTGGCCAATCCATGTGTGAAAATGATATCTCATGCTCCCTGAACCACTCTTGCACAATTTGAGCACGATGAATCCTGGCATTGCCATCTTGGAATATGCCCGCTGTGCCATCAGGGGAGAAAAACCCATTGATGGAAAAACCTGCTCATTCAGTATATTCAGGGAGTCACATGAAACATATTAATCACTGCTGTAATTATCCAGTGGAAAGCGAGCACCTATTGGCTGAGTTACATCGAGGTGGTGACTCTTTTTTAACCTGGTAATGTATGTGGGTGACTAACCTGTGAAATCCCTCTTTTTCTTTAAATAAAGGAATATATATTTTTGCGTGAAAATACATCAGAATAATATAATTAGTTGACTCAAAAAAAATTCCTAAAGACTACTTTGTGGAAAGGAACACAATGCATTGAGGTCTATATTGTACAGGGATTCTACAATGGCAGTAATTGAGATCTCCCGTCATAGCGAAACTCACTGTCGTACAACTTCTGATTGGCGGGGGATGACGACTGGTCTTGACTGTTTTGAAAGTCTAAACGTGTTTGTTAAACTTGCTGCTGTAAGAGGCCATAATGTGAGATTTGACATATCAGTAAAACAGGTACTGAGAACTGAGGCATACAGGGTTATTCAAAGAGCTCCGAATTGCTTGGAAAGGTAACCGAACGCTGAAAATCAGCGTTCGGTTACCTTTCCTGGCCATTCGGCTATCCAGAGAGCAGGCAATTCGCCAAATCCTGGCGAATTGCCTGCACATACGGTGCCTGTTCGGTGCCTGTTCGAGGGCAGTGAAATCCCCATGAAAAAGCACTGCTTCGGCTATTCAGAGAACACAAACCAGCAGTGAAAGGTTCCCGAAATGCCTTGCCATTCGGTGGTTTCATGCGGCAGATTTATTCAGGAGAATCCCATAGGCTTCAATGTTAAAAATATTCCCGTTTTAATTCAATATCTAATAAACTGTTCATTATAAAATTCTGCAGTAAACAGTCTCTTTATTTATAGATTTTTTAGGATATTTTAAGCATTTTTCTGAATTTTTTTTTCTTTTTTTAAAAGTCCGATTTTTTTTTTTTAAAGTTTTCTTCTTTTTTCTGTAACAGCCCTCTTTATTATCATTCATTGGATCATATGTAAATTTCAGACATTTTCGCTCAGTAGTTTCTTTGCAAACAGCGTTTCACTTTCACACATTCATACAAACTGTTTTGCTAATTTATTCACTGCCTCTTCTGCTGTGTCGAAGGCTGCGATCGGCTCCTGTTAAGGTTTTTCTGTGGTTTTCGGCAGGTTAATCCAGATGTTTTTGAGGGTTTTCGGCGTGCATTCGCTGGGTTTTGCCGTGAGTTTTCGTCGGGTTTGCGGCAGCTTTTCCCTGCAATTCGGGGACCCTGTGATGTTTGCTGAATACACCGCAGGGTCACCGAAATGGGATCGGCAAAAGGAACCGAATTGAAGAGAACGAAAAGTCACCGAACGTGCGGTGACTTTTCGATTCTCCTTGAATAACCCTGATAGTATCCAGAGGGCAATCCAAGAAGCAAAGTCAGGGGCTGCCCAAAGGTCGAGGGCAGGCGGATAGCAAGCAGAGTCGAAGGCAAAGCCAAAGGGTCTGGTACACAGAATCAATAGAAAAAGTTAAAGACGCATCAGTTTGATGTAGAAACCTCTTGTGGCCTATCCTGACAGGAGCCTCAAATCTAGGGCAGGAGACGCCTCCCTTGGCTACCACCGGCCCCTAGTGCTAGAGGCCACATCCCCACATTGTGCGGCCACTGCCTTTATTGGTGTCCATACTGGCCGCTGCAGTCTGCCACCCAGCTGGCCGATGAGAGGAGCCCGGGCCCGACACCCGCAGAACCTGTAGTGCTGTGGGTGCCGACTACTAGCATACCAGAGCTGACCTGCCAGAGCCTCACCGCCTGGACATCTCGCATGCCGTGTCCCATCCCCCTCCTGTGCACGGGGCCTGGTGGGACACTTTTTTCAACCTATGTGTTCCACAATGCAATATTTCTATTAAATTTCTCTATGGTTATGTTACATTATGTCCTTATGTCCTTGCTCCACAGGAAAATTCTTATTCCCCATCAACATACCCTGTGTATTAAATGTACTTGTTTCAAAATTAATTCAGTTTACATTTTAAGAACAGCAATGCAATGGCGATGGCATTAATGCAAACATTCAGAGGTTTCCCTTCTCCACCATATACTGTAGATCTATAAACTAGTTGTCAGCACTTTACAACCCAGCGTCTACAAAGTAAACCCCTTACAATCGGATTGTAACCGAAAACACGATTATCTGCAACACAGAATTCCATTAAGTGTATTGTTCTTGGTTTCTTTAAATGTCTGGATTAAAGCGAGTCTTGCGGTTTTTATTTTTAAACTTTTCACACCCTCCTGCCCAAATATACAGAGTTTTTTGTTACATCCAGTAATCCTCTTTTTCTTCAGCCCGCGTGAGTGGATTATCAAGGTTACGCGCTCCGGAGTTGTCTTCTTCATGCCGTGCTCTGATTGACAGCTCCTGGAGCCTCTCGCTCGGTGCTGCTGTTCTTCACACAAAGGAACTATAGCATGTAATTGAATAGATAATGCGAAACGGCGAAATCATGGTCTCTGATTTACTCAGCTAACTTAAACTCACTGGTAATTTGTGATCAGATATTAAGGACTCTGGATTTTCCCTGAAGTCGCTAACATTTTCCAGTATTTTTCCCATCTTTAGGGACATCTTTAGGAAAGATTTGTATCTGAGGACTATGGTCCACCGACTGCTTTCTATATAAACTAGTCCCTGTTTTACAGAGTCAGCACAGTGTCTCTGATCCCACAGTATTTGTTACTGAACGTAATAGGATATTCTTGTAGTACTCAACCACAAATATATTATAGAAACCACAAAATAAATTATGTTCATATTCAAAGCATTCTTCTAGATGGAAAAATGGCAGCAGGTATGACTGATTCCTTGGGCAGCAGAGCTTTTCCCATCCCTCTTGTCTAATGCTCATAGAGTGTGCATGACACAGAGCCCTTAAACAACAAATCCCCCTTCATCCCCCGCGACTCAGACAGTGCACAGGTCACTCAGAGTGACAGAAACATTAACCCACTTCTAAATCCCTCCTCGTCAGCTTGTCTTTTAGAATGTCATGCCAGCAGCCTCAAAACTCATGGGATACCCTGGAAGCCCATTGTTTGTACTGATCCAGACTGAATCTTACCATTAACTAGCCCATCCCTCATCATCATCTGGTCCAGAACTTCCCTGCAGCTTGCCATGTCTCCAACTACCTGCATTTGCCCAGCCTCTGTGTATCCAGCCTGGTTTCTGTTTCCCCCCAGCCTCTGTATGTCCAGCCTGGTTCCTTCCTTGCAAAGCCTCTGTGTGTCCAGCCTGGTTTCTGCCTTGCCCAGCCTCTTTGTATCAAGCCTGGTTTCTGTCTCACACAGCCTCTGTGTGTGTCCAGCCTAGTTCCTGCCTCAACTAGCCTCTGTGTGTCCAGCCTGGTTCCTTCCTTGCACAGCTTCTGTGTGTCCAGCCTGGTTCCTGCCTTGCACAGCCTCTGTGTGTCCAGCCTGGTGCCTGTCTCACCCAGCCTCTGTGTGTCCAACCTGGTTCCTACCTTGCCTAACTTCACATTGGATTTACCCATCACTCCAGGTTTGTGCTGTGCCTTTTGGCTTTTTCTGGCTGCACAGCGGATCCTTGCCTAGAAGTTACACCTGTCCAGGTCCTGTGTTTGCCTTCATGGATTCCCCAACTGTACAATGGGTCCATGCCTAGACAACTTTCCAGGCCATATCCTGTGTAATAAATGTGCACTGTTGAAACGCCTGTCTCTGTGTCCTTGCTTGAAGGGTTTTTTATGCCCCAGGGGCCAACCATGACTCATGTCGGGTGCCACACTGACAAAGACAGGAAGAAGTCTACCATATGCTGAATAGTTAAAGCTCTCCAGCCACAATGACCAGATAAGATCATTTTAGTTGCCGTAGTACTATGAATGTTCTCCCATGTTAAAAGACCAGCCATCATAAGGACTAATAATTAGGCACAGTTTGAGTTTCCTCTCATTGTCTCATCATTGTTAAACCTAGCCACCTTAGGGACTAGTACCATTCCTGGTTATGTGGGTTTTTGGTATTGCGTCTGAGGGTTTTCTAGATCCACCCTGCAGCAGTCACAGCTCCATTAAATAAGACATAAACTCTATGGAATTATTTTGTGAAAATATAAGGGTCTGTTCACAAAGCATGGAAATTCCTTGCAATTTCGGTGCTTTGCTTTTCGCCGCATTTCGGTGCACTTCGTCAATTCCATTTCGCTGAAAATATGGTGAATTCCATACTGAGCAAATGTTCACCATATTTTGCTAAAAATGTAGTCGCGTAATCACTTATCAGCCATCGGGGAAATCCACCGTATTGTGCCGATAACAGCCAAATTGCACCAAAATTGCCACAGCGAATCCCGCCGAACTGAAAAATAAGGAAAACCTAATAGGAGTTTAAATTATTAAAAAGTATTAAAATGTGTCTAAATAATAGGCAAAATAATAAAAAGTCTGTAAAAAAACACATCTTTTAAAGAATTAAAAACTACTTTTAAAAAATACAAAAACTTTTTTAAAAAAATACAAAAATAAGGAAGTTTGACGTAAAAAAAATAATTAAAAGAATAAATAGTCCGTTTATTTTTTTTTTTACATACTTTACATTGAAACCTATGGGATTTGCCTGTTTAAACCTGTCAAATTGAAACACACCGAAATCAGGGCATATCACCACAATTTAGGTGCAATTCGGTGTTCTGTGACTAGAAGACATGGTAGTCTTAAATGGGACTAGTTTTGTGCTGCCAAATTGCAGTGAAATGCAGAGAATTGCATTGTATCTTTCTGTCAATTTTTTTTGCGTGCAGTGTTAAACGTTAACGCGCGTAAATTAACTCTGCTATTAAAATCCGAGCGCATTTTTTCATCCGTTCGAAAATATTGCGCATAAAAAAGACGTGCAAAAACGCACGCGCATTAACGTTGCGCACAGAAATCGGTGAGCAGACTATTTTTTCACGCGAGTCAGCCAATCAGAATTAAGAACCACAGTTGTCTCCCGTTCAGTTTTTGCACCTGTCAAAATCAATCTGAGTATATATGCTGCAGCAATAATAAAAACACGCACAACCTCTCAATTTTAAAGTTTGGGTATGTGTAGAATGTGTAACTATACTGTGCTGTATGTTTTTTTCGGGCTGGTGTATTTGGGTTCGGCCAGGACATTCAGATTTTCCGTCACCACCAGCTTTTAAAAGACGTTAAAATTATGCACGCAAACGTTGTTCGTTAAAATTTGCGCTAAGATTGTAATACCATTCGTGTACCAGTGCAAAAACGCATTTGCACTCACAATGGTAAGTATGGGATGCGCGCACGAACTTGCGCTCGCGCAGGGTCACTCGCGTTAGACGTTAACGCGCATCTTTCACACGAACGTCGTAATACGACATTCTGCGCAAATGTTTTACCCCTCGCGTTAATGCATTTTTGCGCACGCGCAAAATTGTGCGCAAAGAGTGTTATAGGGCCCTACATGTTTATTATGTTAGAAAGGCAATGGACACCACAAACATCATTATGTTGCTGCACCGGTTTATAAAGTAGAGTGAAATAGTCTGCCGTTCCCATTCTCACAGTCAATGTCCCATTTAATGGTTTCTCAGTGAACTGCGCACTGCTGCACCGCGCTCTTCAAACTTTATTTGCCCCCCTGGAGTTCCCACATTTGTACGCACTGAACCTGAGCTTTAACAAAGCAAATAGCCTTCATTTCTTTTTCTTTTTCTTGATCTCCATTATTTTTGATGGAACAGTCTTCCAAGAGTTGCAGTGCCAGACACGGTGCTTTGAAGCCAGCACACTAGGAGGAAGTGAGTGAACAAAGAGCTGTAGCTAAAGGGTGCCGTGAGTCGGTTGTCTTGGAACAGAAGGGAGCTGACAAAAGAGAACCACATTTGCAGCAGGAGGGATTTGATCAACAGTCAGTCTATTTGCCATCACGCTCAGGATACAACCAGCTTCTGTTCGAATTAGTCTGTGTGTTAACGTTTACTGATCCGCACCGTGTGCAGCAAAGCTACTTTGCCCAATCTGTGACCAAAAGTGCCCGTGGAAGAAAATCAAAGGAAATATCATAAGTCAGAAAAAGCAATGCTTAAAGGATTTAGAGAAATCTGACGCCATCTGGGGTCAAGAAGGGATTTTTCCCCAGTGTGTTGCATATTGGCGAGCGCTTCAGACTGGGTTTTTTGCCTTCGTTTGGATCAACAGTAGCAGGTGATGTGTGAAAGGCTGAACCCGATGGACGCATGGCTTTTTTCAGCCTACGTAACTATGTGATCTATCTGTCTAATCAATAACTACACAGGCCAACCAAAAACATTTTTGTAAAACTTTTTCCATAATTCAACCTGACTTTCATTTTTTGGGGTGCTGGACTGAATCCAAATATCCAATCGGTTTTCTCGCATCACGTACCATTTTTCTGCAATTTCCATAAATGTTAGGCTATGATAATGCTAAATTGTAGTACAATTAAGTGAAAAGTATATCATATAAAAGTAAAAATGGACTTATAAAATATTATGGGGCCTATTACAATCTTCACGCAAATGTTTGCGCCCGTGCAAAAACCGCATTAACGCGAGGGGCAAAACCCTTTGCGCTGAACGTCGTGTTACAGTGTCAGCGCAACAAATGCACGTAATCGTCTACCGCGGGTGAACCTGCGTGAACGCTGCGCGAGCTTACTGTATGTCGCGCGTCCTATACTTAACATTGTGAGCTCAAATGCGCTTGTGTGCTGGTACGCGGATGGTATTACATTCTATGCGCAGTTTGTAACGCACAGCCTTTGCGCGCATTATTTTAGCAACTCCTAAAAGCTGATGTTAATGGCAAATTCTATAAACCTGCCGAAACCAAATATACAGCCCAAAAAAAGATACGCAGCAAAGTATAGTTACACATTCTACACATACCAAACCAATAAATTTGAGAAGTTGTGTGTGCATTTTTTATTAATGTACCATATATGCGCAGATTGACTTTGACAGACACAAAAACTTAACGTGAAACAATTGTGGTTCTTAATTCTGATTGGCTGAATCGCGTGAAAAAAACAGTCCGCACACTGATCTCTGTGTGCAACGTTGCTGCGCACGCATTTTTGTGTGTCCATTTTATGCATGTTATTTTTCGACGGATGAAAAAATGCGCGAGGATTGTAATACCACCGTTGATTTACGCTCGTTTTACATTTAACTCTTCGTGCAAAAATTCATGCGTTGGGTGTGTGTTTTTCCGTGAAGAATGTAATAGGGCCCTATATTTTTTAACAATGTGACGGTGAAAGTTAGGGTAGGTACAGGACTTCTTCGTAACCCCTTCATTACCAATATCGAGATATCTCGGGGCTTCAAAGTCACCATCTGTTGGCCCGATATTGAGATATCTCGATCTGCTGATCTGCAGCCCATAAGCAAATGAAATTCTTTTGCTGCAGACGAATTTCAATTCCACTGGTTTCTGACAGTGTTGTTTTTGGAAAATGACTTGGTAGTGAAGGGGTTAAGTATCCAAAAGTTTGTATTTTTTCAACGTCTTGTCGGAAAAAGTTCGGGAGTAGCTCTTCCTTTTATGCGATGTTTCCAGATTTTCCCGATGGAAAGACCAGCAGCAATCTCCCATTATGTTTACATCCCACTGGCCTTGATATTGTTTTTCCATCCCTTTAATATCTTGGTGGAGCCGTTACCTTGCTCTTCACTACCTGATTCAAGTTTTTCAGGAAAAAATTCAGGTGTGAATGTAAAAAATGTACCTTCAGACTCATATTACACCCGAGTTCTTCCAATTTATTTTAGCATAATTTCAACTATATTTTCGTAATTAGGGTCTTTCTCGTTCCCCAGAAACTTCAAAACTCCTCCTTTAAATGCCGTCCCAGCACAGAAACATAGAAAATGTCGGCAGATAAGAACCTTTCGGCCCATATAGTCTGCCCAATTACATGGATACTTTACCTGGATTTATCTTTTGTTTAGGATAGCCTTATGCCTATCCCATGCCTGCTTAAATTCAATCACTGTTTTGGCCTCTACCACTTCAACTGGAAGACTGTTCCATGTATCCACCACCCTCTCAGTAAAATAATGCTTCCTGATGTTACTTTTAAACCTTTGCCCCTCTAATCTAAGACTATGTCCTATTGTTTTGCTATTTTGTTTCCTATTAAATATACTCCCTTCCTCTACCTTGTGGATTCCCTTTATGTATTTAAATGTTTCTATCACATCTCCTCTGTCTCGTCTTTTTTCAAAGCTGTACATGTTAAGATCATTAAGCCTTTCCTGGTAACTTTTCTCCTTCAAGCCGTACATCATTTTAGTAGCCCTTCTCTGAACTCTCTCTAAGATGTCTATATCCTTCTGGAGATACGGTCTCCAGTACTGCACACAGTACTCCAAGTGAGGTCTCACCAGTGCTCTGTACAGTGGCATGAGCACTTCCCTTTTCCTACTGCTAATACCTCTCCCTACACAACCAAGCATTCTGCCAGCATTTCCAAGCATTCTGCCAGCATTTCCTGCTGCTGTATTACATTGACTACTTACCCTTAGATCCTCTGAAATAATGACCCCTAAATCCCTTTCCTCAGATGTTGAGGTTAGGACTGTATCAAATATTCTATATTCAGCCCTTGGGTTTTTACGCCCCAGGTGCATTATCTTGCACTTATCCACATTAAAACTCAATTGCCACAGCTCCCACCATTTTTTTAGTTTACCTAAATCATTTGTCATTTGGCTGAATCCTCCAGGAACGTCAACCCTGTTGCAAATCTTTGTGTCATCAGCAAAAAGACATACTTTACCATTAATACCTTCTGCAATATCACTAGAGTAAATATGTATTTTGTTAAAAAATGGTACGTCCTATGACAATTTAATGGTCATTTTCAGATTCTGCATGAAAAAGAACATACAAGAGAGCCAAAATTATGAAAAAGGTTTTTTATGGTCGGCCTGTGCTATCTATCAATACATACATAATTTATCACCATTGTTGTCTTCCTAACGGTAAGTGATGTGGAAAGGCATACACTCACTGCACTGTATTTTGCGTTACTTAGTTTATTGGGAAACGCGGCAAACTCATTTAAGATTTCTATCCTTCTCTGTGAGCTTTGCAAGAGTGACACAGTGCCCGCTATTCACATTTTCGTTTGCTTTGCTCACATCCAGATTGTCAATATACAAGCTGCGTGCTCCTTATGTTTTGTAACAGATGGATTGTTGATCTTGAAAATTTAAACCCAAGTTTAGCACAATGCTGGTTACTAGCATCTAACTTCACGTAATGCTCACAACTCAACTTTAACTTCAAGTAATACTGACAAGCGAACCTTAACTTCCCATAATGCTGACAACCCACCCTTATTTCACGCAATGCTGGCAACTCATCCTTAACTTCATTTATTACTCACACCTCCCTCTTAACTCTGTTATGCTGACAACTAACCCTTAACTTTAAGTAATGCTTACAGCTCACCCTTAACTTTAAGGAGGTTATTCAGAGAGCACCGAAATGTCGGCGACATTTCAGTGCTCTGTCATTTCCTGCACTTCGGGGAATTAAAGTTCCCCACCTTGCGGTGAATTCAGCATTCTCCGCAGGGACCCTGGAGTGCACAGAAAACCTGCCGGAAACCTGCCGCATTCCCACCAAAAACCTGCTAGAACGGCCGCATAAAACACGCTGAAAACATCAGACGAAGCCAACAAGCCGCCAATCAAAGCGCAGACCAGCCGCTGGAAAAAGTTGACAAGCTGACAAACGGGGTAAAATAATAGCAATACACTTAAAAGTTTCAAAATTGAAACGCTGTTTGCAAAAAAACTACTCAACGGAAATGCCTGTAATTTACATATAAGATCCTATGAATGATAATAAAACTGTCTGTTACAGAAAAAAAGAAAAAAACGCTTTTAAAAAAAGGGGAAAAAATTTACCGAAAAAATCCCGACACTGCCTAAAAGATCCTAAAAAAACTATAAATAAAGTGACTTTTTACTGCAGATTAAAATAATAAACGGTTTATTAGATATTGAATTAAAACAGGAATATTATTAACATTGAAGCCTATGGGTTTCGCTGGAATAAACCTGCCATATGAAATCACTGTACAGCGGGGCATTTCAGCAACTTTTCTCTGCTGTTTGGTGTCTCTGAATAGATTAACCATTGCTTCTCTATGGGGGATTTCACTGCCTTCAAACAGGCATCATACTGTCTAGCAGTTCTCCAAAATTTGGCTTTCTCTCTGAAAAGGCGAATGGCCCGATATGTCACCATACGGGAAAATTCCCTGTTCGGTGACATTTTAGGGTCAGATCGGCTCTCTCTGAATAACCCCTTAAGTAATGCTTACAACTCACCCATAACTTCTCAATGCTGACAGAGACAACCCACCCTTAATGATATACAATGCTGACAACTCACCTTTAACTTCATTTATTGCTAACAACTTACCCTAAGGCTAGGGTCAGACGAAAGCATTTTTCCCCGCGAACGTGAAAAAGTGCGTCCGAACGCATTGACGTATTTTTTCACGGAATGCGCAAAAACGGTCAGACGACGCGCATTTTCGGGCGTGATTTTGTACGGATCGTCAATAAAACTCTTTTTGCGTCTCGACGTTATGTAGGCCGGACATTAGCAGCGTCTGACATCTCCTAATCACGCAAACACACCGCTATGCCGCAGCTGCGCACTCAGTACGTCAGTACTAGCGGTTCAGCGTTCTCAGAAAAATGCGTTCAAATTCCACTTGCGTTGCACGGCCGGACTTTTGTGCGGCCGTACATCGTATATTGGCCGTCATTGCCCGTCATCTGCTGCTAGTGCGGCCTTAATTATGTGCGCCAGAACGCACGTTAAAAGTGCGCTGGTCTGACCCCAGCCTTAACATTACATAATGCTGACATCCCACTCTTAACTTTAAATAATGGTTACAACTCAAATTTAACCCCATAGTGACCAGGCAATTTTACCATTGTCCAAAAGTACCCACTGCTGTTTTTACATTTCTGCAATGTTTGTGTTTAATTTTCCTCTTACTCGTTAATGGAACCCACACATATTATATATCAGTTTTCTCGCCATTAAATGGTCTTTCAAAATATACTATTATTTTCATCATATTGTATAAATTACTCTAAAACAATTTTTCGTACTTTGACCCCCAAAATCTACATGCGCCAAAAAAGACCCCGGATAAATAGTTTCAAAATTTTCTCCTGAGTATAGAAATACCCATTTTTTACATATTTTTGCTTTTTAACCCCTTCACTGAGTCATCATTTCAGCTCTGAATGCTGAGCTCATTTTGACCGTTTTATGCGCATCATGTTTAAATGTGATTTGAAATCCTATTTTATTGTATGACCTATCCTAGACCATAAATTAATTAATTTCACGCAGTGCTGACAACTCACCCCTTAACTTTATGCTATGCTGGCAACTCATCTTTAATTCAAGCAATGCTGGCAGCTGACCCTAAACTTGATGTAATTCCAACAACCACCCTTAACTTCAAACAATGCTTACTTCTCTCTCCTAACTTTGTACAAAGATGGCGACTCGCCCCAGGCTTTGCAAAGATGGCGACTCGCCCGTTTGCTCCTTTTGCACTCTCACACTGCTGGTTGTTTTCTACAACTACTTCCTAGAACCAACAAAGGGAGATTCCAGCAGAAACCAGAGAGAAAGGATGGAGTGAAGTTTAAGAGGTGGAGATTCTAGGTAGGAAGTAGGATTTGCTTCTTGTGGTGGAATAATCCTTAAGGATCGTTTATAGAGTTGATTGCTTCTCTTTATCTGCTACAATGTATATTAACCATTACGATTATCCATTTTTATAAAACAAGTGAGTGGAAATACACGTCCTTTGTTTCTCGTTTCAGGTCCTTGGAGACTTGGTGGCTGGGATTCCGTTCTACAACCGAAAAACCGAGAACAGGTGAGAGCTGTTGATTTAAATTCAAATGTACAAAGCATGACTTTTTCATTGAAATAATTGTCTCTGGCCCTTAGACAATTACTATCCATGCTAATTAGGAAGAGATTAATTCACTGAGCTTAGCAAGAGCTAAAAGAGACATCTGTTAGCACGCAACTATTCTTTTTTTTCCCCCAAAATGTTAAGACAAAAGGTGAAATGGGTTTTGTATTAAAATCTGAAATATGTGCCAGCATGTTTTGGGCATTAATATCGGAGAAGTACATTTTGTCCTACATAATGCAGTCTCCTGCAGCTCACATATCAAAAAATGGCACCAAGGGAAAATGTGCATACGGAGAAAAGGATGACTGCTGACAAGTGTTTTATTGTTGTGCACTTGGATTGAAGGTTATTATGATACAGTTTGGCATGGTTAGTTTAACCCATACCCTCTATGATGCAGAAAAAGCATTTGTATTGGCATCTGTGAATCTGCGCTGGGCATTATGGGGAATTGTATTGCATATTTTGCGTGAAAGCCAACTTTACATCCATTCGTGCCTTCCATCTTAGAGGAAAATGCAATTTGAAAGTGCATCTTTCCATCCATATATACTTTGTCAGCATATAATAAGTGCATACATCCAAGAAAGTGACCTCCTAAGTCATTTAGCTTTTGGCTAACAAGTCTACAAAATATCAAATGTGCCATAGGCCATATCATCCAACAGATTCTGGTTATGGGATGATATGTACTGCAGAGAGAAAGAGCAAGTACTGGTATTTTTAAGCACATTACTGTTTGGAGTGTCTTCTCTATCAACAACAAGCTGTAGAGTGATGTAATGTGGTGTTATGTATGACCAGTGATTATGGCATAGAGTCTCCAAAAGGCTAAAACCAATTGTAGCATCTCCACACTACATATAATGCATCATTATTTGAAAGGCATGTAGCATTATCAACAACTTTAGGAAGAGAAGACTTTGATCTTCGAGCCGTTGCCACATAAAATTGACATGTTTGAATTACCATTTCAAGGATTCATGAATGTATGGTTGTGTGCTGCAAAAGGCCATGGTCTTCTAGTTTAACGGAAAGAATTGATGAGTCTCTTGCCATTTTTGATCCCACTCTGTGGATCTGTAATAAACCTGGACTGCCGGCTACGGACGTTGATAGAGTGTTGGGTTGGACATGAGTAGTGCATACTTAAAATTAGAACAAACACAAAGAATCGATCCCAGTAGTTTTAGATTTCTTGGACAGCATGGATGTTTTTATGCCGTAGCTGTCGTGGTGTCTGCCTATGAAAGGGAAGAATTTATGGTCTCTGGGAAAAGCTTTAACAATGAGATATTGTGTTGATTATTAATTTTTTGT
This sequence comes from Leptobrachium leishanense, assembly GCA_009667805.1. NCBI lineage: Eukaryota > Metazoa > Chordata > Amphibia > Anura > Megophryidae > Leptobrachium > Leptobrachium leishanense. The sequence goes on from CM019072.1 coordinate 99,302,554, forward strand.
TATTTATGTTATTTTTTCTGTCATATCTCTTACATATATTAAACATAATATGGGGAGACAGGTTTTATCCAGCTTGGAGTGAAACTTCAAAAACATTCTGATCTTTCACTTTAAGACAGAATTTTTTCTCCCATTTCTCTTTCCTATCTGAAGAGATGCTGCATTTTGCAACATATGGCTAATTATCGAGTGTTTAAAGAACTTTTTTATTATTATTATTTTCACAAACAATTCTCTGGTAATTAAAGCTTAAGGCGGATTAAGATCAGCTTTCCCTGCTAATAAACATGAAATGTCTTCTCATTTCCATCACGATCAGCTTGTATAACCTGATATAATTACCTTTGTTAACATGCCGTGGAAGACACGACTGTACTTTTCTTTTTTCTCGTTTCTGTTTTTTCTTTCCAGCTCGTTCATCTTAAATAAAGCATAATATTTGTTATATGTGTCAGATAAAAGAAACACTTGCAGCCGATAAATATACAGGATGGTACAATTCACCTTTGTTGGTATTAAGATTCCATTTGAAGTAGAGAAGCAGAGTTATCTTCAAGTTAAAACTCTCCCCCAGGCTGTGCAATCTTGCAGATTCGACCGTCTTACAATTCTCTGGAGCTTATCAGATCCACCATTCGTAACAGGAACATTTGGATGAATTCTGTCAAAAATTGTCTGAGCCAAACAAACATTCAAGTACAAACAAGAACGGATAGACCTACAGTTAGAGAGATTAACCATTCAACACCAACAAAACTTTTAGTTTGTATATACATAATTAACACAATCAAAAATAAGTTGGTCTTCGAAATAATTTTTTTTTTAATTATGTGGTCTTCAAATGAGTTTTTATTTTAAGATTAAATTGTGAGGAATCCACTCATAATATCCAATATAGGCTTACAAAAATAAGAAAAATAAAATAAAAAAAATTCCCGCCTTTGAACAGTTGAAACTTCAACTTGGATTTCAACTTTCCATAACAATACATAACTGTATATATAATAGTAAGTATTGTCTAAAATCTCAAGGTCCCAAGATACCTACGGCCAAATACCCAATTGACTTTGTCATGCTGTATTATTATTTACATAGCATGCTGGTCAGTCCTGCATGTGGCAGCAAATGCTTAATTCAGAGATAGAAGATAAACATGTTTTGTCTTTTTTTCAAGATTTGTGGCTAATTGTTGAATAAACACTGATATATATACAGTATATACGTATATATATATTTATATTAGTTTGAATAGATCTAAAGCAGGAGCTTTGTTTTATGTATTATATAATAATTTATTTTGCTAAAACAGCATATACAGTATGGGCCATATTGCATTCCTCGCGTATCGGTTTTGCGCGCACGCAAATGCGCATTTGCGCGAGGACAAAACCATTTGCGCAGAACGTCATATTTCAACGTTCGCGCAACGATGCGCGTTATCGTTTGACGAGGATGGACTTGTGCGAGCGTGATGAACTGCGCGCCTCCTATACTTAACATTGTGAGCGCAAATGCGTTAAGCGGATGGTATTTCAATAGATGCACAACTTCCTACGAACGACATTTGCGCATAATTTTAACGTCTTTGAAAACCTGATGTTAACTACAAATCTGAACGTTCTGGCCGAAACAAAATACACCAGCACAAAAAAAAAAACAGCACAGTATAGTTACACATTCTACACATACCCAAACCAAAAAATTTTGAATTTGTGCATATTTCTTTTATTGCTGCAGCATGTATACTCAGATTTATTTTGACAAGCGCAAAAACATTAGTGAGTCAATTAAGGTGAATTGATGTCAATTAAGGGTCTTAATTCTGATTGGCTGAATCGCGCAAAAAACCAGTCTGCGCACTGATTTACATGCACAACGTTACTGCGCTCGTATTACACTTCGTTTTGCGTGTTTTTTTACTAACGTTATTTTTTGACGGATGAGAAAATGCGTTCGGATCCGAATATCAAGTTAATTTTCGCGCGATAATGCTGGACGATGCACACAAAAAAAATTTGCACAGAGAATGTAATATGGCCCTATGTCGTCTAATATTTACTCGTCATAGCAAATTGTTTGCTTTACCTTTCTTTAGGGGGAAAAAAGAAGGAGGTTACATTGCAAACATAAAATCAAGAACATGTAGATTATGTTCCAAGATTTGTCCATCACAGACTAAAGTAATTAAGAAAAGGGTAGAACTTAAAATGTAACAATGTCAGAGATTATTTTAATCTTTTATTGTTTTCTTAAACATAAAATTGTTAAAACTATCTGTCCTAATCCTCTCATATTTAAAAATTTTTCTACAAGTCCAAATATTTTTTTCACGTATTAAGTCGTATGCTTTTTTAGTCTTTATGTTTACAGGTATTGAGATATTTGGCATTAATGTAACTTAACCACTTCACGTCTAAGATTGAATAAACTTGATCTTCAAAAGTACCTGCCGGTGCCCTGATATTGGGTATACTCTATTTGATCTACTTCTGGAGCAATGCAGAGGAATTTGGTGTTAAATTAAATCAATTATATAAATGGCCTTCAGAAGGTGCCACCAAAATTTTAGCCCCCTCGGGCAAAAACAGCTTGAACAGCTGGGGATCTGCGTCTAAGGCTGGGTTCACACCTGGGCGTAGCGCTGCGTCGCGCAATGCGCGCGTTTTTTTTTACGTGCGTTCGCGCATACAAAAAAACCCCGCAAACGCGCGTTGCAGTGCGTTCGCGGCTATTATATGGCCGCGAACGCGCTGCTGTATGCCCGAAAAGAAGCTCCCGAACTTCTTTTTGCGTTGGCCGTTTTAACGCGCGTTCCTGCGCGCTGTAAAACGCTTAGGTCTGAATGGGTTCCATAGCAAAGCATGGGATTTCCCCGTTCATGCGTTTTAAAGCGCGCACGAACGCGCGTTAAAACGCCCCGGTGTGAACCCAGCCTTAAACACAAATCCCCAGCTGGATCAGTATGTAGCCCCAGCTGTGGCAGCACTTTTTTCACAATCAGATGTCTGCCTATCAAATACAGCTACTACAGTAAAACAATTGTTTGTGAATATTCACAATTATATTGTTAATGTATAATTGATGAAAAATGATTTTCCAAGAAACCACTGGTTACCGACAGTGTGTTATGGAAAATCACATAGTGAGTCATAGTGAGGGGGTAAAGCAATTTGACTATTGTTGGAGTCATGATGTCTGCTACATTAGGTATAAGTTACAATAAAATACTATAAAATGCAATTTTTCACACTTGCTACTTTGTGTCTTCATCCAATATGATATACTTATTCATGCGAATGGTTGTAGGTCAGATTTCATGACATTTTCTGAAATGTATTTATTTATTTGTGCTGTATTTGGTCCTTGAACTTAGAAATAACTAGTGGATGTAGATTTAGAAGTTAGGTCAAATTAATAAATAAATGGCACTTCCTTTAATATGTTTTTATTAATAAATGAATATTGTGGAATTACTCTGGAATTTTAGAAATCTGCTGCATGACTAAGCACTGTCAAGTTGTAAAACACTTGGGACCCTATCGGGATCCCCTTTCTAAATTCGGAACACTAAGGGGAAAATTATCATTCGCTAATTTCTCCTTTGCATCCCAGTTTCACCAGCAGATTACGGGCAGGCGCTGAGTCCAGCAGCCTGCCCCGCAACGGCTCCTATGCTCGCGGATGCTCTGGGCAGTGCCAAAGCACCGTCCCGGGCATCCCCTCCATGGAGGCTTCTGCTGCCGGGTCACATTACTGGCAATAATCTCACCTCTCGCGAGATCCTGCTGGTCGGCAGAATGATCAAAGAGGGAGACTGGGGACTTTTTTCTCCCAGTCTCACTCTGCTCCCGGCAGCCAGAAGCGACAGATGGGGCCACCATTCTTGCCGCAGGATGGGAGGTGAGTATTTGATTTTTGGGGGGCTTTTCAGCTGCTGCTAACTGATTCTGCAGCAGCTCAGAGCTGGTGTTAACTTTTTATTTAGCGACAGCTCTTTGTAACTAGTGTTAGGACCTTGTGATCTTAACTCTAGTTAATCTCTGCTTGCACTTTGCGCTCCCCATGTCACTCATAGGGAGCTCAAAGTACAGTAAGCAAGCGCTAAAACGTGGGAATACCGAATCGCTAACAGGATTTTTTTTAACCCGTTAGCGATTCGGAGGTGATCTGTGCGGCACACTATCACCTCAATTAACCTAGTGCTAACGCTCATTTATGTGAGTGCTAGCGATAAGGAGGTGATATGGCCCGTGGTGCTTATTTCTTTTTGTTAATATTGGGGGGGGGGCGGTTGTACATTCATTGCTATTAGATACTTAAAAAAAAAAAGCATTTTCATCTTTTCAAATTCTAGCAAAAATAGGTATTAGTCTGTGCAAATGTAGCAATCTTGATGACATTACTTACAGATGGGGATTGTGCAGCCCCCATTTTGCTCATTCAAGGGAAATGTTGATATATTTGAAGTTTATATCTTGTACTGGTTACAGATAAGCCTTGTGCATTTACTGTGACCTTCTTGTAGGGGTCCTTCTAAACTATCTAGTGCTCATGAAGGTTATTTGCTCAATTTTTTTTTTATCCAAGGTCAACATCAATTTTCTATTAAAATCCTCTGTTATCTTCCATCTGTTCTGTCATGCGATGAATTGATTTGTACTCTGGCAAAGGAGTATATGTAGATAAAACTGGGTGGAAGATCCATGAGGTGTGCATTAAAGGACATTAGCAGCAGAAAATGTCACCCTCTGAAGTGTTTTGGCTGCTACTATGTTCATTTTGCCTCTTTGATTTATGTTGGCACAGAGGAGAATTGTCACCGTTATTGTGTTCCCTTTGATATACTTTCCTCATGTTTCAGCTAACAAATGGACTTTTAAAATATTAAATATAACACAACGTTTATTTAAAATATCGCTTGCATATCAAACTGTGTTTGAACATTCCACAATACTGGTTTTGGAATCTGAATCTAGTCGTAACTTCTACTGCCGGTATAGGTCAGTCTGTCCATTAAAGGTCACCACAAACCTTTGTGTCCGACTTTAATAATGCCAGATTAAATAGTTATTTGTTACAAAGTCATTCACCGCAGCCACTTCTCCCTGGCTGGTTTGGTTTCAGACAGGTTTTTTTAAGTATAGTAACTAGTATAGAATTTAGCTCTGTCCATAAGCATGGGCGCACCAGGCACACCCTAATATTGGGTAAAGATGCCATTTTTCACCCCCTAAATTGACATTTTAGATATCCCTTATCTGGTTCATGATGAATAACTTAACAACAGACAGTATCTCTGATTAAAGGCTTGTTATTTCTAATACAAAATGTGTATTTTCAGCTAAGGCTAGGGTCAGACGAACGCATTTTCGCGTTGTCTGTGAAAAAGTGCGTTCGAACGAATGGACGCATTTTTTCACGGAGTACGCGATAGCGGTCATACGATGCGAATTTGCGTTCGTGATTTTGTACGGATCATCAATAAAACACATTTTGCATCTGGACGTTATGTTGGCCGGACATTAGCAGTGTCTGACATCTCAAAATCACGCACACATGCCGCTATGCGGCCGCAGTGCACTCTGTACGACCGTACTAGCGGTTTGACGTTCTCGACAAAATGCGTTCGTTTGCCACTTGCGTTGCGCGGCCGGACTTTTGTGCGGCCGTACTTCGTATATTGGCCGTCATTGGCCGTCATTTGCTGCTAGTGCGGCCGTAATTAAGTGCGCCAGAACGCACGTTTAAAGTGCGCTAGTCTGACCCTAGCCTTAATATTCTACACATAATTTTTCAATTAATAAATGCACTTTGGGTGCACAACCTAATGCACTGGGCTGCGTACGCCAGTGGCTCTATCACAACATAATAATAGTCGGTCTGTTTCCTAAGCAAAGCGTTCAGGTCAGATGTTCTTGAGAAGAATTATAGCTTCTCCTTAGGGAGTCAGCTCTAAGATGACATCGCCATCCATCAGCCGAATAGAAGTTTGAGTAAGACCCACAAAAATTCTAATTTGATTTATCTAGTAATAAGTGAGGATAAAGAAAGAGTTTTCCTTATTTCCAAATCCAAGGCTGCCATCAGCAGTGTGACAGTCCATGATGTGTTCAGGGGCCCAATAGCTTCAGAGGGCCCTGGTACTTGCCAAACCTGTGTAACAAATGTAAGAGTCCCCTCATTCCACTAAGGCTTGACATTGCTTTTTGTCATGACATGTGGTGCTAGATTAAGGGATTCATGGACCTGGAGCCAAAAATGTTGATGTGCCTCTTCCCTATTCTTCTCATTCCTATTGCACTTCAGCCCCATTCCTCTCACCCCATTTTGCCTCTACACCTCACATCCACTACACCTCTTCTCCATCCATCCTATCCCATTGTGCTTCTCTGCCATTCTTCTTGCCTTTTGTGCCTCTACCCTTTTCTCACTCCCATCATGCCACACCCCAAGTACAATGTGCCTCTACCCTATGGATCACACCCAATTTTGCTTCTGCTTCAACCAATTGTGAGCCCTTTTACAATCTTCGCGCATACGTTTGCGCCCGCGCAAAAACGCATTAACGCGAGGGACAAAACCCTTTGCACTGAACGTCGTATTACAATGTCAGCACAACAAACGCGCGTATACGTCTGCCGCGGGTGAACCTGCGCGAGCTTTCTGTACTTCGCTCATCCTATACTTAACATTGTGAGCACAAATGCGTTTATGCGCTGGTACGCGGTTGGTATTACAATTTATGCGCAGTTTGTAACGCACAGCCTTTCCGCGCATAATTTTAGCAACTCCTAAAAGCTGGTGTTAATGGCAAATTCTATCAACCTGCCGAAACCCAAATACACCAGCCCAAAAAAAAATGCAGCACAGTAGTTACATACCAAACCGATAAATTTGAGAAGTTGTGTGTGTTTTTTTTATTGTTACAGCATATATGCGCAGATTGACTTTGACAGGCGAAAAAACTTAACGTGAGACAATTGTGGTTCTTAATTCTGATTGGTTGAACGCGTGAAAAAAACAGTACGCACACTGATTTCTGCACGCAACGTTGCTGTGAGTCCGTTTTACACGCGTTCTTTTTTGACGGATGAAAAAATGCGCGAGGATTGTATTACCAGTGTTGATTTACGCACATTAACGTTTAACGGTTCGTGCAAAAATTCATGCGTTCTGCGTGCCTTTTTGCGAGAACAATGTAATAGGGCCCTAAGGCTTTTATTGAGGTGTTCAATAATATGCTTCCATGTCAAATCATAATATATATTATTTATCGTACATTTTCCTAAAATCTCTGCCTATACAGGCCCCTATTACAAAACAGTCCCCTATTAAAAAAAGTTATTGCGCGAAAATTAACGGGGCATTCGATCTGAGCGCATTTTTTCAGCCTTCATGTTTTTTCGTGCGCAAATCTGACGCGCAAATTCGTGCGCAAATGAACGTTGCGTGCAGGAATCGGTGGGCAATCAGAATTAAGAACCACCATTTTCTAAAGTTAGGTTGTTGCGCCTGTCAAAGTCAATCTGCGTATATGTGCTGAAGCAAAATTCTTTTGACAAATCATTAATTTTTTATGTCTGGGTATGTGTAGAATGTGTAACTGTACTGTGCTGTATTTTTTTTTTATTGATGAGCTATTTCTTTCAGCCACAACTATCATATTTGCAGTTAACACCAGGTTTTCAAAGACGTTTCGAAAATTCGCGCAAACGTCGCTCGTAATGATTGTAGTACCATCCGCACTAACGCATTTGCGCTCACAATGTTAAGTATAGGATGCGCGCACGAACTTGCGCTTGCGCTGGGTTCGCGCAGGGTCAATCGCGGTAGACGATTACGCGCATCGTTTCGAAAATTCCGAAAAGTTTTTGTTTCGGCATGAAAATTTGTTCGGATCTGCCGTTTTCGGATCTGAAAATTTTCTGAAATTTGGCCGAATCCGAATGCACGAATCGGGAAATTTCGTGAAAATTCCGAAATTCCGAAACCCGAAAAGCACATCCCTACAGTCATCTATTATATGATCAAGCAGGACACAGCTCCTCTCCATCCCCATCTTCTTGTACCATCATTATCAAGCTGAATATTATCAACATCGAAATACGACGATCTGCGCAAATGGTTTTGTCCTCGCGCAAATGTGCATTTGGCACACGCAAATGCGCTGCGCGAAGCGTGTAATAGGGGCCACAGTATATAATAAATTTAATATCAAATTAATGAGTTGTGGTTTGTTACTTGAGGTTCTTCCATGATCACATCTATTTATAGTTGTTTATCAGAAAACGCTTATCTGTAATATCGATCGTGGAGTAAGGTCCATCAATATTGGCGCACTTTAAGATTGGTGTGTTGTGTGTTTAGCACAGTATGGTAACACTGTATAACAAAATACCTATATTTTATTCTCTCTCTCTATTGGTTTATTTTTGTGAAGCCATGTAGTTGTGTGTGTGCTGAGTCCATATTGTGCATAAAATTCAGCATTGAATTGATAACCCAAACGTATCTTCTGATCACTAAAATATCCATCCATAAAAAACTTAAGTGAAATGAAAATAAACAAAACACAAAATAAAGCAAACCACATGATCAATAATTTAGTTGCGCACTAGGACATCTTCAAGGAGTCATCTTGAATCATTATAACTTTTTGTCAAGTCATGGGTATCTAAATTTTGGCAAACCTTGCCTTTTCATCTTTCAGTGCTTCAAACCAATGCACCGCACTTTCCCCACGGTAATAAAATGGGTTAATAAACAGTTAACACTCTTAAAAAATGTTCGTCCTTATAAACCCAACAGGGAAATGTCAAGATTAAAATAAAAGTTACTGATTAGCAAAATCTTATGTACGCGTCACTGTGTTTTTTAGTCCCAAAGGTTCACATCTCAAATTGACTAGCATTTAAATTGCTGTAGACATAATCTGTAAGTAATAAGCTGTGTAATTGAACATGGACACTGGTTACTAACGGATCATTATGCTCAGCAGCGTTTCATTGCTGTTGCGTTACGTGTGCATTTTTTTTCGACAATAGTTGCATACACACACTCTTATGATTTTATAGTCACTTTTCTTGGCATTTTGAAACGTGACACACCCAACAAACAGTTGTCCATGGATGAACTAGTCAAGAAAAGCTTTCAATACCAAACATGGTCATTTTTATATATAATCCCAGGGTAGGAAATTTTCTTGTGTCTTCAGTTTGGACCAGTGCATTATCTGACGTATTACACAAGAGAAACAATGGTAAGCACCCACAATATGTACCGCCGCTGAAATTCCAAGCTAGACCAGGTGGTTAGTGGTTTCCCCCAAACCAAAGATACTAGAAGTGGATACGTATCTGGTCAGCGCAAAGTAAAACGCTTTGTAGTTCAAATGGCTCTCAAAATATCATCATCTATATGGATGATGATATTTTGAGCGCCATCTAAACTCCAAAGCGTTGTACTTCGCGCTGACCAGATACGTATCCACTTCTATTATCCAACGTAGTTTGCAGCTGTTCACACACAGTATATACAGTATGTATACTACCGTGTCACCAAAAATAACACACATTTGACTTGTTAGTTATAAAAACTAGGGGCACTATTCCAAAGTTGGTGCTAACTTAACCAGAGCTGTTGCAAACTTAACAACTACATACACTATAATGGCTTTGGTAAGTTTACATCAGCTCTGGTTAAGTTAGCACCAACTATGATATAGTGCCCAAAGTATATTTCTTGATACAAAGTAACTTAGAAATATATCCATCTATTCAGCTTGATAATGATGGTACAAGAAGATGGGGATGGAGAGGAGCTGTGTCCTGCTTGATCATATAATAGATGACTGTAGGGATGTGCTTTTCGGGTTTCGGAATTTCGGAATTTTCACGAAATTTCCCGATTCGTGCATTCGGATTCGGCCGAATTTCAGAAAATTTTCAGATCCGAAAACGGCAGATCCGAACAAATTTTCATGCCGAAACAAAAACTTTTCGGAATTTTCGAATGGACTAGAAATGTGTAAAATCGAAATTCATTTTCGTTCCATTCGTGATTTCGGCTCCATTCCTGATTTTGGTTCCATTTCAGTAATTTCGGACATCGTATTTATATCTCTGATTCTGTAATTAAATTTGTATCATTCCCATCTCAATGTATCCTTCCTGGAAAACCAGAGAAATCTCAATGTATCCTTCTTGTAAAACATGAGAAATCTCAATGTATCCTTCCTGGAAATCCAGAGAAATCTCAATGTATCCTTCTTGTAAAAAATGAGAAATCTCAATGTATCCTTCTTGTAAAAAATTTGAAATCTCAATGTATCCTTTTTGTAAAAAATGAGAAATCACAATGTATCCTTCTTGTAAAACATGAGAAATCTCAATGTATCCTTCCTGGAAATCCAGAGAAATCTCAATGTATCCTTCCTGGAAATCCAGAGAAATCTCAATTTATCCTTCTTATAAAATATATTATATTATCATATTGTATACTTATCGTAGCCGAAAAACCATTAGTTTACATCAAAACGAATAGACACTTTGAAACGAGGAGAACAGACGTTCCGAAAAACACGAAAATTTCCGAAATCACGAAAAAAAGTCGATACGAAAAAACGAAACGAACCGAAACGAAAATCGGCCGAAACGAGTCGAAAGGAAAATTTACAAAATCCGAATGCACCGAACCGAATCGAACCGAAAAAAAAATTTGGTGCACATGCCTAGATGACTGCCAGAAAAGACCCTGCCCACAGCTAATATAAAATGCAGGGCTGATATCAGGGGGTGACAGTCCATAATATGTTCAGGTGCCCATTGTGGTTCCAGGGGGCTCTGGCCCTTCCTATACTCTGTGCAGCTTATATAAGTACAGCAGATGTAAAGACGTCTCCATGCCACCCAGGATAGGCCAAACAACATAACAAATTTCCCAGTGGGCTGCAGATTCTGAGGCATGTAAGACTACACTGACTACTCTCTGAGGGAGAAATTAGTATGGTCTTCAGTAGGTAGAGGTACAGGCTGAACGCTGTCCCACTAAAAACGCATTTTATCCCCTTGCTGGACCACCAGGGATTTTACCCACTCCCTTCAAAATAAAGTAAGCAGAAGAGGAGGAAAATGTATTACTTTTTAATTTGATTACTGGAATGGGCTTCTGGGAGAAGGGGAGCACGAACAGAGAGTCAGAAAGGGACCCCAAGATTTCGGATTGGCAGCCCTGATAGAATGTATGACAAAATCAGTCTTCATTCAAATCACCCAATAATATGTGAACACGACTCCACTAACAGATCCAGTCTCTCATGTTAATCTCATGCGCTGAAACATGTTTTACTAATCAAAACCATATGTTCTTACCAGATCACGCCTTAATATGTATGTATAGTTAGGGCAAATAAAGGAATTTTTCTCCTTTAGAATAAGTTGTCACAAAGTCTCCATCATTGTGAGTGTACATCTTGTTAGGGTGAGTACCTTCACCAGTTCCTAGTCACCATACCGTCCCTTATAGAATTGGAAAATACATGGCTAAGTTACATCGTAACTTGTAAATTGTAGTCTAGTTTCTGCATGAACAGTTGGACTAATTGTATATATGACATCATAGGCGTGTGCAGGGAATGTGCCCAGGCACACCCTAATGTTGAGTGGAGGGGTCCTCTATTCCCTCCTACATTTTTATTATTATTATTCTTTATTTTTGGAGCACCACAAATTCTGCAGTGCTTTAGAAGATGAGTGTGCATTATTATTATTATTATTCTTTATTTATAAAGCGCCAGCATATTCCGCAGCGCTGTACAATAAGCACAGTATAGACAGGGTTACAATACATTGAACAACATTTGACAAACAGTACAGGAGGAGATGAGGCCCTATTCCCGTAGGAACTCACAATCTGGGAGGGTTGGGGTTGGAAACAGGAGGAGAGGACAGGAGTGTGCATGGGGTTGATACATTGGAATACCACATGTGGATGATATGGCCTGTTCCCAAGGGAACTTACAATCTATGAGATGTACAAGTATTTTTGTGAAGTATGCCGTCCAAGGACACTCACTTATGGCGTCTTCTGAGTGGAATCGGGTCGCCATTCCATGATTGTATATCAGCGACCTGGTGGTTAAGGTGGTTGAACCCTCTTCTCATAAAGTCAACAATTCCTTCTCCACAGTTGTATTGGAGGGATGTGCTGAATGGTATTTTGACTTGCTTCTCCACGATCGAAGGGTAGGATGGTACCACTGGACTCCACAGCCAATATTGTGTGGTTGCCAAGTATGTACCATTAAGTGTCTTGCCCAATGGCATTTACTGGAGAGGTGCTCTGGCCGGGATATGAACCTGGGTCTCCACGGTTATAGAGCAGTGATGTTACATCCTACATTGATATTCTAGATGTCTCTTATCTGGTTCATGATGAATAGACTCTATCTCTGATTACAGGCTTGTTATTTCTAATGAAAAATGTGTATTTGTGCAAAATCTTCTAAATATATGGTTTTAACTAATAAATTTTCCATGGGTGCACACCCTAATGCAACATCCTACGCCTGGCAATGTATGACATATATATTGCTTTCTGGTAGAGAGGTTTACATACCATAAAGCAGGACTAGACAAGTGACCCCACTCAACACTAGTTGGAAAATGGAACTGTTTGGAGAAATGTGACTGAGGTTACAACGTCTTGCAGAAGAGATTAGACTTTGATGATAAACATGTTTAAGTGTCATATATTTATTTTTTAGTTATTTTTTGGCATGTTAGCGGTCTTTGTCAATGTGTAAATGTTGATGTGATATTTAGAGCAGGAGAAATGTGTTCTGAGGATCAGTTATGCAATGTCAGTATGTAAATGATCATCTCCACCCGCCTGCGCTCTTATGTCACCCTTTCATCGGCCAAGGAGTAAGTCATGACAGTGTTCCAGCACAATTTATTGAGTAACATTCTTTGTTTCTAAATCTCTTTAGAAAATCATAGGTCCCCGATGAACTAAACTCTATATTCAAAGGTTGTGTCACCTAAAAGGTCAAAATTATGAACCAGACTTGACAAAGGCCAATGACATGACTGAAATGTTGCCACAGCATACAGCCTGGCAAACCTACTTGACTGAGTCACCTTAGCTCAACTGAGCCAGATTCCTTTATTCTCTCTACAAGTCAATGGTGTTGGCCTACCTGTGATCAGCATTTGTGCCCTTAACCGGAGTGGTAACATATTTTGTCAAGACACCAGAGTGCCCTGCTAGATTTCTTTCTGTGGGCAAATAATGAACATCTGAAGGAGAGTGAGCTGTCTTGGACAAATAAGGATCGTGAGAGTCGGAAATTCCAAGACACAAACATTTGAGTCAAGAAATCCTGCACATCCACCGTAAAAACAGGAGATGTGCACCGGACAAGTAGTCTTGTAAGACAAATCTTTCTAGAATCATTAGTTTGCACAGTTTTTATAACAATTCCCATACAAAAATCAGATAAACCTGATATTGATACCAAATGTTTAGGGGGTTGGCTTAAACTGAGCCCTGTATATATTAAAATATCAAAGAACCTGTAAATGGCACACACAGAGAAATGATGGCTAATGATCTCATAGCATGTTTTTTTGTAGATGATGATACATGGAGTTGCACAAAGTAAAAAATATAAACTCAAAACTTCACATAAGAGAAACTTCAGAGCAATTGGATCGGCCAGAGCATGACCTTTCCAATGATACCAAACATGACCATGTTAAAATTTAAGAAAACAAATAAAAAATAAAGATGAAAATAAAAAAATATAAAAAAATAAATAAACAGGTTTTCTTTTGTTTTGTTAATGCAGCAATATTGTTCCCATTTCAATTATAATGTGAACAATGATGCTGCACTAATTTTTGTATGGGGTGCGTTTGTTAAAAATCATGTAATTTTCGCCAAAAAAAATGTAACAAGACCCCATTTTTGTAATTTTTTTAACAAGTGCAACTCATAGAAAATATAACCGCAAACGCTTGCATGTTAAAATGTGAAAAAAAACACTTTCACCTTGTAAATTATTGAAAATTCATATTTTATTGCATTTTTAAAAAGGTTAAATTGAAAAAACTATGCTGCATTAATTATACTGCAGAGAAGTGCTGCCCAGCAGTGTGCGGATTCGTATGCTGCATTAATTATACTGTAGAGTGCTACCTCGCAGTGTGCGGAGTCTTATGCTGCATTAATTGTACTGTAGAGTGCTGCCCTGCAGTGTGCGGATTCATAAGCTGCATTAATTATACTGTAGAGGTGCTGCCCCGCAGTGTGCGGATTCATATGCTGCATTAATTATACTGTAGAGGTGCTGCCCTGCAGTGTGCGGATTCATAAGCTGCATTAATTATACTGTAGAGGTGCTGCCCCGCAGTGTGCGGATTCATATGCTGCATTAATTATCTTGTAGAGGTGCTATAAGCTGCAACTATCGAATTTGAAATGAACTATCGAATTTGAAATGAACTATCAAATGGATATCGTGTAACTATCGAATTGATCGAAACGATACGAAATTACGGAATCAGCAATGGAACCGAAAAATACAATGTCTGAAATTACCGAAATGGAACCAAAATCACGAATGGAACGAAAATGACTTGCGATTTTACAAATTTCACGTTCATACGAAATAACGTAATTATTTAGTTTCGTATCAGAAATTATTTTGTATCGGAAGTATTTTGGATCGGATCTATTTGGAAAACCAGCAGAATCTGAAGCACCGAATCGGACCGATTCGTTAAAAAAACTAATCGGTCTGAATCGAAACGCACATCCCTAGTGTCCCTTACCCTGCACAATTTCACACAGGGCTGCCTTATTAGCATACAGGCAGTAATGTCCTTTGTTACAAATACAGTAAATGTGATAAAGATAGATAATAAATGTTCAGATCTCCTGCTTATGAGGATTTGTAGTGATCATAATTAGATTATTAGCAATGCAGCTTCCGAAAAATACCAATATATGTATGTGCTGCATAATGCCTGTGTATGGGAATTACAGTAACACCTTGTATCTGTATGTGCTGCATAATGCCTGTGTATGGAAATTACAGTAACACCTTGTATCTGTATGTGCTGCATAATGCCTGTGTATGGGAATTACAGTAACACCTTGTATCTGTATGTGCTGCATAATGCCTGTGTATGGGAATTACAGTAACACCTTGTATCTGCACTGTACAGGGATTTTCACTCATTATAATCTCCTGAATCTTATCTCTGTAGAGCAGTGAGTACCTCCCTGTATCCTGCTTTCTCACTGGCTGTTGTAATGCAGCAGCAAAGTTTGTTGAACTTTGTGTTACAGTGAGTAGGTGTTGCTTCTTTCCAGTAATGCTGGGTGACAGGAGTCAGCTCTTACTGTGAATTTTCTTTCTCCCCCAGGGAAAACAATAGTCAGTCATTACAAGGCATTTGAATAGAGTTTTATGTGCTAAAGTTCCTTTTTCTTTCTCTTTTAATGCAAAATCATGTATACACATTTTGGTGGTGAAAGAGTTAGTGAAAGGTTAAAAAACCATTTGATGACATTACCTAAAAAAACACACTTTGAACGAGATGAAAGAATAAAACAGTTTTCTAAGAAAGTGCAGGTAAAAAAATTTACCTTCTGTTTGCAAAGATAGGCTGTCCGATCCATAAACCGAGCATGTTTTATAGTGATGGGTGAAAATATAGCATATCTTAAATATTTATCTCACATTGATGTATCTCGGCTTTTGTGTGAATGAATAATGGTCAAACTGGATGGCGAGATTACTTTTTTCAATGAATTATACTTAGGTGACAAGACCTTTTCTTTAATGCATGTTTATGATTAAATAAAAAAGAAAGAAAGACTAAAGCTGGATTTTATCATCTTCCAATCCTAAAAAGAAAAGAGAAGAATCTATTAAGATTTTTTTACTGTTATGCTTTAGATTTTTCTTTTAATTATTTTCTTCAAATTCGTAGAATGGTATTTTCTTTTCTCAAAAAAATGTGCAGTTGCAGTTTTAATATTCGTGTAAAACTTTGTTTAATTGTTTAGTTTTATTTTTTTACTGTTTTATTTCTGGCCAACTCCCAACCAATCTCCATTTAGTTATTTTAAGCATGTAACTACTGTGAAGTAACTGTGCAAACTGTACCCAGAGATCAGGTTAAAGCATTAATGTTCTGATCACTTTGTATGTAAACTCCAGCCATTTAACCCCTTCACACCCAAAATCGAGTTATTTCTAAATTGCCGCATTTTTAGATAGAACATGTAGCTAGTCTTTCACTAGTGGCCCTCCCCATTACAAAGGCTTCTGACACCTAGATACTTACCTGAATTAATTTCCTTTTGACACAGAAACACACAGCAAAAGTTTCATTCCAACACTGATCAGTCCCACCCTCCCTCCTTCCCCATCCACCCCCCCCCCACCCAGGACTGGCCTCTAATTTCAGGCATCCTTTCCAGCTGTCTCCACTTCTCGCTAATTACTCTTACTAATCCCAGGCTTCTGGTCTCTCCCATGCAAGCTCTGCAGTGGTTTTCTGGCCACCAGCTCCCCCTCCCCATGCTGGAACTGGATCTGCAAGGTCCACATACTGCTGCACAATGCGCACCCTGTCTCTTCTACTCTTTTACTCTGCATTCATCCTAAAATGGAACTCCTGCCTCTGTACCACCAACCCCTCCACTATTTTCATCTCTGCCTCTCGTATAAGACATTCCCATACGGGAAGTCTGCCACCCAACTCACTAATACACGTCATTGCCCCAACCAGTCCATGACTCTCACATTGCAGTCCTCTCCTCTTGTTTCCACTCCAACCCTTCTAGATTGTGAGTTCCCACGGGAATAGGGCCCTCGTTTCCTCATGTATCAGTTTATCAAATGTTGATCAATGTATTGTAACCCTGTCTGTATCATATCCAATGTACAGTGCTGCGGAATATGATGGTGCTTTATAAAGTATAATAATCTCGATTTTGCATTATAATTCATTGAAAATCAGTCACAGGGTTATTCAAAGAGAATCGAAAAGCCACTGCACGTTCTCTTCAATTCTGTGCGATTTGGCAATCCCATTTCGGCGACCCTGCGGTGTATTCAGCAAACACCACAGGGCCGTCGTAATGCAGGGAAAAGCCGCTGCAAACCTGACAAAAACTCACCCCAAAACGAGGGCGAACGCACACCGAAACCTGCAAAAACATCTGGATTAACCCGCCAAAGACGCCAGAGAAACCCGAGCAGGAGCTGAGCAGAGCAGCCGCCGGAAAAACCCGACACCGCAGATGAATGGAGTGAGAAAAAAATGTCTGAAATTTACATATAAGATCCAATGAATGATAATAAAAAGGTCTCTTACCGTAAAAAGAAAAAACGATTTAAAAAAAAAACCGAATAAAAATGTTTGCAAAAAAATCCCCAAAAATGCCGAAAAGGTCATAAGAAATCTAAAAATAAAGAGACTTTTTACTGCAGAATATTATAATGAACGGTTTATTAGATATTGAATTAAAACGGGAATATTTTTAACATTGAAGCCTATGGGATTCACCTGAATAAACTTGCCAAATTAAACCACCGAATGGCAGGGCAATTGGCAACTTTTCACTGCTGGGTTTTGCTCTCCGAAAAGCCGAAGCATTGCTTCTCTATTAGGATTTCACTGCCCCCAAACAGGTAACAAACGGGCACCGTATGTGCAGGCAATTCGCCAACATTTGACGAATTGCCTGCTCTCTGAATAGCCGAAGGGCCAAGAAAGGTAACCGAACGCTGATTTTCATCGTTCGGTTACCTGTCGGCAGCCATTCGGATCTCTTTGAATAACCCTGTCAGTATCAGAATACATTGAGAATATTCCCAAATATTTATAACTGTATGATTGATTAAAACTGATTTTCCAAAAATCCACTGCTCATTGGCCGTGGATTACTGGACAATCGCTTGGTAATGAAGGGGTTAATTATTTGTCATAACTGCTGTTTCTTACAAAAAAGTTTGCTCTTCAATGCATTTTTTTGTAAGTTTTGCTAACAGGTGTCACGAGGTCTGAAGGAAAATTCTTTTTCATTGAACACAAAGCATTTGCTTTCCTATGTGTTTATTCTTTCAATAACTAATAATAATTGCTGGTGCCTGGATATACTTATTTGATTTTGAGAACATTACACTTTAGTTTCTCATCCGGCATAAGTCTGATTGAAGCAGGTAATTTCCGTACACGGTTCATACCTGTGACTCACGATTACTTCAATAATAACAGTCCTTAAAATAAGAAATCTTTTCAACTTTATTTAATTGCTTTTCCTTAAGTGTTGATCATCACTGCTTGGAAACAGATAATTTAAGGAATGCGCGCACTCAAAAAGACATAAGTAAAATGTGCTCAGCTATTAAAGAAAATCATATTTTTATATAATATTATTAATGAAACCCTTTAAAGCAGCAGTATGAGAGAAAATTCTAAGTAAATGTATCTTTTTGGCTTGCATGGAGTTTACACATTATGGCAGATTAATTAAGTCCTATTTCCCTGCTTATAGGGTATTCAAAAAATTCTATAATCCTGCTTATAGGGTTATAATCAGTAGCAGCCACCCATGTAGCGAGTTCGACATTACTCAGCCCATACAGTCTGCTGACATTTCTCATTGGGACCCAGGGCCAGGGCTGCCATCAGAAATCTTGAGCCCTCTTACTGAGCCACTGGTTGGGCCTTCCTTTCCTCAGCCACCAAATTCAGCAAACTAATTAAAAAATAAAACAGTATACCTCCTCTTTTGCTTACCTTATTTTGCAGAAGTGGACTTAAATCCCTAGTGGTCCTGCAGGGGGGTAACAAGTACACCGTACTGGGAAAGCATTCGGTCTGCATCTGTACTTGGTGCAGACCATATTAATCACTCCTTCAGTAATGAGTCAGAGTGCTCTTACAGCCTCAGGTACAGCGGCCCACCGGGAAATTTGTTGCTATCTTGATAGGTCAGGGCCCCCTGGGTCCCTGAATGTATCATGGGCTGTTACCCCCTTGATGGTTGCACTGTTCAGAACACCAATTAAAGCAAGTGAAGCTGATCGATGGGTGGTGAAAATAACAAGGATCCTTTGTATTTCATTATGCTGTTTTGTGAATGGTAACTAGCTTAGGTATCTGGTCCTCAAAGAAAAATCTCTATTGAGCTTGTCAAAAGGGAAGTAGGTTTTCGTTTGTGTTTAGTTAGGTTAGCATTTGAAGGGAAAGAGTACCCTGGTTGTAATCCTTGTTTGAAGTGAAAATAAAGACCCTGCAAATAACTCAAGTGGCTGTCTCGCAATATATACAGTCAGGTCCAGAAATATTTGAACATCGATAAAATTCTTTTTTCAATATAAAGTTTTTTATTGAGTACCATCAGAAGTTGAAATACAAAGATATAATAATGACAACAGAGGCCGCGCAGGGCCTGTCAGCGATATAAGTCACATATGTGCAGGTAGGTTGTCGTCAACATTTTACGGTACATTTTACATTCTATAATAAACAATAAGTAACAAATACAGTAGTTAATACAGTAGTTAAGTAAGCATAGACGAAGGAGAAAAAGAAAAAGAAAAGGGAAAACAAAGAATGAAAAGTGCGGTTCGACAGGTTTAAAGCAATTTTAAGAGGCTCCCTTGGAGGATCTATAGGATACCGAACCTTCCCAGGTAGCCTGGTACTGTGGAAGGGCGTTATGGGCCGAAGCGAACATTTCCTCATATTTACAGATACTATCTAAACGGGTCAGGACTTCTGAGAGTGAGGGGGTGGAGGCAGAGTTCCAGTAACTAGCCAACACTAATTTGGCAACCCCTAATATTGCAGATATCAACCCTCTGGGTGGTATTTGAATGGTAATGGGGATAAAGTGTAACAGGTAAGTTTCGGGCTGGAGAGGAATATCCAACGAGGTACATAGTTTGATCAGGCAATGGATGTCGGCCCAGTAAGGGCTAATTTTCGGGCAAGACCAAAAAACATGAAGCAAAGAACCTTTGTCTGTTGAACAACGCCAGCATATGTTAGTACCCTTGGAGATATGGTGCAGTCGAGCAGGGGTAAGGTACCAGCGGTATAATAATTTAAGATGTGCTTCTCTCATGCCAGTGCTTTTAGATAGGCGATACACCGATGACGTGGCATAAAACCAGTCCTCTTGCGAGAATGATAAATGTAGGTCCTTTTCCCATCTCAACATATATGGCAGTTTATGTTCCTTATTAGGTGACACTAAGCATCGGTAACATAGAGACAATGGTTTCCGTAAGTTTTTTTTACCCAAACATAGCCTGTGGAAAGCTGTAATATCTTTGTCTGGTATCAGCCCGACCCTGTGCGTTAACAATATATGTTTAATACGAAGGTAGGTAAAGAGTTTGTTTAGGGGAATACCAAATTCTTGTACCAAGTCTGGGAATGGTTTAATAGAGTTGGAGTGAGAAGGTTTTGGACAAGTGTCACTCCCTGAAGCAGCCATGAGGCAAGGTTTAGGTCAGGGGACAATCTACTTAAAAAACTAAGAGGTGCAAAACTGAGCAGCCAAAACGGTTTTAATAACGGTCTGCCCCAGTGACGCCAGGTCAGGACCGAGAGATAAGAGGAGGGAAGTATCCCTTCCAGGTTACTTCTAGGGAGAGGGTCATACCACATAAAGTCATGAATAGAATTCAGGGCGATAATGGCATTTTCCAGGCGCAGCCATAAGGGAGGTTCTGAGGAGTGCAGCGCAGCTAATAATTGGGCTAATAGGGAAGCTCTATAATATCTCAACAAGTCAGGGAAGCCAAGGCCACCCATCTCTCTCTGAGTTGTAATCGTAGTAGCCGAAACTCTAGGGGGCTTGCGTTTCCAGATGTGGGCAAATAGCATTTTCTGCAGACGCAGGAGGATATGTGCTGCGAGAAAAATCGGGACATTGCGAAAATAATAAAGGATTTGTGGAAGGATTGACATTTTTAAGGAGGCCATGCGGCCCAGCCAGGACAGTTCCACCGAGTGCCATGATTGCAGTTGTTTTTCAATAGATTGCAGGAGAGGGAGATAATTATGCTTAATTATGGAGCTCCTATATTTCGTTTAGGAAAATACCTAAATATTTAATAGATTCCGAACGCCAGTCAAACGAGTATTGAGTTTTAAGATCAACTAACGAGGGACCAGGAATATGCAAAGGGAGGGCCTGAGTCTTACCAACATTATTTTTATAGTAGGATAGACGACCATATTTCTCAAGTAAATTAAAAAGAGGGGGGAGTGAGGTTTCTGGGGTGGATAAGTATAGGAGAATATCATCTGCGAATAGAGCGAGTTTCTGTTCGCCTGCCGGTGTAGGCAAACCTGATATAAATGTGTTCAATCTAATATGAGATGCCAACGGTTCAAAAGCCAAGACAAAAATTTGCGGAGATAAGGGGCAACCTTGATGAGTGCCGTTCGTAATTGGAAAAGTAGGGGACGAAAATCCCATACTTAACACCTTTGCCGAGGGGGTGGAATACAGAGCCATAACACTTTGGATAAACAAGGCGGGAAATCGAAAGGCCTCCAACGTTTGGCGCATGAAGCCCCAGTGCATGCGATCAAATGCTTTTTCTGCATCTAAAGACAGTAGGAGCCCGGGGGTCCCAGAACGATTAGCTAGGTCTATTATATCAAACAAGCGACGTGTATTATCACACGTCTGCCTCCCCTGTACAAATCCTGTCTGATCCAGGTGAATCAATTTAGGGAGCAGGGGCGCGACGCGCAAGGCCAATAATTTTGCATAAAGTTTAATATCAACATTTAGTAGGGAGATGGGGCGAAAATTCACGCAATGAGTGGGGGGCTTGCCAGGTTTAGGGAGTGTGACTACGGTGGCCAGGAGCATCTCTGGGGGAACTTGGCCAGTGGTTTTAATGTTATTGAATAAGGCTGTCAGGGTAGGGACCAGGAGGGAGGTGAAGTTTTGATAATATAGATTAGATAATCCATCAGGGCCTGGCGCTTTACCTTTCGGGAGAGCTCGAATCGCTTTGTAGACGTCTTCCTCAGAGAAAGGGGCCAGCAAGTCAGCTTGCTGATGGGGCAGTAATGTCGGCAAATGCGCTTCTGCTAAGAAGGTAGAAATCTCTCCCGAGCAGGGTGGTTAAATGGCCGAGTCAAGTTTGAGATTGTAAAGGGAGCTATAATAGTTGGCAAATTCCGAGACAATCAGCCCTGGATTACGCACTATTTGCCCCCTAAACTTTCAATATGGGTGATTTTAGTTTGAACGCGTCTAGCCCTGAGTTTAGAGGCCAGTAACTTTCCCTCCTTGTTACCTTGGGTATAGGAAGTGTAATTTAGTTTGCGTAGGGATCGTTCCATAGCCTGTAGGTTTAAATGCTCCAGCTCCTTCCGCAAGGAAAGCATTTGAGATGCAATCGATGGGGTCGGCTTATTCTTATTTTGGGATTCTAAGGAGGAGATTTGTTGTAATAGATTTGAAGTTTTAAGAGTACACTGTTTCTTCCTATAAGCCCCCTGTTTAATGAAGTGGCCCCTGATAACCGCTTCGTGGGCTGACCACACAGAGGAAATCGCCACCTCCTCCGAAGTGTTCAATCTGAAGTAATCCTCAAGAACCGATGCGGCCCAATCCCTCCCAGCCGGTTCCACAATTAACGAATCATTTAAACGCCACGAGCCCATACCTCGAGCCGGAAAATGAGCACGGAAGGAAAGAATCAAAGGAGCATGGTCAGACCATGTCATGGGTCCTATTTGAGCATCTAAGAGATGGTGGACCATGGTCCGGTGTATAAGGCATAAATCAATTCTGCTACAGGAGGAGTGCACCTGGGAAAAAAAGGTGTAATCCCTAGTCTGGGGGTGGGAGATGCGCCAAACATCATACAGGTCAACAGATTGCAGAAAATCAGTGAAGCGTCGGCCAAGAGACTTCGCTTTTTGAGAGGGGAGGCGACCTCCAGAGGACTGGCAATCAACCATGGGGCAGGGAGTCATATTAAAGTCGCCACAGATATACACAGCGCCTTGGCTAAGAGACTGAATTTTTTTATGGGCTTTCCTGAGGAACTGCAACTGGTTAACATTCGGGAAATACAAATTAACAATAGACACCGGAACATCATTTAAAGAGCCAGTCAATATCAACATTCTCCCCTCCTTGTCCTGGTGTTGAGATGCAACCTGAAACAACCAATCTCTATGGAAGAGGATGGAGACTCCTCTTTATTTGGTTGGAGACATAGAGTGATAGGCTTCAGGGTACATCTGAGACCGAAGACGGGGGGCATCGTGAGATCGAAAATGTGTCTCCTGTAAGCACACTATCGCAGGTTTATACTTATGCAAATCTCGGAAAAGGCAGTGTCTTTTAAAAGGAACATTCAAACCTCTAACAATTAAGGAGAAAAATTTCAGTTCAGGGGAACTCATCAATCAGATTTACAGATAACATACATTGGGAAACACCAGTTGGTGAGCGCCTCCTTCCTTTCCCACCCCCACAATGCAGGTAGTCCCTCATTTGTAAGAAGCTTACGTCCTCCAAGGGACCTGTACAACAGGAGAACTGGAGGGAATAATGGACCAGACGAACCAAAAAAAAAAAGGAATTAAGAGAGGACGAAATAGGAAAAAAATAGAAAAATACAGTAACAAAAAAACCACTGCGAGCCCGCAGTGTGAAGGGGTGTAACTCGCCGTGGTGAAAAATGCGAGGTAGAAACTCAGGAGAGTAAACACCCACAGGGGGTTATCCAGGGGTCAAGTCCTAAAATAAGAAGTGCAGGAACTCACGAAGGCTCTGTTTCCCACTTAGCACTTATCATATAGCACTTAACACAAACATACTCCCAAACCTGATTATATTTATGTATATATGTGGGTTTTAGCAAAAATCTATGACTCCTATATTTATTGTAACTTAACAGGTAAAGAAATGATTGAACACGCTTCGTCAAGGGAAGGAATTCACGCCTTTTCGCTAGGGTCGCCGCTGATAGATCCGCAAACAATAGCAAGGTAGCATACGGAGCAGGCAAGGTTGGGCCTTTTCTAGCAGCAGACATTAAGGACTCCTTAATAGGATAAAAGTGAACTCGTACAATAACATCTCGGGGAACATACGGTGAAAGATGTTTCGCTTTGGGCAGTCGATGAGCGCAGTCTAGGAGTAAGTCCTGGAGGGAGGCTGAGGGGAGTAGAAGTTGGAAAACCTCCATGAGATATGCCGGAAGGTCAGCCAGGACCACCGCCTCCGGGACACCACGGACCCGCATGTTATTTCTGCGCGAGCGGTCCTCTAAGTCAGCAACTTTCGTAGCCAGCGCGTCATGAGCTATTTGCAGATTCTGGTGTCTGTCCACAAGATCATTATGAGCCAGGGAAATATCGTCAGATTTGGTCTCAAGATTGTCCTAGATCCTGAACATCGCGGTGCAGCTCCTGCAGCGCCTCTTTGAAGTCAGCCTGGAGGGTAGCGCGGAGTCCCTGGAGCATATCATGCATTGCCCTCTCAGATGCTGGGGACGTGCTAGAGAGGAGATCCACATCCTGTTCCTCTAAATCCAGGCCAGAGAGAGAGGAACCCGAGATCGGGGAGCCGCCATCTTGGATTTTGCGGCCTTTTTCAGATTGGCTGGTCCGGGTCCCTTCGAGTTGCCGCTGGGCCTTTGGAGGGGCCATCCTGCTTCAGGAGGGTGTTAGGACCCCGAGGGAGGTAAGTTGAGGTTGGGATCCCCTTGTAGTAGCCGCTGGATTGGGAAAACCGAGCGCCGCACACAGAGCTCTCAGAACATGCGGCTGCTCATGTTGCCGGCTAGCCACGCCCCCCGAACATCGATACAATTCTAACATCTTTGGCTCTATACACCACCACAATGGAGTTGGAATGAAACAAACACAATGTGCTTTAACTGCAGACTGTCAGCTTTAATTTGAGGGTATGAACATCCAGCTCAGATGAACGGTGTAGGATTTACAGCAGTTTGCAGGTGTGCCTCCCACTTGTTAAGGGACCAAAGGTAATGGGACAATTGGCTTCTCAGCTGTTCCATGGCCAGGTGTGTGATATTCCCTCATTACCCCAATTACAATGTGCATACTGTATAAAAGGCCCAGAGTTCATTTCAAGTGTGCTATTTGCATTTGAAATCTGTTGCTCTCAACTCTCAAGATGAGATCCAAAAAGCTGTCACTATCAGTGAAGCAAGCCATCATTAGGCTGAAGAAATAAAATAAACCCATCAGAGAGATAGCAAGAACATTAGGTGTGGCCAAAACAACTGTTTGGAACATTCTCAAAAAGAAGGAATGCACCGGTGAGCTCAGCAACACCGAAAGACCCGGGAGACCACGGAAAACAACTGTGGTGGATGACCGAAGAATTCTTTCCCTGGTGAAGAAAACACCCTTTACAACAGTTGGCCAGATCAAGAACACTCTCCAGGAGGTACGTGTGTTGTGGACAAGAATATGTATCGGCTTTCGTAATATTCAAAGGTCTAGAAAAAGGCCTAGAAAATGCCCATTTAAGTTAAGTTTGCTATGTCTTTAAGAAGAAATTAATATAACTGTCTTTTCAGATAAAACCACATTATCTTGCGTAATTTCGCTGTCTCTGCAAAAACAATTGACCACAAGCAGGATGAAGAACCCAGTGTACATCCTGTTACATGACATCACAAGATCACCCAGGATGCAGAGAACACTGCTGACTAGGCCGATGACACATGATATCTTGACCTTTGGAAATAGCTGATGTTTGATTCTCATTTATTTAATAAATAAACTGTATGTCCACAATTTTATGCTGAAGTCAATCAAAATGTTAAGTTGACTCCCACTCGCTTACGCAGAAAACTACTATAAAACATGTATCGAAACCTATCATTAAACAGAGATATCATTGGCTTTGACCAGAGAAGCTACATAGACCTCTTCGTTGTCTGTGTGATTTCTTTCTTTAAGCGTGCACCTTAACTTACCTGGTTTCTCCACCGATTAGACCAGAGACTGGCATCCGAGGAAGGACTTTATTTTCCACTTCCACATTGGGCGCCAAATTGAAGTGGACAATAAAGTCCTTCCTGTGTGTCAAAGTCAACAATCAAGAGAAGACTTCACCAGAGTGAATGCAGAGGGTTCACTACAAGATGTAAACCATTGGTGAACCTCAAAAACAGGAAGGCCAGCTAAGAGATTGCCAAACAACACCTAACAAAGCCTTCACAGTTCTGGAACAAGATCCTATGGACAGATGAGACCAAGATCAACTTGTACCAGAGTGATGGGAAGAGAAGAGTATGGAGAAGGAAAGGAACTGCTCATGATCCTAAACATACCACCTCATTAGTGAAGAATGGTGGTGGTAGTGTCATGTCGTGGACATGTATGGCTGTCAATGGAACTGGTTCTCTTGTATTTATTGATGACTAAAGCAGCAGGATGAATTCTGAAGTGTTTCGGGCAATATTATCTGCTCACATTCAGCCAAATGCTGCAGAACTCATTGGACGGCGCTTCACAGTGCAGATGGACAATGACCCAAAGCATACTGCAAAAGCAACCAAAGAGTTTTTGAAGGGGACAGAAGTGGAATGTTATGCAATGGCCAAGTCAATCACCTGTCCTGAATCCCATTGAGCATGCATTTCACTTGCTGAAGACAAAACTGAAGGGAAAATGCCCCAAGAACAAGCAGGAACTGAAGACAGTTGCAGTAGAGGCCTGTCATAGCATCACCAGGGATGAAACCCAGCGTCTGGGGATGTCTATGCGTTCCAGACTTCAGGCTGTGATTGACTGCAAAGGATTTGCAACCAAGTATTAAGAAGGGAAAGTTTGATTTATGATTATTATTCTGTCCCATTACCTTTGGTCCCTTAACAAGTGGGAGGCACATCTGCAAACTGCTGTAGGTCCTACACCGTTCACCTGAGCTGGATGTACATACCCTCAAATTAAAGCTGACAGTCTGCAGTTAAAGCACATTGTGTTTGTTTCATTCCAACTCCATTGTGGTGGTGTATAGAGCCAAAGATGTTAGAATTGTATCGATGTTCTAATATTTCTGGACCTGACTGTATATATTGCGAGACAGCCACTTGAGTTATTTGCAGGGTCTTTATTTTCACTTCAAACAAGGATTACAACCAGGGTACTCTTTCCCTTCAAATGCTAACCAAACTAAACACAAACGAAAACCTACTTCCCTTTAGACAAACTCAATAGGGATGTTAGAATTGTGTCGATGTCCCAATATTTCTGGACCTGACTATACATATATACAAACACATGTTGTCATGGTGAGTACCTACTTTAATGGAACTGGAGCACTTTATGTAGTCAGAGAGCACACTCTTTCAAACATATACCTCTGCGGACACTTGAGAGTGAGAACAGTGTTATTGGAGGTCAAAGATGCAAGGGGCTTGAGCAGGAACAAAGCATAGGTATAAGGAAACAATAATCCACAGAGGAGTGGGGTGAGGGCATAGACAGACAAGTCTGAGGTTCATGGGCAGGAAGCAAAGTTGCAGTAAATTGTGAGACAGCAGGTTCTGGTGGCCCTGGCAAATCAGAAAAACTAGATGGGGACATTCATGAATAAGCAATATAGACAGGAGATCAGCAGCAAGCTACAAAATAATCAAGCACTCTGAGGTTGGCTTGGTTTATAACACCTGCTACATGTCAGCAGGTCAGGTTCTTTGCTTCAGGTAAGGTTCGGAAGCAGAGTCTATCAATACAAGGGGATCAAAACACACCAGAGCATATATGTAATCAGACATAGAGGCAACACAAGAAATGACTTGAGGCCAAGAAACCCTGGAGATCAGCAGGTCGGAGACCAAAACCATTATCCATATAATGCAGCCGAGTTCGAGCCCATTCGGGTCTCTTAAAGATCCTCCATAAAGCCAGGAGTGGCCTTTATCGAAAATACTGGAGACTTGGATTTAGGATTCCTTTGGATTTTGGTATATTTGCATGTATTATTGAGACTTTTTAGGAATGGTTCCCAAATATAAAAACAAAATTCATTTACACCTTATAAAGACAGCTTGAAGGTAACTTTATATAATAGTTAGAATATTTATGTCCCCACCACTCGAGGTCAAGTGTGGAATTATCAACTTTTACTGTCATGTTTGTGCTCAATAAAAATTTCATATTTTGGATTTTGGAATTACAGATAAGAGATACCTGTGACGTCCTCTGCTCCCGTGGCACTGCCTGGGGGGTCTGGGTGCCCAGCGGCATCACTGGCTGGCCGGGTGCCAGGAGCACAAGCTGGCTGATCGGCGTCTGGAGGGGCGGGGCTTGGCGTGATTATGCGGAGCCGCAGGCCTTAAATATAGGGCACAAGTCTTTGCTCGTCACCCTGACATGGAGTAATTTTCCTGCATCGCCACCTGACTCTTGAGCCTGTCTCAGTGTACTTTGTATTTTTGTTGCTGATCATTTGCATGTACGAGGACCTTGCTTTGTTGATTGACCCGGACTACCCACTGACGATTCTCACGCTATACCCCTGTATGTTTATTTGTGTTTTCATGCCTATGCTTAGCCGCATGTTTTCTCTTGGGAGATCTGCCCTTCAGGTTGCTCATTTAATCAACCTCCCGGTCTATCTAACGAGTACTGAGTCTGGGTACACCATACCATGTATGTTCTCAGTATATGGGTCTGTCTTTCAAGTTACTGGGTCAATCAAAAGTTCACGTTGCTTGAGTAATGTCTGGTCTAATTGCAAAGCATATTGCACGATCTATGATTGTAGGCCTGCCCTGCAGGATGCTGAATATAACTGTCTTTCAAGTGATCTGTTTAAAACCAAGTCGCAATAAAGTAACCTAATCTCTAATTGTAAGCCTGCCCTGCAGGTTGCTGAACACAGGGAGTACCTACTCTATATGGTTGAGAGCAAGTATAAAAGTATTACCTCTGTTATAGATACTTCATGTACCCCGACCATTATTGGTACCGATTTGAAGTATGCTACTATTCACGCTTTTCTTGGAACAATTTATGCTCATGTCTTAAGTCACTGTGTCTATTTGTATATAGTTAAAGTTCTTTCGCTGAGAAACCTCTTGGTCACGAACCCATTTGGTGCTGAGTGGTATTCAGGGTTTTGTATTACCTCCCTGGCTGGGGATTCTAGGTATTAAAGTCTTTTTTGCTTTGAAATTTCATATCAAAGAAATCTGTCCAATCCATAAAGATCCAAACTACTCCGATCTGGGGTGAGCGCCATAACGCCCGTTAAAAAACCCATCCTGTATCATTTATATTTATGTATTATTTCATTATTTTCTTATTTTAGTATTTATATATTTATGGAGATGTATGCATTTATGTATATTTATGTGGATTCTGTTTTTTTAAAAAATGAACATAAAATATCCTGTCAAATTTGCATCAATTTGGAAATTATAGAAATCTATACACGTCTATTAATTACAAGCAGTAGCCCTGGCGAATAGGAGTTTTCCGTGGCAAATACATTGCGTGAAAAATGAGCACATTAGATCTGAAGTTATTTATGCACAGTAAGTGATGTGTGTATTTATTATTTTCAATTAAAGGGCAAGTGAAATGAGAAGAAAAAAAAAAAAGAGTCACTTGGAAGATTAAAGAGAGTGATTTATTGTAACCGGTAGCAGAATGCCTTTCTGTAACGCCACGAATGTGAAAGGCATCCTATGAAATATATGTCAGTTTTATGTACAGGG
The DNA here is from genome assembly GCA_009667805.1 of Leptobrachium leishanense. Lineage (NCBI taxonomy): Eukaryota > Metazoa > Chordata > Amphibia > Anura > Megophryidae > Leptobrachium > Leptobrachium leishanense. The sequence continues at coordinate 99,332,333 of CM019072.1, forward strand.
AGCATATCTGATGAAAATATAAATAAAGTAATAAAGAATCCATATTATATCCTAATGGTGACAGCGGTTACATCCATAAAGGGATAGTTTTATCAAAGAATACTGATGTTATGAATGCCTTAAAGCTGTAGACCTGCTGCTCACTAGCACTGGATGTGTCACAGTAATAAGCATCACCAGCCACCAAAAAATTTGGGATTTTTCCTGGTATGATAACCAATTTTTCTGGATTCATGAACTCATAAACAGCGAATGGACTTACCTAGGGGTAAGGTTCTAAAAAAAAGACTTTTCTCCCCCCAATTAGCAATTATCATCTCGCACTTAACACAAACACACCCTTAAATCTGATTTAGTTATGTATAAATGTGGATTTTAGTACAAATAGGTGATAAATCCTATATTTATTGTGAAGGGAAACATGATTGACCACATGAATACACGCTTTATAGTGTATTGGACTAATGGGAACTCAGTTCCCTCTGCAAAAATAGTGGAGGAACTACGTTCCCATGTGTTCCCCCTTTACTTGACCCCTGGACCTACCACATCTATCCACCTTTCATATTGACAGCAACCAATATCACCATGAATCTCTCCTCGCATCTAACCACATTGACTGCAACCCTCTATCATCCTGAATCTGCTCTCACTATCACCCTGAATCTGTCCACAAGTCTTACCACATACAACTGTTCATCACATCGACGGCAACACCATATCACCCTGAATTTGCTTCAGCTCTTACCACATTCATTCACTCTTCACATTGCATGCACTCTTTATCACCCTGAATCCATCCTCACACCAACTCTTCACTCAAGAGCTTTTTGCTCTGTATTGTCTTTATTTTAACATTGTATTCAGTTATAGTGTCCGTATCCTAGTTATTATTTTTTGAGACTTTGTCTTTTTTCTCAATGTGGCTCACTCACCTCTAGGACACTGTGCTCCCTTCTCTCTCTCTCTCCCTTTGACTTTCTCACATATAAACTGGCTTCACACAGAACTTTCACTTTGTTTCATATCATACCACATTCATTCATCACTTTCATCCTGCACTGTCCTCCCACTCTGTCCACGCTTTACTCTTATGCTGTCTGCCTTCACGTGTTTTCACTTCTCCATACTCACCTTATTAGCTCCTTCATAGCCTATACCAGTGATGATGAACCTTGGCACTCCAGATGTTTCAGAACTACATGTTCCGTGATGCTTATTCACACATAAGGCTGTCTGAGCATCATGGGACATGTAGTTCAGAAACATCTGGGGTGACAATGTTTGCTTTCACTGGCCTATTCAGTTTCTACAATGTACTCATGATCTTTCTAACCATTAAAATCTCACTCCTGTTCCCTTTGCCTCATATCCTTCTAAAACAGTTAGATTGTGAGCTCAAAGGCCGTTTGGTAGAGCTGTTGCATTAGTGCTGTAATTGCCAGATTGTCCTAAGGGCAGGGCCACTCGTTTTCTTTGTATCACTATGCCTTTTGTCTGTATTTTTCTATTGTAAATATGCTGGAGCGTTATTAATGGTCATAATGTAAAGAATAAACCTGTAATGCCTGAATCAAACCTGTGCATGAAGCTTAAAAAGGCACTACAGCAGTTGATGCTTTAACCAACTGAACTATCTAATCACACTAAGATAAGTCTCACGATGATCTGGTACTGGAATCATCAACTTCGACACTGTAGACATTTCACAGCTGCTTTTTCCATGATGATCAGCCAACCTAAACTGTCTGGTTTGCTGAGACTGCTGAAACCTAGTATAAGCAAGCATTTTTGCCCAATGTTCAAGAAACGTTGGTGGTTCAAAGATGAGACGGCTGTCGTGAATGGTTGTTTAATTGCATTCTTTACTCCTAAGCAAATCATATTAATTCAGCAATGAGAAATTCTTCATTAGAAGCAGACGTGTAGTTTGAAGGAACCGGGCGCAGAGTGCAACTTCAAAGAATCACAGAATTACATTGGTCAAAGATAATCAAAGTAACGACAATTAATAAACGGAGGAATGGATTGACAACGGTTACTAAAGAAATACATAACATAACACCATTGTTAATTCTAGAAGGGATACACTATCTTATAATACGTGCGGTGACCTTCTCGTCTCTTCTCAGTAGTAATAAGTGTGTGAGATCCTATTATTTTGTAACCTTCTGAGTATTGAAATTCGGATTGTTTCATAATTAGCATTTTAATTGCTCATCAAAGTAATGGAGGCTGCTTTGGAAAATGGAGCATTTATTAATCCCTTTGGTGTAAGACAGTAAGCTTTACCAAGGTCAAGTTATGCCTAGCTAGTACATTTTTATTTAATTGAACCACGTTGCATTCTGCCATAATGTTTAATAAGAATAGAGTGTATATACAGTATATACTATATATATATATATAACATAAACCATTTTTTACACCCCGATTCACCAATGTAATGCCCATCAGAAGACATGGCCATGTTATCTTAATTATGTATTGGGTTTATGTCATGGAGGAAACTTCATGATATATTAAGTTTAATTAAAGTCGATGTGACCTGTGACTTGCAGAAACAGATTAAAATGGGCAAATAATGGAAAAAGTGAAATGACTTTCATAAAGATATTGAACGTACAGTATACAAGGCATCATTAATGAATATCATCAGTCGCCCATACGTCATCTAGGACAGCATTACCCTGGTCCTTAAGTCCCTAACAGGCTGGGTTTTAAGGATCACCTTGGGTAAATGCAGACTGAATGCTGCAATCACTGAGCAGCAAATCATGTCACCTGTGCTGTGCGTCAGATATCCTGAAAACCTGGCCTGGTAAGACTAGTCAAGGACCAGGTTTGGGATCCATGGATCTAGGACTTGCCAATACTTATAATAACATGCCAAAGCAGGAATGTACTCCACCTCAATGCTCAAAACCAGTCTGAGGAAGGGCAGAGAACACAGGTCAGGCCCCATGCATAAAGGTTGCATGGGGTTATCCATAGACAGGTTTGAGATGGCTGTGGATTGCCTCTGCGGCCCACTGGGCAATTGTCCAGTGTGCCCTATGTCCAGGCTGAGTCTTTGACAAAACCGGCTGGGTGGAGTAGAGGTAACATCACTGCTCTATTACTGTGGAGAGAGACTGTGGAGACACAGGTTTGATCCCGGCAAGAGCACCTCTCCAGTAAGTGTCCTTGGACAAGACACCTAACAGTACATACTCACCACCCAGGACATACATGAAAACGAGAGAAATCTCAATGTATTCTTCCTGGTAAAATTCTTTCTCAAAAAAAATAATAAATAAAATGTATTTTCCAATTTCCCTTTTCCACATTTCCAAGTCTTTTGACTATGAACAAGTGTAGCAAGCATGTCATCTCTTTATGAAGAAACCCTTATTTTATGGACAGCGGTGTTGGTAAAGCCCTGAATTCCTAGCCACCACAGAGATCTCTTGAATGATCAGTCTATTGTGGGCTTCCATGATGCTGAAGACATATACAGGGTTATTCAGAGAGCGGTGAAACTCAGGAGAATGACTGGAGAATGGAAAATTCTAGGTCAAAATAGCCAAACCATAAAAATTCTCCCATTCATCTCACTTTCCAAATCGGCTATTTTGACCTAGAATTTTCCATTCTCCAGTCATTCTCCTGCTTTTCACCGCTCTCTGAATAACCCTGGTAGTGCCTGGATCATCACAAAATCCTCCCAACACATTCTTACATGTACTCCCCTAATCCTGAACTCATACAGGGTAATTCAAAGAGATCCGAATTGCTTGAGAAAGGTAACCGATCGCTGAAAGCCAGCATACCGTTACCTTTCTTGGCCATTCGGCTATCCAGAGAGCAGGCAATTCGCCAAATCCTGGCGAATTGCCTGCACATTCGGTGCCTGTTCGAGGGCAATGAAATCCCCATGAAAAAGCACTGCTTCGGCTATTCATAGAACACAGCAGTGAAAGGTACCCGAAATGCCCTGCCATTCGGTGGTTGCCTGCGGCAGATTTATTCAGGCGAATCCCATAGGCTTCAATGTTAAAAATATTCTGGTTTTAATTCAATATCTAATAAACCGTTCATTATAAAATTCTGCAGTAAAGAGTCTCTTTATTTATAGATTTTTTAGGATACTTTAAGTATTTTTGTGGATTTTTCTTTTTAAAAAAAGTCAGATTTTTTTTTTTTAACTTTACTTATTTTTTCTGTAACAGCCCTTTTTATTATCATTCCCCGGACCTCATATGTAAATTTCAGACATTTTCGCTCAGTAGTTTCTTTGCAAACAGCGTTTCACTTTTCAAACATTCAAGCAAACTGTTTTGCTAATTTACTCACTTCACTCGTCTGCGGTGTCGGCTTTTTCCGGCTGCTTCGCTGCGTGTGATCGGCTCCTGCTCGGGTTTTTACGTGGTTTTCGGCGGGTTAATCCAGATGTTTTTGCGGGTTTCGGTGTGCCTTCGCCGGGTTTTGCGGTGAGTTTTCGTCGAGTTTGCGGCAGTCTTTCCCTGCAATTTGGGGACCCTGTAGTGCTTGCTGAATACACCGCAGGGTCGCCTGAAATGGGAAAGCCGATTTGCACCGAATTGAAGAGAACGAAAAGTCACCGAACGCGAACGTGCGGTGACTTTTCGAATCTCTTTGAATAACCCTGATAGCTTTTAAATATATGCAGCTACTATTTTCTAAATCATTTTATTGCATGTAGCTGTAATATTTTTCAGCACAGAAAATCCTTAGTAAACCTGTTCAAAAAATAGAATTATTATTGACCGGGGTCATGTTGAATATACAGTTTGATGTATTATTTTAGCATGTTATTTCATCCAAGAGGCATTTTTCCTCCCTGTTTGTCACATTATTTCAATTACGCTCACTATGACTATTGATTATTTGCAGTCATATGAGAAAACAAAATTGTCTGGATAGTCATTTTCTCACCTCTCGCTCTGTGCACCATTCATTTCTATCACTAATGTTTCAACTGCAGCCGGTACATAACCCCCTCACCTTATTGTTTAGGTCATTAGAGCCGAATCTGAAATGCCAGATATCAGATAAAATGTCAGAATTAGAAAGTCATCTCATAGCAACCGGGGGAAAAAAAAAAAAAAACCTTCAAGGGCACATTTGAGTTTCCCATAGCAACAAATAGCTATATTAGTTTTTAAGAGGCTCGGTATACTATGTAACTAAGCAGGGAAACTGGCAGTGTAGCAAAAAGGTGTCCCAGGCGGCTATTTAAAGGAGTAATATGTAATCACTTTAAATGACATACACTGGAAAAGCAGAAAGAAAACCTGAGTACGCTCAGCAAAAACAAACCGTGTCTGGCGGAATGGATATTGAATATAATAGACTGCAGCAGCCTGTTAGCTTAGGTCTTTTTTTCTGTGATACAATGTAACACGTGTGTATCGAAGCTCTCTGCAAAACAGGAATATCAAACTCTGCCCCCTGCCCAGATGTTTTGGAACTACACCTGCTATGATTCTTTAGTAGAGGTGTGCATTCGTTTCGTAATGAATCTCAATTCGTTTGCAAATACGTTAACCCTTTCACTGCTGAGGACCTGTGGGGAACGTCCTTATTGACTCCTAAGGAAAGATAGGGGTGGAGACAGGGGTTTGCTTAAACCCCGATATCTCCTGACTGTTTTCAGCTAGCAGGGTCATGTTTGGTATCAATTAAAAAGGCCAGAGCATGGCCTTTCCAATGATACCAAACATGACCATGTTTAAAGTAAATAGAAAAAATAACAACAATAATAATAAAAAAAGTGGTTTGTTCTTTAAAAAATGTGAAATGGCTCAGCAGTGAAGGGGTTAATTCGTATTTCGGAAGTACTTCCGAAATAATGAATTAGTTTAATCCGAACTGACACAAAAACAAAATGGTATGTAACAAAATTGATTTGTTATGCTGTTTCACAAGAGAACCATTGATTGAATGATTGATTTTTTTTTTTAGTGATCCAAATAGATTTCGAATCAGTTTTGAATCTATTTCAAATCCATACCAAATTACAAACCAAATTATGAAAAGGAATCAGTTTCATTTTACTGTTTCGCAAAGCACCTCTTCCCTGTGAATTGGATGTGGTGCTGAATCTGTTGCATTTAGCACCACAGGCCAATAGACAGCTCAATATTTAAGGAAAAAGGGGAAATTGTCGATAGAGGCGCTCCTACCTAGGTAGGTTAGTCTTAGTTTGTGCTGCCAACTGGGAGATAGCAGAGACTCTCGAGGGAATGTGCAAAATACAGTCGAGAAAGGATAGGGGGGTTTCCTAGTGGCGCAATGGATATTACAGGTATATTGCTAATATTAAACCGTTTTAAAACAATACCATTTGGCTAGTTGCATATATCCTATACAATTCAGATACAGTGCATCTATTAAGTGCAAATGTAGCTTCCAAGAAGTATAAAGTGTTAGTGCCACAGTTAGGACATGCGATGGTACAAAGTGCAAATGCAACAATACAGTGCAGAATAGTGCGAATATATAACAATATATAAAATGCAATTTGAAATGTATCTAAAATCCAGATACTAGTATCCAATAAAGGAAGTGAAAGGGACCGTACGCCAATGTCCAATCAATATTGAATATTTAACCCTAGCTTGCCTTTTAACCCTAATGTAACAGTAATTGAGCAGGATTTGATTTTAGTTGGATTCTTTTTAGTGATCCGAATCGATTTCGAACCAATCCCAAATTAAAAAACGAGTTTATGAAACGAAATTACAAAACAAAATGAATCAGTATTCAAACAAATTCTCCTTGAGACAAAATAATTTCAAGCGAAACGAAACATATTTTTCAGCTGTGCACACCTCTATTATTTAGCCATGTAATGCATTCGTGGAATTCTGGGTATTGTAGGCCACCCACACCTGGGGGGAGCAGAGATTATGACCCCTACTGTAAAGCATCATTTGCAACCTGTCATTGGAATCTAGATTAACAATCCATGGAAATGAGCATTAATAAAGTTGTTGTTCATGTATTTTAATATTTTGGTGTGTCTTGCAAAGTTGCATTAATAAAGTTGTTGTTTAAGTATCTTAAGTTTAGGGATAAGTCCATTTGTCTGCCGAAATTCGGCTTATATATCAGTCCTACTGTTCTCTGTGTTTTTTATCTACATCACTTAAATGCCTGATATATCATTACAGTGCATTAAGAGACTGTATGTACTATTGTACACGCAGAGAGCTACCTCCGGTGGTCAATCCTGGTATTGCAACATGTCTCCAAGACAGACTGCAGGGCACTTTAGCAATTCTACAACCTACAGTACATCCACTGATATGTCTGATGTACTGTAAGTGTAAGGACATATTGCTAATGAAATATGTTTGCAATTAACTACATTTTTTGCACTCCTCTCCTATAACTCGAGGATTGAGTTACCTCAATGTGGATCACCTGGTGGTGTGATTGAAGACCGATTTAACTAGATTGTAGTAGTGAAGGGGTTAAAACTCTGTGACACTTTTTCTTTGTCTACTTGATAATTAACATTACAGATATTAAACCAGAATCAAAGAAAAGCTTTTAACAGCTTAGTAAGGACTCGATTTAAACTGGCTCAATTGACAAAATTTACAAATTTTTCTACTACAATTCAACTAGTTTTTGATTAAGCAGATTTAATTGAGGGCAAACTGACATTTCGATTCCTCTGAAAAATGTGGCTCAGTTATCGGCAGTTGTGCCCATACGATTTAATGGACATTTCAGCGTTAGCGAGTCAATTAAATTATTATTAAGAAATATTTGGGAGTATTCCTAATGTATTACTTACAGTAACAACCGATTTGTCAGGCGTCGCCATCTACTGGCCAAATGGAGTTACTACAGTTCTAAGCTCTATGCAATATCAGCTCAGGAGATGTCAGTTAAAGACATTCCTCATCTGGATTTAAAAAGTGTTAGCACCTCAGACATCATGCCCAGGGTGCTAAAATTGTAGGGGCATGTTGTGGGGCCCAAATACAAAAAAAAAAAAATTTGCAATGATACAACATAGCCATGGATTGTGTTAAGATGATCTAGGGCTGCTGAGTCTGCTGCTGCTGATCATGGTACTGAATGGGCTAAATGCCCCAGGATGCCAACCTCACCAAAAGCAGAGTATCAAATGCAAGGACAGGCAAGACACCACCTGGAGTGCATAAAGAAAACCTTTTAATGTATCATGCGTAACATTTCTTCCACCAGGAGCAGCCTTTCTCAAGCAAACATTGCGCATGTCCAACTAAAAGGCTCCTTTAGGGACTCCTGACGGTGTGACTGGATTTTCCTCTTTTTTTTGCTATAACCATTAATTATAATTCTAGATATAAATTAATAAAGTAAGAAAGAATACCTTTAAGTGGCTTTAAATGAAGTAGAAGTAGTAATGAATACCTATACACATTAAGGGTTATTCAGAGAGAGCCGAATAGGCCACCGAATGGTGAATTTACCTGTATCAAGATCAGTGTTCAAGGAGTTGATACATTGGGATATCACACATGGATAATACGGCCTGATTCGGTGGGGTCCTGTTCCCAAGGGAATTTACAATCTATGAGATGTACAAGTTTTTTGCGAGGTAGACGCATCCGTATTGATAGGTGTCTTGCCCAAGGACACTCACTGGGGGCGTCTTCTGAGTGGGATCGAGTCATCATTCCATAATTGTAGAGCAGCGACCTAGCAGTTAGGTTGAACCCACTTCTCGTAAATTCGAGACCTCTCCACAGTTGTATTGGAGGAATGTGTGTGAATGGTATTTTGACTTGCTTCTCCACGGTCAAAGAGTAGAGATGTTACCATTGGACTCCACATACTGTGCGGTAGGCAAGTATGTACCGTTGGGTATTTTGCCCAAAGACACTTACTGGAGAGGTACTTTGGCTGGGATTCGAGCCTGGGTCTCCACGGTTATAGAGCAGTGATGTTCCCTCTACACCATCCAGCCGGTACATATTGGTGAATTGTCAGTGAAATACAGTGCATTTCGGCAGCAGTGAAATTCCCATAGAAAAGTAATGGTTAATCTATTCAGAGAATGCCAAATAGCAGGGAAAAGTTGTTGAAATTCCCAAATTTTCGGTGCTTCAGTTCAACAGGATTAACAGGCGAATCCCACGTTTCAATGTAAAAAAAATCCCTGTTGTTATAAATAATAATATATAACCGTTTATTCTTTTCATTTGCAGCAATTTTTTTGAATTTCTTTTAGGCACTTTTCTGGATTTGTTCTGCAAATTTTTTTATTCCGGTTCTTTTTTAAATGGTGTTTCTTTTTATTCTGTAACAGACCTTTTTATAATTATTCACAGGACCTTATATAATTTTTCCATGCATTATTTTTTTTTAAAACGCCTTTTAAAAGTTGATTCTTTTTTTTTTTTTTTACCCCTGTTCGGCGGCTAGTTGGCTTTTTTCAGTGGCTGGTTGTGTTTTTTCGGCGGTCGGTTGGCTTTTTTTCAGTGACATCCGGCAGTCTGTTAGTCGGGTCGTCAGCTGCGATCAGCGGTTTGAGGATGCATTTGGGAGTTTATCGGGTCAATTCAGTGACTTTTTGGCGGCGCTCGGCGGTTTTTCAGATGCGATCGTCAGTTTATCGGATGTGTTCGGTAGGTTTATTGCCGGCGTTCGGTGGATTGATTTGTCGCACTTCGGGGACCCTGCGGTGAATGCTGAATTCACCGCAGGATCGGCGAATTTAACTCGCCGAACTGTGCCGAATGAAGGAGCACTATAATTTCGTTGCTCTTTGAATAACCCCTTAAGTGTCATTAGAAAAATGATTTGCGGATTTAAGTACTGTCTGTAATACCTTCTGTATGTGCATGTGGGGGCATCCATGAACTCTCTTTACACGTTCCTTCATAGACCTTTCTCCCTCCTGCCATACAATACAATGTGTTTTTATGTCCTTACTTCCTGGAGATAAAATGCCATATAGAGCAGGAGAGGAAAATCTCATTTCATCTTCAGAGAGAGGACGGTTTAATTAGCTGAAGCCCTGTGTGTCCTCAGAGGGAGAGGAAACACATGGCCTTTTACCCATAAGTATATTGATATTTTCATAGCATCATCTTGCAGGTGACAGAAAATCATTGCAGTCTAGGACTCCAGGAGATCCCTTGGGGCCTATGGCTTATACACCGCTGTCTCTGGAACACCGTGTCACTGCGCACGTCTGCATCTGGCTGAGATATGAAGTTCATCTCCCTATCATTCAGCATAAATACGGCACATAGGCAGGAAAAATAAAATAAAAAATTATACTTGATGATTAAATACTTTTTCTCTTCTCTAAAATGAATGCAAAGCTTAATTTTAATTATTATTATGCAAAAATGACTTTAAATTCATATACTGTACGGTCTCTCAAAAACCCTGGAAGAAGTTATGTATAAGGTGTTAATACAGAGTTAAGGATTTATGCAATAAGGCCCGTGTCAGACGAACGCAGTGATCACGTCCGTGTTGCCGCACAGTTTAATGTCCGTCGTAGCATAGAATCATGAGCAATAGAGACCCACACACTAAGTGCGTCCGCACCGAATTGCGCACGCACAATGCAAACGGACGCAAGTTGACTAAGAACGTAAAAACCGTTAGAACAAAAAAGAATATATGGTAGAACCAGAGCTTCCTCCAACAACAGTGATCACTCTGTCCTCTTCCGTTGTATGTATGCCTCAAATAAAACAGAATAGCGTAGTAGGTTAAGTTGCATAAATGAGGTATAAGTAAAAGAAGGGAATTCACTCACATTTTTATGTGTCTAAATCAGACACCAGATATGATCGGCAGCCGGCGACATTAGAGAGAGCACCGGATCTCCAACACAGCCTGTATGTAGGGATGTGCGTTTCGGGTTTCGGAATTTCGGAATTTTCACAAAATTTCCTGATTCGTGTTTTCGGATGCGGCCGATTTTCCGAAAATTTTTAGATCCGAAAATGGCAGATCCGAAAAGTTTTCCGAGCCGAAACGAAATATTTTCGGAATTTTCGAATGTACTTGAAATGTGTCAAATCGAAATTTATTGCTTTGAAACGAGGAGAACAGACGTTCCGGAAAAACAAAATTTTTCGAAAATACGAAAAGTCGATACAAAAAATGAGCTAAGTGACACGAAAATACGAAAAATGGTCGATATTCCGAAACCATTTACAATTTCGAAAAACGAAAATTTCCGAAAATACGAAAAGTCGATACAAAAAACGAGCTAAGTGACACGAAAATACAAAAAATGGTCGATATTCCGAAACCATTTACAATTTCGAAAAACGAAAATTTCCAAAAATACGAAAAGTCGATACAAAAAACGAGCTGACACGAAAATACGAAAAATGGTCGAAATTCCGAAAAAATGTACACGAAAAACGAGTCGAGCCGAACCGAATCGAAACAGAAATCGGTCAAAACGAGCCGAAAAGATTAAAAATCCGAAAAATCGAATCGAACCGAGAAAAAAAAGGTGCACAAGCCTACTGTAAGGTCCCTTTCGCTCCGATCGAAATCAGGATACAATGAGATGAATTTAAGGCTAATGTATTAAAATAAAAAACAAAAGTCGAACAAAACACCCAGATGAATTTCGCGAACGTTATCGCTTCATCAGTAGATGTGTAAAACCGCTAAGATGGACGCGCAGAGTGTGCCACATCCACCGTGTCCGAGTAGCGTTCTGTGTGCGTGATGAGGAGACGTCAGACGCAGCACATTTGCGACGTCCAGCACCTTGACGCACAAAATGCCTTTTCATATGCTTTTCAATATTAATTTTGTTTCCGATATTTCCCTTTTTTTCTACGTCCATCATAAAAAATGGACTGTGTGGTGTTTACAGTATCTTCCATCAGAACGTCCGTCTGTTGTGCACGCACGCAGAGTGCGCTCTGACTGCGTTCAATCTGACTCTAGCCTAAACGGCAAATTTGCCACCAAATTGCACCAAAAGGTGTATTTCCCCGCACAGTGCAATTTGGTGGCAGTTCGTCCGTTCATTACACTGTCAATTCACCAAATACTCGCCAAATGACAGTGAAATACAATGCAGTAAGTCGCAATCAGGGCATTTTGCCAACAATTCGGCTCTCTGAATGAGTGAAATTTTCCCATAGAGAAGTAATGGTTAATCTGTTCAGAGAACGCCAACCTGCGCGGAAATGTTGGCAAAGTGCCCTAATTTTCAGTGGCTCAGTGTGACGGGTTTAAAGAAGCGATTCCCATAGGATTCAACGGAAAAAATATTATCATAGTCTATTATTTTTTTGTTTTACTGTTTATTCTTTTCAGTTTCAGCAAAAAGCCTTTTTATTTTATTTTTTAGATTTTTGGGGGATTTTTTGGGATTTTTTTTAGGCACAATTTTTGATTCCCATTCTTTTTAATGGCATTTTTTTTTATTCTGTAACAGACTTTTTTATTATTTTTTATAGGACCTTTTGTATTATTTCCATACATTTTTATTGATTTGAACACCATGATCGCAGTTCGGCAGTGTTCGGCGGTCTGTTCGCCAGTCTTCTTGGTATTCAAAGCTGTGGACAGCCCAAATTTTAAGAGGATATACTGTATATATATATATATATATACACTGAATATATACTGAATATCAGTAACTATAACAATAATGGTTAGGAGAGAGGTAACTGGTGGGAAAGATAAATGTTGCCAACAATGGGTGGAAGGAGACAGGTGTTGATTTTTGGAAAGGGTGGGACAGATTGGAGTTAAAATTGATGGGCCCTATTACATTCTTCACGGAAAAACGCACGCAAATAGCGTGAATTTTTGCGGGCAGCGATAAACGTTAACGCACGTAAAACAACGCTGGTATTACAATCCTCGCGCATTTTTTCATCCGTCAAAAAATAACGCGCGTAAATGGACGTGCAAAAACGCGTGCGCAGAAACGTTGCGCGCAAAAATCAATGTGCGGACAGTTTTTTCACACGATTCAGCCAATCAGAATTAAGAACCACAATTGTCTCACGTTAAGTTTTTGCGCCTGTCAAAGTCAATCTGCGCATATATGCTGCATCAATACAAAAACACGCACAACTTCTCAATTTTATTGTTTGGGTATGTGTAGAATGTGTAACTATACTTCGCTGTATTTTTTTTTTGGGCTGTTGTTTTTTGTTTCGGCCAGGACGTTCAGATTTGCCGTTAACGCCAGCTTTTCAAAGACATTAAAATTATGCGCGCAAAGGCTGTCCGTTAAATTTTGCGCATAGATTGTAATCCCATCCAATGTTAAGTATAGGAAGCACTCAGTACAGTAAGCTCGTGCAGCGTTCGTGCAGGTTCACCCGCGGAAGACATTAACGCGCATTTTTTTGCACGGACATTGTAATACGACATTCAGCGCAAAGGGTTAATGCGTTTTTGCGCGCGCGTTAAAGTTTGCGCGAAGAATGTAATAGAGCCCGATGTGTTCAAAATGTATCTGAGGCATCAGAGTAGACTTTTTGGTTTCTGGGGGCAGTTTCTGAAATTTACGTATCATTTAGAGACTTTTTACTAAGTATAAATTATATCTTTTTCAGTCTGTTTTAATGAATACGTTAAATCAGGGATCAGTGATCTTGACCCATCAGATCTTTTGGAACTACGTTTCCCCTTGATGCTTAATCGAACTAATGAATGGCTGAGCATCATGGGAGATGTAGTTCCAAAACATCTGGAGGGCCAAGCTTGCTGATCCCTGAACTAACGTATTCATTAAAACAGAACGAAAAGAGAAAAAAAATTTTTACTTTGTAAAAGTCTCTAAATGATACGTACATTTCAGCGTAAAATCGGGCTATATTTGGTTCTTCCAGGCTGTAGAGTTTTGGTAGCTGTCACTCCCTCGGGTCCCGTTCCATTCAAAAACCATTAAAACGTTTTCTTATCTGAGACTAAAACTGCGACCAACAGCCAGACAGCCCCGGGGGGAAACGATGACGAGAGCACTCTCAAAGTTTACACCTAAAAAGCAAGATGGTAACAACACATCAATAGAATCCTCTGCTTGTTGAAGGTATTTATAAATTATTCAGTGTTATTATTGTGATATTTATTCAAAATCCTGCTTTATTAGTTCTTTATTTTATTATAGAAAACATTGCTGGATTACAGAGGCGTTGAGCCTATTACAGGATTCTACAGAGATATGACTTTCAATTGCCCTCTCACCTACCCCATTCTTGTAACAAGTAAAGGTTTAATTATATGTATACAAATATATATATTTTTTATTTTTAAACTGTGAATAAATACACGCAACTCAGTCTAGGCATTCTCCATAAAGCCATGGCATCATGTAATAATTATCTTTTTTTGGGGTATAAAACGAATATGAATATTTTATGTATGGAATTAATATGGATTTTTTTAAGTAACTGGCACGTTGATTTTTATTTAATGATTTACGTAAAAAAAAATAATGCCAATTACACAGATCTTAATACATTTTTAGAATTTAATCAATACGACCGTAATGTTTTGGCTACGGATCAAAAACATGATATTGAAGTACACCAAAAAAGTTGTCATCTACGCTTTTATTCTCATATATCCATGCTAAACAGAACTGTAGGTTTTTAGTTTACTTGAATGGCCATTAAAGTCCCAAACCACCAGCCACATCAAAGTAAACATGTCAAGGTGGGTCCTACTTAACCCCTTCACTACCAAGGAATTTTTTTAATCACAACATTTATCTGAAACGTGGGATGCAAAGTTAACAATTAAATATAGGGTAACGGGGGCGTGGCTTGGCTGCCGATGGTGATGGCCGCCTGAGCTGTTAGCTCCGCCACGAGTCATTGTAATCCGCTTACATCCGCAGACCCTGAGCTCCCCAGAGACACCTGGAGGACCCCCACAATGCCGGCTACAAATAAATCGCCGAAACGCGGTAAGCAGCGGGATGGTTCAGTGGCCGCGCTGTTTTCCGCGAAGAGGCCGGCGGCCTCGCAAGATGGCGGCCGCTCCTCTTCCCGCCACAAAACGCCGGTCTCGGAGGACGAAATGTCGGACGGGAACCCGGCAGAAGCCGATACAACATCCATACTCACCCATATGCGGGAAATGCGCACATATCTGGCTGGGGAGATCGATAGGAGCACGAAGATCATGCAGGCAGACCTCATGGCGCTAGGTACGAGAACGGCGGCGCTCGAAACCAGGGTCGATGACATGGCTGACGCACATAATGCGGTGGTGGACGGCACGAATATGTTACTACGCAGAGTGGAGGACATTGAGCTACAGATGGAAGATTTATCAAATCGAACGCGCAGAAACAACCTTCGCATAAGAGGCCTCCCAGAGGGAGCGGGCGAGGGCTCCCTGGCTGATTTGGTGCGGGACCTTCTACGTCCCCTGGCCCCAGACTTACCAGACCAAGCGTGGATTCTAGACCGGGCACACCGCGCTCTGCGCGCTCGGAGGGCAGAGGATGAGCGCCCGAGGGACGTGATTGTTCGCTTCTTACACTACTCCACCAAGGAACTTATTCTACGCAATAATAGGGGCGCCTCCATTTCTTACGAGGGTACCCCCATTTTGCTCTTCCAGGATCTGACCCCAATAACGCTACAGCGTCGGAGGGAATGGAAACCCGTCGCAGACCTACTCAGAAACCACAAGATCCAATTCGCCTGGGGACACCCCTTGAAGATCCTGGCCTTCCTAGACGGCCGCACCCACGTTCTACAACCCGGATGGATCCGAGCAGATTCTTCAAAGCTCTTGGTATCACCCCCCCGGACGACTTCGAACTCCCGAACCAACATCCTATATCCCTGCAACATTTCTCCAGAGAATGGAGAACCGTTGGTGGCAATGTGCGCAGTCGCTCTGGACGTGCCCCGACTTGAGGTGAGGTGCCCCATTTTTTCCTTTTTTTGCGCCCTCCAGACAGCCCTTTTTCCTGGGAAGGCACAATGGGCCATCGGCAGGTGCGTCCCGGGCGTGGACCGCACAATTCCTCCCCTCACCCCTTGCACCCCCTCTCTGGGCCTTCTACGCCCGACGGCGATCCTCTCCCACCCCACGATGCCTCGGGACCGCACGGAGGGACACAGGTGGCTGACGAGGACACAGGGGGAGCCCCCTCCTTTTCTCTTTTTTACAGGGTCTTACAATTCAATTAACACTCGTGGCGGGCGAGGTGGTATCCTGGACTCTCATGCTGGAGCCGAACTTTGGGTTACCTCCCCCCCAATCCTTTTTTACCTGGCGATATGTAAGCCCAGGCTATTTTGGTTTCCTACTCGGAGGCCTTTTTTGTATATAGTTCTATTTGTTTGAGGGTTTTAGTTTATTGTTTTTTCCTTTCTTTCTTCTCTTGTTGTTTTTCCACCAGGCTGCCCTTACGGGCTTGTTTATTGCCCCGGGATGGCACGGGATGTGGTACAGAATCTTCTTTTATGCTTTCTTTGAAAATACACCCCGATGTCCGTTAAGATAACCTCCCTAAATGTGAAGGGCCTGAACTCCCCAAACAAGCGCCGCCTCTTACTGCGCAGTCTTAAATCAGCTAAGTCAGACATAGCGTTTATTCAGGAAACACACATTAACAAAGTGGCCAAGGTCAGACTCACAGATCATATCTATACTGTGGCGGTATCGGCCCACTCCGTAGTTAAGCGCAATGGGTGTCCATCCTCTTTCGGAAGACATGCCCCTTTAAGATTACATCCGAGGTGTGTGACAGCGACGGTAGATTTGTCCTGGTATCGGGGTCACTGTACGCTTCTACTTGTCATCTCATTAACATTTACGCCCCTAATGCACAATCCGAACAGTTCTGGACGGACATGATTACCTTGGTGGCCTCCCTCCCTCCTGGCATGGTGATTGTGGGCGGTGACATGAATGCGGTCCCCTGCGCGGCTGTTGACAGACGATCCCAGACAGGAACTGACTGGGCACCGGGACTTAGTGGACAGGATAGGGCTTTTTACACTTTCCTCAGACGCTCAGATTTACTGGACGCATGGAGGGTACTCCACCCTGATGACAGAGATTTTACTTTTTACTCGGCTCCACACGGTTCATATTCACGCATAGACCTTCTTCTCTGCAACGCTGCTAGTATGGCCAGGGTGGTGCGAGCAGATATTCACAGTATTACGTGGTCGGACCATGCAGACATTTCCCTACAGCTGGCTGTTCCTCAATCCTCTGGTCCGTGGAAGTGGAAGCTGAATGCCTCTCTTCTCCGCGACTCAGACGTTATAGCACAGACACGGGTGGCCCTTGACCAATATTTACGGAAAACGCCTCAGAGGAGATGTCCCCGGCCACGGTTTGGGCTGCTCACAAAGCCGTGATCCGAGGCCATTTCATCAAAATAGCCACGTTTCGGAAGAAACAGAAACTTAGCTTGGCCCTAGATCTCCAAGCACAGCTTCACCGTTTGGAGCAACAACACAAGGCGGATCCCACTCCCTCCGGGCTTGTCGCCCTCAATGAAGTCAGGAGAGCCCTGAAACAGCTCTTCCTAGATGACGTTGCTAAATCCCTAACGTGGTCTAGGCGGACCTTCTACGAACAATCTAACAAATTAGACACACTCTTAGCGCGTAGCCTCAGACCTAGGGGGACTTATAAATCGATCTCCTCTGTCAGGGCGGGCAATGGGAGAGTGGTTACATCCCCCGACGCTATAGCTCAAGTTTTCACTGAATTCTACGACCGACTTTATAACCACTCAAGGGCCCAGGGGGAGGGGGCTGGCAGCGCCACAGGCGTGATTGATGACTTCTTAAATTCCACACCCTTGACCGCCCTCACCCAGGCCCAGTCTGACACTCTTGGGGAGCCGATTGCCATGCCAGAGGTTAGCAGGGCACTTGCCGGCCTGAATGGTATGAAAGCCCCCGGACCGGATGGTTTCCATGGAGGTTATTACAAAACCTTCAAGGAAATCTTACTCCCACACTTGACCAATCTATTTAATGCGCTGCGTGGGGAGACCCGCTTACACCCGGACATGACACTGGCCAACATAGCGCTGCTTCCGAAGGAAGGGAGGGACGCCTCGAGACCTGAAAACTACCGCCCCATCTCCCTCCTTAACTTCGATATTAAACTCCTGGCCAAAATCTTGGCGGATAGACTGAACCCCATGTTGACCTCACTTATACATCCCGACCAAGTTGGCTTCATTCCCGGCCGACAGCTGTACGAGAATATGCGCCGAGGTGCCGACCTGGTGTGGTGGGCGGGATCGACTCGAACGCCTTCTCTGCTTCTTTCTTGGATGCGGAGAAGGCCTTCGACAGTGACATGGCCCTTTTCTTTCGTCTTCTGGTACGACTGGGGTGCCTGACAATCATCATGTGATTAAGGCCCTTTATGAAAATCCGAGAGTGCAGAATTAACTCCAGGGTGCCTCCCGTTCCCCTTTTACTATCTCGAATGGCACGCGACAGGGGCCCTTTGTCTCCGATCCTATTGTCTAGCTCTAGAACCCTTCAACGCGCATACGCCAATCCCCTGTCACGGGGATCCAGGGGATGGGGCGCCTGGCAGCAGCTTCCTCGCTGCTCGCTGGCCAGGCGCCGAATGTAAGCGCTTCCGGCCCGCTCACGTGGGACGCCGAGGGGCGGGGCCTGGCGCTGTGACGCGGACCCGCCGGGTTTAAATCCCAGTCTCTCCCATACACCGGTGCCCTGACGTGGTATTCACATCCCGCAGAGCTCTTGTGTTATTTTCCTGAACGTGTCCTCTGTGTATTGACCCCTGGCATTGGCAAACGAACCCTCCTGTGTACCGACCCCTGGCATTGGCAAACGAACCCTCCTGTTACCGACCCCTGGCATTGGCAAACGAACCCTCCTGTGTACCGACCCCTGGCATTGGCAAACGAACCTCCTTGTGTATGACTCCTGGCATTGGCAAACGTACCCCTCTGTGTATGACTCCTGGCGTTTGCATATACTCTGTTCTAGGTTCTGCCCTTAACGTTGGTACCGAGGTCAGTCTGTGTGGCATCCTAAGCACACATCAGCCTACCTCTGCTATTACTAAAGTCCTAGGGAGGACTTGTGATCTGGTCTGTACCCCTGTCTGGTTTCCCTTTCTTTGTCTGTTACCTGTTTCGTTGCCTTTATAGCTTTACCGACCATTCAAGGATCGGAAGAGTAGAAAGGGAGTTGCATAAAGAGATTTATATCTTAGCAGTCAGAAAGATTCGTGACAATACCCTATTCCATACCTCTGTCTGGTGTTACCCCTTATTCATATACTGTCTGGTTATTTGTCTGTTTAGTATCACCGACCATTCAAGGATCGGAAGGGTAGAGAGCGGTCTGCGTAAAGGGACCACACTGTTGATTATCAGGGGGATCCGTGACATTACGTCAGGGCCAATGGATCCCGCAGACCTCTCTAACCAGCTGGCACGTATCGCAGCCAGACAAGAGGAACAGGACCATAGGATGGACCAGATTGCTCTTGCTCTGCAAACCCTGTTAAATCGGTCCAATACAGGTACCTCTAGCCCTCCAGATCCAGTGTTACCTAGGGTCAGTCCGGTCCCCCCTGAAGGACATAGGCTGAGTATGAAAGCACCCCTACGCTACGATGGTACACCAAGCCTATGTCGGGGGTTTTTGACTCAACTCGAGATTCTGTTTGAGAACAATCCAGGTTCTTGTATGTCTGATAAAGCCAAAGTAGGATATCTGATTAATCATTTAACAGAAAAAGCTTTATTGTGGGCTACGCCGTTGTGGGAAAATAAGAAACCCATCATTTATGACTATGAGGGTTTCACCTCTGAGTTAAAACGTACCTTTGATCCCTCTAGAAGGGCTACCAATGCGGGTAGGTCCTTGTTTCATATCAAACAAGGAAATAAGAGGGTGCCGATTATGCCATAGAGTTTAAGACATTGGTTTCTGAAGTACTTTGGCCGAACGACGTTTTAACCTTAGCCTTTACCGAAGGCTTGAACGAGGCTTTTATGTTTGAACTGGCTCCCTTAAAATTACCAGAAAGTCTGGACCACCTGATAGACTTCTGTATAGCCATGGACGATCAAATCAGGAAAGGAGACACCCCAGAGATAGACCCAGAAGGGTCTTGCCTCCTTTACCCTCGTTACCCAGACACCCCAGTACATCAGGTGGTTCGGAGAATGTAAAAACAGATTTACCGGTTGTTGAACCCATGCAAATAGGGAGGACTGGTATTTCAGAAGCAGAAAAAGCTCACAGAAAAGAAAAGGGGCTCTGCTTTTATTGTGCAGGGGCAGATCACTTCCGCCTTCAATGTCCTCAGAGACCCAGGGTTGGCAGGGTTGAACATAGCAGAATGGGATTCAGAACAGGAGACACCCAGGTTGTCGGTTCTCTGTGTGCCTCCTTTGTGGATAATGAAAAAAAAATCCAGGATTCTGTTACCGGTCTCCCTATCCTGCAGGGGGGTTCACCTCAAGACTGAGGCGTTTTTGGACTCTGGGGCCTCAGGCAATTTTATGGATAAGAATTTTGCTGCAAAAAGCCTCATACCACTAGTTCTCAGAGAAAGGCCTCTAAGGGTGGAGGCCATAGATGGTAACCCCCTGGCATGTCCTCATATCACTCACGATACAGTCGATGTATGTATGAAAATAGGAGTTTTGCACCAAGAGACAATAAGATTTCAAATCATTGAATCACCCTCATGTCCTATCGTCCTTGGGTTTCCATGGCTAATAGAGCACAACCCAGTAGTCGATTGGGTCCAGAGAGACATAAAATGTTGGGGTCAGAGTTGTCAGTTCAAGTGCCTAGGCACAGTTAATGTGATTGGTAGCCTCAATATTGCCACAGCCCCTCCTTTGTCCACAGAGGTCCCTGAATGTTACCGGGCATTGAAGGAGGTATTCTCTAAAGCCAGGACTGAGGTTCTACCACCACATCGTCCATATGACTGTGCTATTGACTTGCTCCCCGGTACGATGCCTCCTAGGGGTCACGTATACCCTTTGTCACAAAGGGAGAACGACATTATGGAGGAATATATAAGGGAGAATCTGGAACGAGGATTCATTAGACGGTCCTCCTCTCCAGCAGGAGCAGGTTTCTTCTTTGTTTCCAAGAAAGAGGGAGATCTGCGACCTTGCATCGACTATAGGGGTTTAAATAGGATCACTATAAGAAATGCATATCCCATACCTCTCATAACAGAATTGTTTGACCGATTGAAAGGGGCTCGTGTCTATACTAAGCTTGATTTACGCGGAGCGTACAACCTGGTCAGGGTTAAAAAGGGAGACGAATGGAAAACGGCTTTTAATACACGTAGCGGGCATTACGAATACCTGGTGATGCCTTTTGGGTTATGTAATGCGCCAGCCGTCTTTCAGGACCTGATAAATGACACTCTAAGGGAATTTCTGCAAGAATTCGTCATAGTATATCTGGATGATATCCTGATATACTCTCCTGATGTGGACACTCATCATGTCCACGTAAAACAAGTCTTGACTAAACTATTGAAGGCTGGATTGTACTGTAAGCTAGAAAAATGTCTATTCGACATAGTAACCGTGCAATTCCTTGGTTATATTATAACCCCTGGAGGGTTTCAAATGGACCCTAAGAAGCTCTCAGCTATTCTCGACTGGCCTTTACCCCAAGGACTTAAAGCCATTCAGAGGTTTCTGGGGTTTACGAACTATTACAGAAGGTTCATTAAAATTTTTTCGGCCTTGGTGGCCCCTCTCACGGCTATGACTAAGAAAGGGGTGGGAAATCAGAAATGGACACCTCAAGCCACTCAAGCCTTTGAGACACTAAAGCAAGCCTTTACTACTGCCCCTGTTCTCCGGCATCCAGATCCGGCTCTGCCTTTCCAAGTAGAAGTTGACGCCTCCGAACTAGGCCTTGGTGCAGTCTTGTCCCAAAGGGAGGCTCCTGACAAACCCTTGCATCCATGCGGCTTCTATTCTCGAAGTTGTCTCCAGCAGAGAAGAACTATGACATTGGAAATAGAGAGTTATTAGCAGTCATCGCGGCCTTGGCAGAATGGAGATACTTATTAGAAGGGTCTAAGGACCCCATTGTTATCATAACCGACCATAAGAATCTCACGTACATTGGAGATGCCAAACGTTTAAACTCCAGACAAGCGAGATGGTCATTGTTTCTTTCAAGTTTTAATTACGTGCTTACCTATAGACCTGGGTCCAGAAACATTAAAGCAGACGCATTGTCGAGACAATATGAGTCTTATGAACATAATATCCAAGATCAGCATCCCATTGTTCCCCAGGAGAGGATTATAGCCGCTACCACGATTAGTGTTTCGTCTCCTCTAATGAAAAGGTTGCAGACCGTCCAGGGTGCAGCTCCTGGGGGAAAACCTCCCGCGAGACTCTTTGTACCTGAGAACGAAAGAGAAGAGGTACTCAGCATCTATCATGACAATAAAACTTCCGGGCATATGGGTATCACCAAGACTGTGTCTAGCATCAGTAAACTCCTCTGGTGGCCCACGTTGCGCCGAGACGTCAAAGATTACATTGCCGTGTGCGAAGTGTGCACAAGGCAGAAAAGTCCCAAGACAGCACCCATTGGCTTACTCCAGCCTTTGCCGATCCCCGAACGACCCTGGTCACATATAGCCATGGATTTTATAGTAGAGCTACCTGAGTCAAGAGGGAATACAGTGATACTTACGATCATAGATCGATTTTCCAAGATGGGTCACTATGTTCCTCTTCAGAAACTACCTTCGGCAGCTGAACTGGTGCCCATATTCATTGCCAATGTGGTCCGCATTCACGGTGTCCCTCAGGAGATAGTCTCTGATAGGGGGACCCAATTCATCTCCGGATTCTGGAGGGGATTTTGTAAGAACGTGGGGATAGACCTCTCTTTCTCTTCGGCTTATCACCCGCAGACCAATGGAGCAGCAGAACGAGCAAACCAAAACGTAGAGAAATATCTCAGGTGCTTCATCTCAGAACAGCAAGATAACTGGTCAGATCTGCTACCGTGGGCAGAATATGCTATTAACAGCGCAGTGAGTGAATCCTCAGGTCATTCTCCTTTCTTTACTGTTTATGGCTTTGATCCTCCCGTGCTCCCCGCCATGTTTCCTGATTCCACGATTCCTGCTTTAGATAAACAACTGGCATCATTGAAGGAGACTTGGGGAAGAGTGAGACGGGCACTGGAGGAAAGTAGTACCATTCAGAAAACTAAGGCCGACAGACACAGGAGGCAGGCACCCGTGTATCAAGTTGGGGACAGGGTTTGGCTGTCTTCACGTAACATTAAGCTCTTAGTGCCTTCCATGAAGTTGGCTCCTAGGTATATCGGCCCCTATAAGATTCTACGGCGACTCAACCCTGTCTCCTATGCTTTGGCGTTACCCCCCCATTTTAAAATACACAATGTGTTCCATGTAAACCTTTTGAAGCCACTGTTATGTAACCGGTACACCAAAGTCCATGCTCCACCGCCTCCTGTCTCTGTGGAGGGCGAGGAGGAATTCGAAGTTAAGGCCATTCTGGGTGCCAGGCTGTCTAGGGGTCCTTGCAGTATTTGGTTGATTGGGTGGGGTACGGCCCAGAGGATCGTTCTTGGGTACCGGCTGCGGAAGTCCATGCTCCTAGGCTGGTGAGGGCCTTCTATTCCGCACACCCCCGTGCCCCTGGGGGTCCAGTGGCCGCCCCTGGAGGGGGGGGTTCTGTCACGGGGATCCAGGGGATGGGGCGCCTGGCAGCAGCTTCCTCGCTGCTCGCTGGCCAGGCGCCGAATGTAAGCGCTTCCGGGCCCGCTCACGGACGCCGAGGGGCGGGGCCTGGCGCTGTGACGCGGACCCGCCGGGTTTAAATCCCAGTCTCTCCCATACACCGGTGCCCTGACGTGGTATTCACATCCCGCAGAGCTCTTGTGTTATTTTCCTGAACGTGTCCTCTTGTGTATTGACCCCTGGCATTGGCAAACGAACCCTCCTGTGTACCGACCCCTGGCATTGGCAAACGAACCCTCCTGTGTACCGACCCCTGGCATTGGCAAACGAACCCTCCTGTGTACCGACCCCTGGCATTGGCAAACGAACCTCCTGTGTATGACTCCTGGCATTGGCAAACGTCCTGTTACCCCCTCTGTGTATGACTCCTGGCGTTTGCATATACTCTGTTCTAGGTTCTGCCCTTAACGTTGGTACCGAGGTCAGTCTGTGTGGCATCCTAAGCACACATCAGCCTACCTCTGCTATTACTAAAGTCCTAGGGAGGACTTGTGATCTGGTCTGTACCCCTGTCTGGTATTTCCCTTTCTTTGTCTGTTACCTGTTTCGTTGCCTTTATAGCTTTACCGACCATTCAAGGATCGGAAGAGTAGAAAGGGAGTTGCATAAAGAGATTTATATCTTAGCAGTCAGAAAGATTCGTGACAATACCCTATTCCATACCTCTGTCTGGTGTTACCCCTTATTCATATACTGTCTGGTTATTTGTCTGTTTAGTATCACTGACCATTCAAGGATCGGAAGGGTAGAGAGCGGTCTGCGTAAAGGGACCACACTGTTGATTATCAGGGGGATCCGTGACATCCCCGCACATACAAGGTGCCCTTTGGGCAACACAGGTCATAGTCTCGGCTTACGCAGACGACATCTTGCTCTCCCTGACGGATCCCACGGTCCATGCGCCACCTTCCATGACTTGTTGACACACTATGGTACACTTTCAGGTTTTAAGTGCAACCTTACTAAATCCCAGGCGATTTGCCCTTACATGTCACCAGAGATGGTAGCGGATATGGCATCCAGTTTCCGCATTCCAATTGTACGGACGTCTCTTAAATATCTTGGGGTTTCCCTGACTAGTGACGCCACACGTTTGTTTTCTGCCAACTTCCCACCCGTGATACGACAGATTAAGAAGGACCTAGAGGACTGGACTGAGAAGCCGATCTCGTGGATCGGGAGGATCCACTCTGTTAAGATGAACATCTTGCCCAGACTTCTGTTTCTTTTTCAAGCGCTGCCGGTGGCGGTCACCCGGAGGGACTTGGCAGGAATTCAATCTGCGATAGATGCCTTCGTCTGGCAGAACAAAAGGCGGAGAGTAGCCCGTAAAATACTATATCGTCCTAAAACTAGAGGTGGTTTGGGTCTCCCTAACCTTTATATGTATTATTGCGCAGCACAACTGGCGCAGGTGGTTGCCTGGCACGCACCTGCGACGGACAGACGTTGGGTGACACTAGAGACTGCGCTTACCTCACCTGACCGCCCACACATGGCTCTGTGGCTTCCCAGACCTTCGCGCCCCTTGCCCCGCACGGTTTGCCCGGCAATAGCCAACTCCCTGCGCATCTTTGACCTCGCCTGCTCCAAGTTCTCTTTAGCCACTACTCCGTCGCCTATGACCCCGCTCTTCCGCAACCCGGCCTTCCCCCCAGGGATGAACCTTCCTGACTTCAAAAACACTAGAGGCATCGGGACTAAGACGTTTTGGAGACATATTGACCGGGGGTAAAAAGGTGACCTTTACAGACCTCTCCGCTAGGGCCTCACTGAGACCGTTTGACTACTTTCGCTTTATGCAGCTGCGGCATTATATAGATTCAGAGGCCTTGGTCCCCATAGCCAACACGCCCTTGAACTGTTCGAGAAGCTCTGCTCTGCGGCGAGTGTCCCTAGAGGACTGATTTCGACTATATATTATTCACTATGTTCCGGCTCCAAGGAATGGGGCGAGCTAGCCTATTGCGCTCGCTGGAGGCCGATCTGCAGGAATCATTGACGGGGATGAATAGGAGGAAATTTGGGAGGCTACGGCAAAGTCCTCTATTTGTGTCACTCACCAAGAACAATCCTTTAAAATGCTATTCAGATGGTACACGACCCCGGTGCTCCTATGCAGGATGGGGAGAACTACTAGCGATTTATGCTGGCGCAACTGTGGATTACAGGGTACCTTTATCCACTTGTGGTGGGACTGCCGAGGGCCAAGGAATACTGGGGAAGGTGGGCCGTTTGCTGACTTCGATATTTCACAGACCTGTTCATGCGGACCCCTGGGACTTCTTGCTCTCTCGGCCGAAACCTGGTTTCACGAACCCCGAGCAATCCTTGCTACGTTGCGTCCTCTTGGCGGCTCGCAGATCACTGGCTTCTCAATGGCTGTCGGATGTCCTGCCTACTATGCGTCTCGTGAAGGCTAAAGTATCCGATGTGAGGCTCATGGAGGAACTGACAGCAATCGTACGCCAAACTCTACCCAAATTTGAGAAAACTTGGCATTTGTGGGAGAATTATTTGGGAGTTACAAGTTGAAATGTCTATCTCCGGTACTCAATTAAGTTTGTAAAGCCTGGTTGGAACTGACCACCCTTTCCCCCCTTCTTCTCCCCCCGTTCTTTTTCTTTCTTCTTTCTCTTTCTCCCTCTCGTAATTTCCCCCACTTTTCTTACGATGGGTTTGATTTATTATCAGTCTTTGTCTATGCCCGCTATCAGATGGGGTTAAGATTTGGCACCGGTCAATTGATCTCTGTATTTTCATGCGCTTGATGGAAATGTTGG
Source organism: Leptobrachium leishanense (assembly GCA_009667805.1). Classification (NCBI taxonomy): domain Eukaryota; kingdom Metazoa; phylum Chordata; class Amphibia; order Anura; family Megophryidae; genus Leptobrachium; species Leptobrachium leishanense. The sequence continues at coordinate 99,358,882 of CM019072.1, forward strand.
TTGTGCCATGTTCTGTGTAAAAACTCATAAATAAAGAATTTAAAAAAAAAAAAAAATATAGGGTAACATAGATATTCTGCAGAGGGATTGTTGTTCTTAAATAGCTAAAAAAAATAAATAATGTTAATTCACTCATTTTTAATTTTTTTTGTGTTTTCTTTTCATTTGTTTGAAAAACGCATCCGATACGATCCGAAAGTATCGGATCACTCGAACCTCGCCGAACATGACCGGAAAAAGCCGCCCATCACAGCGCAGACCAGCCGCTGGAAAAAGCCGACAAGCTGGCGAACAGGGGAAAAAAACAAAAACAAAATGATTGAAAGTGTTAGAATTGAAACACTGTTTGCAAAAAAACTACTGAACGAAAATGTCTGGAATTAACATATAAGGTCCTATGAATGATAATAAAAAGGTCTGTTACAGAAAAAAGAATAACCGCCATTAAAATAAAACGGGAAAAAAATTTGCAGAAAAAATAAAAAATAAAAATAAAAGATCTTAAAAAAATCAATAAATAAAGAGACTTTTAACTGCAGATTAAAATAATAAACGGTTTATTAGATATTCATTTAAAATGAGAATATTTTTAACATTGAAGCTTGAATATACCTGCCGAATGAACCAACCAAACAGCAGGGCACTTTGGCAACTTTTCACTGCTGGTTGATGTCTCTGAATGGATTAACGATTTCTTCTCTATGGGGGATTTCACTGCCTTCGAACAGGCACCGTACGTGCAGGCAATTCACCAAAATTTGGCGAACTGCCTGCTCTCTGAATAGCTGAGTGGCCCCGAAATGTCACCGTAAGGGGAAATCATAGTTCGGTGCCATTTTGGGGCCAGATCGGTTGTCTCTGAATAACCCCTATAGTGCCAAAGTAACAGAATACAGAGGGGGTGCACATTCTCTGAAGGATGATACCTATTGAGATGAAGTGGCTTAAAGGTCGCAAGCCATGTTCTAATGCCAGACAAATGACCTTGTGTTTATTAAATAAATCTGTCCTCCGGCACGCACAACTCTTAATTTTTTTCATCCAAACCGTCCCGCTTCAGCCACTCAGTTCTGATGTGCTCTACCTAATTGAAAGCCGTCGGTTTGTTCATAACACTTACGGCTAATTTATTTGTAGTGACACATAGCTGCAGGCGGAATCCATGAGAAAACGGGTAGTTATTTGCAGCGGAGGAGAAATGAATTCTTTAGCAGGGCTCAGAGCAGTTGTTGCAAACTCTTGTCTGATTATCGCAAACCATAAAAAATGGGATGTGAGTCCTGGCAGGCTCCGAACATACACAGGATGCAATGTTGTGTTAATATATAATCAACTCAAGGCCGGGCAAAAGTTAACCCCCTCACTGTCGTTAAACCACAAGGCTCTGTGATGGGATGTCCATCTGCCTTTAGGACCCCATTTTTGTATCCAATTCCAGGTGCAATGATGGGGTTAATTGTCTTTTGTAGGTTAACTCTCTTTTCAATGATTTGTGCCATATTTTTAGCTTTAAGTCACTTTAGGCCACTATGCTACTTATTACGGTCAGTCGTTTGTAGCCACGCCCACAAGGTGGCGACTTTCACTTTGGATACTGGGAAAAAATGCACTTTTGTATTAGGGTTGCCAACAAAATTGTTCGTAGATTTGCATTTTCTCAAAAATAAGCTTTCCTCTTAAAGACCATCACATCGCACATGGCTCTTAAAGGGCCACTACCACCAAAAAATGCAATGTCCTTATTGTGTTTATTTCATGTTGCTGATATCTTACATGTGCTTTGTTTTTCTCTTGTTTGTTTAGTTCAGAAAATATTTTTTCCTCTACATGTGTCACTGTGCGCATCCATTGTGTGATATTTTGTGTTGTAAACTGCCCCCCTCCACCCACAGTATCTTTACAGCACTTGGTCCTCACTGTGTGGCTTTGGACATAGAATGGACTCTATGGGTCAGAAGTCCAGAAGACCGACCAATTGGCTTGCATTGTGTGGAATGTATGTACTTGACATTGCCAGAGGGTACCATTGTACGTTATTAGCCCTCTATCAGATCTCATTCCCTGCTCTTATGTTGAGTTGCATAGACAGCACAATAGATCCCCTGCAACCTTTCCTAAATATTGCCTCTTCACTAGTGTTTCATCCTATACAATAGATGTAAAGTGAGACTTGCAATAAGAATTTGATAAATGTTGCATCGTGGGAAAAATCACCAAAATGTAAACAGGAGATAAAATATAACTAACTTTATCCTTTCTTTTTACATGCAAATAATTCAAACAAAGAAAAAAAAACAGCAGCATGTGTTTTATAAGGTGATTTTATTTGTAATGTACAAGTAATTGAGTTACAACTTAGGCTGGCCATCCACTGGGTCCCTATTCATCAGGGCTGAACAAAGACTCAGGTTCACCAGGTTCAACCTTTCCTATCTCTGAACCTGTTGGTTATTCCAAAGAAGGCAACAATCCCCCAGCCCCCATCCCCTCCTAACACTCCCAGTCCAAGTTTGATTTAATTTCCAATAGTTCTGCGACTTTTCACATCTATGCGGGTTTTTTGTTTTTTTTCTGCTTATTTGATGACTCTCTGAGCTTGATGCTCCATTGGATTGTCATGTGCATTATGAAGATATACATGGTTATGGGGGCCTGCATCACTACCAGAGAGCCTGCGAAAGTCTTAATTTAAGTCAAAGCGATGCTATCGCAGAAGGAAATTTGTAAATGTTCCCTAACAGGCATAGCTGCCTATTCATCATGAAACAGCAATAAAACACAGATAAAAGGCAGTATATTAAGACCAGCCGCGATTCGCTCCATCACCGTTCTTTATGATTTGCATAAAATAGGAGAAATAGGAGTAAAAAAGAATCAGAACAAAAGCATGTTCAGAAATTGTTGCCATATCAAATTAAACCTTTCTGGGGTAAATGGCCATAATCTCTATCCGTTTTTACAAAACTCTGCTATTTCACCCAGGATTGTCCCAAAATGTACAAAATTAGCAAAAGAGGGTGTTTTACTGTAATTGATTTTTTTGTGAGTTTCGTGATTTTTATATAAATGCACCATTAGGAAAGAAATTGAAATAAAATAAGTCTTTAGCGAAAAAAAGAAAAGGCTAAAAAATAATGACGCTTCACTTACGGAGCACATTTTTACTTTGATCTGAAATGACTTGTTATCGAAGTGTATTTTTAAAGATATGTAAGGATTTACGGCTTTTTCTAACGCACCTAATTCTGTCTTTGCCCAACGGACGTAGTTTGAATTAGAGTTTTAAAAAGCAATCTTTTAACCCTTCTCTACAATTATCAAGTATACTCATTTTTTAAAGGCTCCTGCAGGTGCCCCAAGATCGAGTAAACTCGATGTGGTCTGATTCTGGAGCAATGCAAGGCCATATAGTTTATTGCAAATGAAATTAGTTTGAAAATTAGCTCTGGAATGTACACTTAACATTTCAACACATCAAAAATGACAGCTGTTGTTTTGACTTTTTTTAAAAAAAAGTTCTGAGATATTTTTTTTCCTTCAAGAGAACATGGAGCTAAAGCTTTATTGTAAGTGTATTAGCACTTTTTGGCCAGCAGGGGGATCTCTCTTCCTGCAAAAAGGAGAATACATACATTGAACATATACAGGGACTCTTCTGTATATATTTACTGTGTGGGTAATAGAAAGTGATTTTCCAGAACACCACTGGCTCCTGCTAGAGGTTTAATAGAAAATCACTTGTAGCGAAGGGGTTAAAAGACGCAAAAAAAGTCAATGTTCGACTACATGTTTGTATATACTGTATTTGTCACTTTCATTTTTAATATGTCTTGGTCCTGGATGCAACAAGCATAATTTAACCTCTTCACTACCAAGAGCGACCTAACTCCTAACTCCAATGTTTCCTGCTAGGGTCCGAGATAGAGATACATTGATTTTTTTGTTAAACTGAAGCAATGCAACAGAATTTCACTTATTGCCAACAAAACTGATTTGCAAATGGGTCCGGATTGTGCCCCTAAAGTATCAGTACATCAGACATGTCACTTGAGGTGCTGAGGTTCTTTGAATAGCTGGAACTCTGTGTCTGGAACATGTAGCCACAACTGAGTGAAAAACGGAGCACAAGCTGCAGTAGCGTTATTTGGCCAGCAGATGATGCTGTCTGTCAAATAGCATTATAGTCTTTCACTTCTAAGTGGTTTTCCATAAAACGTCTGGTAGGAACAAGTGATTTTTTTTTGGGAAAACAGCTTCAAAGTAATTGCACAGCTAAAATCATTGTATATCTGTAAGATGCATTTTATTCTGTCAGTATGTATGTAAACTGCAATATATATATATATATATTGTAAAGAGTGAGAACATTGTAGATAAGACACTACAAAGTGACATAGTTAAGCCAGGTGTGCAGAAGAATATGTTGCACAGCAGTCTTTTTGATATATAACAAAAGGCATTAAGACCAACTGCATTTATGTCTATTTTTATCATGTAGTCATTCAGCCTCCAGCCTATCCTGGCTGCACGTTCAGGAAACAGGATTACTCTGTGTTTGTAAATGAAGGCGACTGTCAGATGTCAAATTCATCGCAGATCATGTCAGTCAAAGCAATCTTTTAATTAGCAAAGTGGAAAAGGGGGATCTCGATGGAATAAATTGATGCAGATTTATTGTGCGCTTCTCTGTATTTCCTCTGATGTATCAGGTCTAACTATGCTTACTAAAAATGTAGACCACTTTCTGGACATCTTATCATATGCCGCAATGACATGGGATGGCATGATGAACATTAGAACATGTCTATCATGTTATCATTCATTCCGAAGGAGCTCACAGACAGCCCCATAATCTTTTAACCCTTTGACTACCAATAACATGCAATTTTGAGTTGTGATACAATGATACCGAACCATAGCATAAACCCCATTTGCATTGCATACCCTCTTAATGCAAAATGTGTGATCTCCCAGGGAAAAATGAAAATCTCCATCAAATCTCATCTCTTTCACCCTCTATTATTTGAAAGAAGCTACAAGAAGCAGCACCCACGTCTTCTTCACTGTAACAAAAAGCTTAACCAACTTTACCACTTCATTACAGCAGCCAAGGAAAATACAGAGGAGGTGTGGGGTCACTCGTTACTGCACAGGGATACGATTAAGGGAGTTATAAGGAGTGAAAATCCCTGTACAGTACAGATACAAGGTGTTACTGTAATTCCTATACACAGGCATTATGCAGTACATACAGATACAAGGTGTTACTGTAATTCCTATACACAGGCATTATGCAGCACATACAGATACAAGGTGTTACTGTAATTCCTATACACAGGCATTATGCAGTACATACAGATACAAGGTGTTACTGTAATTGCCATACACAGGCATTATGCAGCACATACAGATACAAGGTGTTGCTGTAATTGCCATACACAGGCATTACGCAGCACATACAGATACAAGGTGTTACTGTAATTGCCATACACAGGCATTATGCAGCACATACAGATACAAGGTGTTACTGTAATTCCCATACACAGGCATTATGCAGCACATACAGAAATTGGTATGTGTTGGAAGCTGCATTGCTAATAATCTCATTCTGATCACTACAAATCCTCATAAGCAGAATATATCACCATTTTATTATCTGCATTTATCACATTTACTGTATTTGATTAAAGACCATCTCTGCCTGTATGCTGACAATGCAGACCCCATGTCAAAATTGTTCAAGGTAAGGGATACCATCTAGAGTTTAGAACCTTTCATTGCAGCTATATTTCTGCAAAGGATAAACAAATGCACCAAAAGTTAAAAACAAGCAGATTTACATTGTGTTAATCTTTTAATGCGGAATAAGAATATATATTCAAAATTTACATTTTACTCTATATTTAATTGTTAACTATACATACCATGTTTCAAATAGATTTTATAATGTTATGCTTGGCAATGAAGGGGTTAGGAATGAGGAAGTCCTTCTGCTTTGTTTACAAATATAAATAAAATTTTCTCTTATGAAACTAACAGTATCTTTATATATTAAAATCCTGTAAGTTCAGTATGTCCTAATTACTAATATGATAGCATTTATCTTGCTTTTTAAAATATAAAATTGTTTTACATTTGCCACTTTGGGCTTTGAGAGACTATCAGGAAAGTCCCTGGCTCGGATGCCGGTGCAGAACTATTTGACAACACAATAGTAACTACAAGATCGGGCATGGCAATGCAGATAATGCACTTCACGACAGGCTGAAAAGCAGGGCAGACCTGTGAGAAAGATCTCAAGGTGTTGGCTGGCCAGTTATTATTATTATTATTATACAGGACCAACAGTTTCCAAAAATGTCCTCGGATTTTATTTTTTAAAAATGTGTTGCCTTACCTTAGCCTGGTGGTCAGTGGGGGCTCCCTGGATCCTGGTTGTGGGGGGGGGATCTGCCGTGGCCGCAGGTGCAGTGGCTTCCTCCCTGCGCCGCCTCTCTGCCACTTGCACCTGACCGGCCAGCCCACACAATCGCAGCTCTGTCATCCGGCAGCCGCATGCTCCTCAAGGGGGTCCTTGGCAGCCCTTTATAGTGCCTGATTAGAGGGCCGTGTGTGCCTGATGTTTTAGCAACAAGAATGTTTTATCCCATAGACTTCGATGTAAAAAATATTCTCATTTTAATCCAATATCTAATAAACCGTTGCTTATAATATTCTGCAGTCAAGAGTCTCTTTATTTTTAGATTTCTTTAGGATTTTTTAAACATTTTTTTTAAAAATGTCAATTTGTTTTTCGAACTTTTGGAGGACATCACAAAAAGTTCGATGTTCGCCAAACTGTCGAACAGCCGATGTTCGATTCGAACTTCGAACAGATTCGAACCCGGCAGCCCATCCCTAGTCCCTAAGTGAGTGAGTGCTGTCTAAAACCTTTTTTAACTGAGGCATATACTTTAGAGTCAATATACTTAGAAATATACCTTTACAATAAAATATAACTATTATGAAACAGTATCGAAACATTGTTGAAAACACAGACAATCACAAAGGTGGAGATAGGTGTTGGTGATAGTGTTGCCAGATCGGCCATATTTTCCTGGACACATATTACTATTTCATGCAGAGAGGAGCACAGGGAAAAGGTACTGTCCTGTAACATATACAGTATCCCACAGAAGTAAGTGCACACCTCACATTTTTGTAAATATTTTATAATATTTTTTCATGTGGCAACACTGGAGAAATGACACTTTGCTACAATGTAAAGTATTGAGTGCACAGCTTGTGCAACAGTGTAAATTTACTGCCCCCTCAAAATAACTCAACACACACAGCCATTAATGTCTAAAACGCTGCCAACAAAAGTGAGTACACCGAACAGCAGTGAAATGTCAGTGAAATACTCGGCAGGTTTAATCAGGTGAATCCCATAGGTTTCAATGTTAAAAATATTCCTGTTTTTATACAATATCTATTAAAACGTTTATTCTTTTAATTTGCAGCAAAAAGTCTCTTTATTAATTTTCTTTTTAGGATTCTTTAGGCATTTTTGGAATTTTTTCAGTAAGATTTATTTTTAAGGTTACAAGTATTTATAAAGCGCTAACAAATTCCTTAGCGCTGCACAATGGGAAAAACAGAATAACAAATATACATACACGTTACACACATGGAACAGGGAGGACCCTGTAGCACTTTTTTTCTGTAACAGACCTTTTTATTATTATTCATAGGATTTTATATGGTAATTCCAGATATTTTCGTCCAGTAGTTTTTTTGCAAACAGCATTTAAAATTTTGAAAGTTTCAATAATTTTTTAATTTTTTTTTCCCCGTTCGGCAGCTTGTCGGCTTTTTCCAATGGCTGGTCTGCACTGCGTTCGGTGGATCGTCGGCTTTTTCCGGACACCTTTGGCGGGTTTTCATCGGCTTATTGGATCGTATTCAATGTTTGCCGGCAGTTTTTTTTTTTCCGATTCGGCAGTTTTGTGGCAGATTTTCCTTGTATATTTCCGTGAATAGCCTTGTATATGTGTCCAGGAAAACATGGAAGATCTGGCAACCCTAGATAGTGATTTTTTCCATTAGAAACATGTGAATGTTTTAAAACACATTACTACTCCAAATAATACTATCACTTTTTTGTCTAATTAGTGTTGTAAATGTGAAACATAAATCATGAAATGCTTTCTGTTTCCCAAAGCAGATAAAAGTGCATTAATTAAAAAAATAAAATCTAAGCTCTTATAACAGCTGTTATAATCACATTTCGGAGATAGAGTTAAATGTGAGCTCTTTCTCGCAGGAAGCGCTCCGTGGAAGACCTGTCTAATGTTGCTACAAATAAAAATTGAATCAAATTACATCTCTTCCACCCAATTGAATTTCATGCTATCTCCTGGTGATATGATGTGAACGTACGGAAGAAGAAAAGACCATATCAGAAAGAGCAAAGTTCATCTGTTTGGGAGCAGGGAAGAACAAATTAAAAGGTTGTTATGATGTGACATGAGTCAGCCTGCTCTCTATTCCTTCATATCCCTAAGGATATGGAGCATGGCATTAAGAGGCATTGTAGTTATTTTTATTTTCAGTATGAATACATGTTTTGTAAATATTATTTATTTCTTCCACCATTATTTCAGCCACATAAAATAACAAAAAACGAATAAAACATGCATACTGGATATTACGTAACTGTATGAAGAATAAACGTGTAATTTGAATAAGTAATATTTTTAATATTGAAATCAGTGATTATAATATTATTATTTTACGATTATTTTCTTGTCACTAACTGAAAAAATTTAAAATTTAAAAATCGATGCACGAGAAGAATATTGTAATTTAAGTTCATTAACCTGTTCTCTTCCGTGACTTTGTTTGAACGATCGGCAGTGCGATCGTGTTACACGATCTTCAGCAATGCTGTATCAATGCAAGAGAAATTGATCTTTTTGCAAAAGAATTACTTTTGCATCTGAGCTCCAGAAGGTGCCACCAAAGCTTTAGCACTTTGTGCATAATTCCCAAGGTACTAACAGTTTTTAAAACAAGCTGCGGAATGTCTCTGACGAACTTTACACCAGGCTGATCCTGCACGGAAATCTGAACTGTAGTAACTTCTTATGGCCATCAGATGGCGACCTATGCTTGCCAAAAAGGTTATTACAGTAAGGAATATACTGTGACTATTTAAAATTAAAAATGATTTTCACACTCCCAAAAAAACAAAACCAGTTTTTCCTGACAATGTTGTTTGGAAAATAACTTGGTAGTGAATAGGTTAAGCAGTGAATAAGTGGATAACTGCAGGTTAATAGGAGAACTAGTTTTTTTTCCAAATTCTGATAACATATCATCTTGCTATCACCCCATAACCCACCATTGTACCTTTCCTTATCTATCTCTCACAAAGCCCCCATGCACCCCACCAGGGGCGTAACTACCAGGGGTGCAGCAGGTGCCACTGCACCTGGGCCCCTGAGTCCGGGGGCCCACAACCAGATGGGTGCAGGGCCTGGACTAGCCCTGCTGCACCTGGTCTCCCATTTGATCGGCAGCTTGTGGGATCAAACTCCCACACGCTGCACCAGACGTAAAAGGCCCTGCTGGGGGAGAGGAGGAGGAAGAAGAGGACAGTTGCTCACATGGGGATGTGCTGGCCCCGCCCCTTCCCCCTCCACAGCCAAGCACAGCAGAGCCTCCCCTGCTGTGCTGGAAGTGTCCAACATGTGCAGGGAGGGGAAGTGGAGACCATACTTACCTATGGTAAGTATGTAACAAGCTGGGGTGGGGTGTCTGTGTGTGTATGAGTGAGCAGAGAGTGGGGTGTGTGTGCAGGGCCACCATCAGGGGGGTACAAGCATTAATTTGGTATGGGGCCCTGTGGAGGGGGGTCCCTGGCTGGCTAATTACTGGGTTCTGATTCTGGCTAATTACTGGGGGTCTGATACTGGCTAATTACTGGGGGTCTGATACTGGCTTATTACTGGGGTTCTGATACTGGCTTATTACTGAGGGTCTCTGGTACTGGCTAATTACTGGGGAACTCTGGTACTGGCTAATTACTGGGGGTTCTACTGGCTAATTACTAGGGGTCTCTGATACTGGCTAATTACTGGGGTTCTCTGGTACTGGCTAATTACTGGGGGTCTCTGATACTGGCTAATTACTGGGGGCTCTGATACTGGCTAATTACTGGGGGTCTCTGATACTGGCTAATTACTGGGGGTCTCTGGTACTGGCTAATTACTGTGGTTCTGATCCTGGCTAATTACTGGGGGTCTGATACTGGCTAATTACAGGGGTCTGATACTGGCTAATTACTGGGGGTCTCTGGTACTGGCTAATTACTGGGGAACTCTGGTACTGGCTAATTACTGGGGTTCTACTGGCTAATTACTGGGGGTCTCTGATACTGGCTAATTACTGGGGGTCTCTGGTACTGGCTAATTACTGGGGGTCTCTGGTACTGGCTAATTACTGGGGTTCTACTGGCTAATTACTGGGGGTCTCTGATACTGGCTAATTACTGGGGGTCTCTGGTACTGGCTAATTACTGGGGGTCTCTGGTACTGGCTAATTACTGGGGTTCTACTGGCTAATTACTCGGGGTCTCTGATACTGGCTAATTACTGGGGGGTCTCTGGTACTGGCTAATTACTGGGGGTCTCTGATACTGGCTAATTACTGGGGGTCTCTGGTACTGGCTAATTACTGTGGTTCCGATCCTAGCTAATTACTGGGGTCTGATACTGGCTAATTACGGGGGGTCTCTGATACTGGCTAATTACTGGGGGTCTCTGGTACTGGCTAATTACTGTGGTTCTAATGGGTAATTACTGGGGGTCTCTGATACTGACTAATTACTGGGGTCTCTGATACTTGTTAATTACTGGGGGTCTCTGATACTGGCTATTTACTGGGGGTCTCTGATACTGGCTAATTACTGGGGTTCTGATCCTGGCTAATTACTGGGGTCTGATACTGGCTAATTACTGCGGTCTGATACTGGCTAATTACTGGGGGTCTGATCCTGGCTAATTACTGGGGGTCTGATACTGGCTAATTACTGGGGTTCTGATCCTGGCTAATTACTGGGGTCTGATACTGGTTAATTACTGGGGTCTGATACTGGCTAATTACTGGGGGTATGATCCTGGCTAATTACTGGGGTCTGATACTGGCTAATTACTGGGGGTATGATCCTGGCTAATTACTGGGGTCTGATACTGGTTAATTACTGGGGTCTGATACTGGCTAATTACGGGGGGTATGATCCTGGCTAATTACTGGGGTCTGATACTGGTTAATTACTGGGGTTCTGATCCTGGCTAATTACTGGGGTCTGATACTGGTTAATTACTGGGGTCTGATACTGGCTAATTACTGGGGGTATGATCCTGGCTAATTACTGGGGTCTGATACTGGCTAATTACTGGGGTCTGATACTGGCTAATTACTGGGGGTATGATCCTGGCTAATTACTGGGGTCTGATACTGGTTAATTACTGGGGTCTGATACTGGCTAATTACTGGGGGTATGATCCTGGCTAATTACTGGGGTCTGATACTGGTTAATTACTGGGGGTCTGATACTGACTGATTACTGGGGTCTGAAACCGGCTATCTAATTACTGGGGGACTGATATCTGGGGCTCGCGCGGAGGGTGGGTCTTGAACGGCAGGACGTACTGGTTGCCCCGCTGACTTTAAGGGCCTGCTTCGGCCCCTTCACACAGCCGATGAGGGGGGACCCTTCATGGGTTCTTGCACCAGGGCCCTGAGGTTTCTAGTTATGCCTCTGCACCCCACTACTTCTCATAACCTGCTATTCACCCTCACTTCTGTGTGTCACCCTCTTAGATTGTAATATCATGTGTCAAACATATTTGTTAATTCTATGCTGGGTGTGTCCTACCCATTGTACAGTGCTGCAGAATATGTTGGCACTTTTTAAATGTATTCATGAGCCTTTGCAATAGCATACTTTGTCTGACTCCTTTCACTGTTAGGAATCCGCTATGATTATTGTGCTTGCTGAATACATTGTAAACCAGTGACTATTCTGTGTATTTAAATGGAAAACTTGTATAATCATATTAAATACAGAACCACCCCCCCCCCATCATAACATAAGCAGAAGACCATTGCAGGAAATAGAAGTTGCTGTTTTTTGACGTTTCAGTTTCTCGCCCGTGATGCTTTTGTTTGTGATATTTGTCAGGGTAACAGTCATTGCCCACTGGTAAGGTTGTATAAACATCTCGTCTCAAGGCTCCTGCGCGATGCCAGCGCCATGTTTTATTCATGCGTTCTTTTGTTTTCTTGGCCGTGGCAGAAGTGTTTTCTTTTAAGTTACGGACTTGGCAACTGCTGAACGCGCTATCTAAATGAACACATCTTCCTGACCCGTGGAAACCCAAGATTACTCTTTCCGTCCATCTGCTCTGATCATTTGTACATCACAGCACAGCTGGAGTAGGCAGCCAGTACCAGGCATCAGCCAGCGGATCCCTCCTTAGCCAACTGCTTTACTTAAGTTGTCATGGTAATTGGATTCAATTTCTTATTATTCATATCATTATTGTGGCTTCTGCCTGAAGATTTCTGCTGCGTGAGGCTGTTCCTCGTTTCCTGACCAGTTTCTGAAAGTATCTTTTTAAAGTACAATAAGCACGAATGCAGGCTTTGAAACGAAGGACATGTCAAGGTCAAAGCATCTAGAGTATACTGCATCAACTATGTATGACACATGCATGCCTTGACTGAATACAAATAATGAATGGTGCTTATTCCCCCATTTATACAGCCCCGTCACCATCAAATACTGTGATATAAGGCTAATATTTCAAATAATCCAAGCTCACCATCTGTTTTGAATTTATTTTAATAACACAGTGTGATGTATTACTTTTCTGAATGTTGCTTTATGATTTGTCCTTTGTCGCATAGTCTTGCCATTATAATACACTTTTCTACAGTAACCCTATGCATGTAGCAAGGCTATTTGCCTCTTGTTCCCTGATAATTTGTTTATCAGTGGACTGGAAAAATAATTTAAAGGGATTTTCTGTTAAAAATATGGTTCCCTTTTTTTCCCCCTAAACCCCTTCACTACCTTGTTCATGTATACACGATCATCAGTCACAGACACAACAGCCCAAGATCGTGTTAACATCATCTGGGGCTGTACTGTGTGATTGCAAATTAAATTAGCTTGTTGCAAATTAATTTTGTTTTCTTTTGGGATGCAGAAGGTGGCTTCAAAATTTTAACGCTGTGGTCATAAATAATGCCCAAGGTGCTAAAACTGGTTAAAATCGGCTAAGGAATGTCTCCTGACATATCAGGTTTTCCCCAGCCCACACGGAGAGTCGGGGTGCAGTTTTACCGCAGCAACTGCTTTTGGCCATCAAAGGTTGCGTGCTGCCCTTCTGGTGTATTCTGTATGAAAAGGGCTGACAACCCTCTGGCATGCACCCCTTCCTGTCACAGGTGATCCATTTTCATTTAACCTTGAGTCACAGGGAGCACCAGAAAGGATTCTGCCCTTGGTAAGTGAGTTGATCCCATAATGGCAGTCATTAGGTGACAAGGATAGGACCTGTCGCAAAGGGATACATTGGCGCTGTTGACAGGCTTAAGCAATTTATGGCCATATACTGCAAACTAAATTCCCATCATTTGTTAACAGAGCTTAGGGTTAAAAACCTTGTATAAAATCTGCAATGAGTTGCGAATTATTGAAATCTTGAAAGGGTTAAGAGTTGTTAGAACCTGTAAAGAGTTAAAATGTCTTATAACCGTAAGGCTGGTCGTCCACAGGGTCTGACATCGTACGACCATCTTGGCCATCTGACTAAGGTCAACTTAAGTCATACGACTACATATGACTAAGGTCATCTGCTGCAAGCAACTATGGACGACCCTGGTCGGACATTTCTTGTCATCACATTAGCATATTTATTTGTGGGAAATGCAGTAACCCAAAGAATATATCAGAATGGAATCATAGAATAACCCCATAGAATAAAGCAAAATAGAAGATTGAATGCTAACATGTGCCGAAATATACACTTGGCACATAAGGGGTTAAGGCACAGCTGTAAAGGGCCTGAGTATGTTTCCCCTACTCTCAAAATAAAATTAACAAACTGGACAAGTCCAACTTTCTCCCCTACACAATGAAATATCTTTTCTGCTTCTCAGCATCCTATATTGTAATGTATGCCATACCAGTTCATCCGACTTCGTATGACAAATCCCATTCGAATGGGAGTAGTCGCTAGTCTGATGTAGTCATTCGAAGTTGTCTGAAGTCATCTGATGGAAGTCTGAGGCAATGGACAAGGGTTGAATCTCTTCTGTGCTGTGGGATTAGTCGTATGACTATGGACGACTACAGACCCAGTGGACAACCAGCCATAATGTGTGAGCTTCCATTAAAGTCTTTACCTGTATGAATTGCAGTGCTCTCCTCCTGGATTGATGTATTTTTTTTTTGTCTAAAGAAGCACCTGTTCGCTTAGCTCAGTAAAGGTTGAGTGCTGGCCTTCTGGCGTAATATATATATATGTATATTTCCCTGTTGAAAAGAAAATTAAAATGCTTTAGATGGCACTTTTTTGGGGCAGATTCACTCCACGGTGCACTTAATAGGTGGGTTTTGCAAGTATGTAAATTGCTAAACTCCCCAATCCTCTTGCCGAGGATTAATTTGGATTTTACATGGACTTCCCACAATCTCACAATGGATTTTTTGATAAAGACTCTTCAACAGAGCCCACGACTGCTGCTACTTTTTGGTGGTATATATTTACCAGTTGGTCAGTCGGTACTTCTCTCCATACCTCTGTACATCCTGAAAGTCTTGAATCTAAGTCTAATATAGACAGTCTGAAGGTTCAGCGTATGAAAGTAAGGATTTTCACATGATTCTGTACACAAGAGGCTAGAAAACCCTCTGCTTAACATGTTATCTCATAGTGCATTGCAATGGCACTCTAGCCTCCGGCTTCCTCAGTTGAACTACAGCCCAGCAAGTAACAGTTTCCCAGGGGAAGCCTCAGGGTCACATTATAATAAGGATTTTGAGTCAAGAAAATCCATGGTGAGATTGTGGGAAGTCCATGTAAAATCCATGTTAAAGCTCGGCAAGAGGATTGGGGTTTTATCAGCATGTAATATTTTACATTAAACCGGGGAATATAATATTGAATAAACACGTGTCTGTGAATGCATCGTACTGATTGTTAGGATGTACATTAATCATCTGTGTTCCTGTATTTTACACAATGTCACATGGGGGACAAATAACTGCCTATTAATTCCCATTGGCTTTGTATGCATAAAAACGTCAAATTATGCTTTTCATTGATATTTTCAGCTAAAATCCTGGAGAATATTAGCACATTTCACTTCTAGCAGGACGTACTGTAAAAAAAGACTGTTATTCCACACTTCATTGAATATTTCAATCAGGGCAAATGCAAGTGGTCAGTCTGGAGACTTTTTTTTTCTCCAATTATTTGGTGAGAAGTTTGATCTAGATCAATAGAAAAGATAGCTAGGTAGATAACGATAGATAGATTGATGATCAATGGATAGGAGGATAGATAGACATAGAGATAGACATAGATAAATAGATAGATACATAGATAGATAGATATTACATAGATTGACACAGATAGAGAGATAGATAGAGAGAGAGATAGATAGATAGATAGATAGATAGATAGATAGATAGATAGATAGATAGATAGATAGATAGATAGATAGATAGATAGACAGATAGATAGAGTGAGATTGATTGACACAGAGAGATAGAAACATAGAAACATAGAAACATAGAAAAATGTCGGCAGATAAGAACCTTTCGGCCCATCTAGTCTGCCCAATTACATGGATACTTTATCTGGATTTATCTTTTGTTTAGGATAGCCTTATGCCTATCCCATGCCTGCTTAAATTCAATTACTGTTTTGGACTCTACCACTTCTACTGGAAGACTGTTCCATGCATCCACCACCCTCTCAGTAAAATAATGCTTCCTGATGTTACTTTTAAACCTTTGCCCCTCTAATCTAAGACTATGTCCTCTTGTTTTGCTATTTTGTTTCCTTTTAAATATACTCCCTTCCTCTACCTTGTGGATTCCCTTTATGTATTTAAATGTTTCTATCATATCTCCTCTGTCTCGTCTTTTTTCCAAGCTGTACATGTTAAGATCATTAAGCCTTTCCTGGTAACTTTTCTCCTTCAAGCCGTACACCATTTTAGTAGCCCTTCTCTGAACTCTCTCTAAGATGTCTATATCCTTCTGGAGATACGGTCTCCAGTACTGCACACAGTACTCCAAGTGAGGTCTCACCAGTGCTCTGTACAGTGGCATGAGCACTTCCCTTTTCCTAGTACTAATACCTCTCCCTACACAACCAAGCATTCTGCCAGCATTTCCTGCTGCTCTATTACATTGACTACTTACCCTTAGATCCTCTGAAATAATAACCCCTAAATCCCTTTCCTCAGATGTTGAGGTTAGGACTGTATCAAATATTCTATATTCAGATAGAGTGATACATGTTCATGAGAAAGATTACTTTCCATTACTAGAGGTGTGCACGGCTTAAAACTCAGTTTTGCGTTGTTTCGTTTTAAAAAAAAATAATCCTAAACAGAATTAGTTTGACTGCGGATTTTTTTTTTTATTCGTTTTGTTATTTTGGATCGATTCATTATTTTGTTTCGTTACTTCGGATAGATTTGTGTCATTAAAACTATTTCCCATTTCTCCAGTTTACCCTGCCTCTGCCTCTGTCTCCTCCTTGCCTTATCCAAAGGTCAGTCTTTTTCCTGCCCTGTCTCTCCCCATCTTCCTATATACCTGCCCTGCCGTTCTATATCATTATCTCTATAAGCAATATAATAAACCCCATTTGGACCCTATTCCAATGTCTGCCTGTTGTGTCACTACACCCTGGGCTCATAACTTATTATTTCTGTAACAACTGTAACAATTCAATGCTATTGAACCCAGGACGTACTTGAAAGCAAGAGAAATCTCAACGTATCTTTCCTGGTAAAATCCTTTATAAATAAATAAATCAATAACCTCACCCATCAGTACACGACTTGTTACAACTCCAGAATTATATCAGAACATGTTCTATGTTGGGGCACCTGCAGGTGCATCTGGGATTTGAGTATACATGATCATTTTAGTGAAGTGGTCAATTGGTGTATAATTACCCTGGAAAGATAGCCTCCTATACCAGGTTTTTGGAGGAACTTATGGAAAGATGTATGGGTGCTCTCAAAGAATAGTGATGGGCCGAACACCCCCGTGTTTGGTTCGCATTCAAACTCGAACACCCGAAAAGGTTCGACCTCAAACTCAAACACAATGTGAATGCAATGCAAGTCAATGGGGCTCGAACGTCTGGAAATTAAGGTCCCCTCCAAGAGGGCATATATGCAAGATATTGGCCATAAAAAGTGTATGCGGTCCGGGTACTGCCCTGGGGGACAGGAAACAATTATTATTATTATTATTATTTTTAAAAAAAAGGTTTTTAACCTTTACACTGCTGAGTGCTGAGTCATTTCACCGTTATGCGCTTAGCTCATTTTTACCACTTTTGCTTATGTTAAAACGTGATTTATAGCCATGGAAAATGTTTTATCACCAACGAGTGGGAAATGTTTGACCAACAATGAGTGGGAAATGTTTTATCACCAACGAGTGGGAAATGTTTGAACACCAATGAGTGGGAAATGTTTGTACAACAATGAGTGGGAAATACTCCCATTTTAATTCAATATCTAATAAACCGTTTATTATTATATTCTGTAGTAAAGAGTCTCTTTATGTTTAGATTTTTTAGGATCTTTTCTGCATTTTTTGGAATTTTTTTGAATTTTTTTTATTTTTCCAACTTTCTGCGAACGTCCTGAAAAGTTCGAAGTTCTCGAATTTTCGAACAGCCGATGTTCGAATCAAACTTCGTACCGATTCGAACCGGCAGTCTATCCCTATCAAAGAAGAAGAAGAGAATATATTTAGGAAGCAAAATTGACTTTTGAGGTTTATTTGGTTCCAAGTTCATATACTTTTTTTCTTTGCTTTTGACTGGCAAGTTGCAGGCATTCCCCGATAACTGGATAATAGGGAAATCCAATTTTGGTGGCTTCAAAACAATACTATTCACAAACCGTGCCTTAGATAATACACTTTCCTATATTAACATGTCCCTGTTGCTCCGTCCTGCCAGGGAAACTATTAGCATTTATTTTTCCGGATGAGATCTAACGTCCTCGTGATGACAGTATCTACTTGACCCACAATGACAAGCTAAGGCTAATTTGCCGTAATTAGTCGACAAATCCCAGATTCCGTATCTTACCCATTTCCTGTTGACTGTCACGACTTGTATTATAAAATATTATCTCAGAGCGAGGACAGATCTGGCCTCAGGCTGAAACTGGGGGAAAAAAAAATATGTTCTTTTAGAAAAAAAGGTAATCTGGTCTCTTGGAAATTAACTTTTACTTCCAGACGTTAATAAGTATCAAGTGTCAACTTAATTTTTAAATTTTCTACCTACAGTTTGCTTCTAGCTGCTCATTCCTCTATGTTTGTTATTTTTCTGTAATTTTAGTTTATACGGTTTGCACAATCTCCAAAAATACAAATTGCTCGCTGTTTTTTTTAAAAAATTTACTTATTTAACAATTTAAAAATATAAATAAAATAAAATGAGATACACGTTTATTATACATTTATATATTATTATTATTATTATTCTTTATTTATAAAGCGCCAGCATATTCCGCAGCGCTGTACAATAAACACAGTATAGACAGGGTTACAATACATTGAACAACATTTGACAAACAGTACAGGAGGAGATGAGGGCCCTATTCCCGTAGGAACTCACAATCTGGGAGGGTTGGGGTTGGAAACAGGAGGAGAGGACTGTAAGGTGAGAGTGATTGATGGTTGCGTCAGTGAGTTGGGTGGTAGGCTTCCCTAAATAGAAATGTTTTAAGGGAGCGTTTGAAGGAAGAGAAGTTAGGGGACAGTCTGACAGTACGAGGGATAGCGTTCCAGAGAGTGGGGGCTGCACGTGAGAAATCCTGCAGTCTATCATGGGAAGAGGTGATGCGGGGAGAAGCTAGGAGCAGGTCACTGTTTGACCTTAGGGAGCGGGCTGGGGTGTATTTGGTGATTAGTGAGGACAGGTAGTGGGGAGCTGAGTTAGTGAGGGTTTTGTAGGTAAGGATAAGGATTTTGAACTTAATTCTGCAGTGGATGGGGAGCCAGTGAAGGGACTCGCAGAGGGGAGCGGCAGAGACAGAGCGGCGGGTGAGGTGAATTAGCCTGGCGGAGGTGTTCAGGATGGATTGTAGGGGGGAGAGGCGGGACAGAGGGAGGCCAGATAAGAGATTATTGCAATAGTCGAGTCGGGAGATTACCAGGGCGTGTATGAGTTGTTTTGTGGTGACAGCGGTAAGAAATGGCCGAATTCTGGAAATATTACGCAGTTGGTATCGGCAGGAGGAGGAAAGAGACTTGATGTGGGGGATGAAGGAAAGAGCAGAGTCAAGTGTAACTCCAAGACAGCGAACTTGGTTTGATGGGGAGATGGTGATACCCTCCACCGTGATAGAGAAGTCAGGAGGTGGGGAGGCATTGGACGGAGGAATAAGTAGGAGTTCAGTCTTTGACATATTGATCTTTAGGTGGTGGGAGGCCATCCAGGAGGAGATGCCAGATAAACAGTCACTGACTTTTGAAAGGACAGGGGGAGAGAGATCAGGGGTAGAGAGGTAGATCTGAGTGTCATCAGCGTAGAGGTGGTAATTAAAGCCAAAGCTGTTGATGATTTTGCCCAGGGAGGAGGTGTAGATGGAAAAGAGCAGAGGACCAAGGAAAGAGCCTTGAGGTACACCAACAGATAGAGGCAATGAGGAGGAGGAGTTACCAGCAAAGGACACACAGAAGGACCTGTTGGATAAATAGGAGTCAACCCAAGCAAGTGCAGTGTCACCGAGACCCAGAGAGTTGAGGGTCTGTAGAAGGAGGGGGTGGTCAACAGTGTCAAAAGCAGCCGAGAGGTCAAGCAGGATGAGAATAGAATAGTGGCCGTGTTTTTTAGCAGTTAGGAGGTCGTTGGTGACTTTGGTGAGGGCAGTTTCAGTTGAGTGTAGGGGACAGAAGCCAGATTGCAGGGGGTCAAGTAGGGAATTGGAGGACAGGAAGAGGCGGTTGAAGACTAGTTTTTCTAAGAGCTTTGATGTGAAGGGAAGCAGGGATACAGGGCGGTAGTTGGATGGAGAGTTGGGATCTAGGGATGGTTTCTTTAGTAAAGTGGTAACTAGCGCGTGTTTGAAGGCGGATGGAAAGGAGCCAGTGGAGAGAGATAGGTTTAAGATGTGTGTGAGAGCAGGGGTGAGGGAGGAGGAGAGGGGGGGAATTAGATGTGAGGGAATGGAGTCGAGCGGGCACGTGGTGAGATGTGAGGAGGACAATAAGGAATTGACTTCCTCCTCAGTGGCTGGGAGGAAGCGGCAGAGGGTGGCAGAGGGGACCTGTGGGAGTGGAGGTGGCAGATAACTATCTTGTGTTGGGATGTTGCTTCTGATAGTTAAAGTTTTACTGAGGAAGTAGTCTGCCAGGTCTTGAGCGCTGAAGGCAGCTGAGGGGGGAGGTGCAGGTGGGTAGAGGAGGGTGTTGAAGGTGGACCAGAGCCGTTTAGGGTTGGAGGACAGCCTAGATATAAGAGATGAGAAGAAGGATTGTTTGGCCAAGTGGAGGGCAGAGGTGTATGATCGGAGAATAAACTTGAAGTGAACAAAATCAGCTTCAGAGCGGGATTTCCTCCAGGCACGCTCTGCAGTGCGGGAGCATCTTTGCAGGTAGCGAGTCTGGAGGGTGTGCCAGGGCTGAAGCTGGCGGCGTGGGGCCTTACAGAGTCGAAGAGGAGCAAGAGTGTCTAGAGCAGAGATAAGCGTAGTGTTGTAGTGATTAGTGGCAGCATCAGGGCAGGTGAAGGATGAGGTATGAGCTGGTGGTGAAGTAGGTTGGAGAATTGATGGGGGTCCACAGCATGTATATTTCTGCGAGTGTGTGTGCGGGGTGGGGGAGCAGGGTGTTTAGGAAGTCCAGATAGGTTGAAAGAGAGAAGGTGGTGGTCAGAGATGGGGAAAGGGCAACATTTGAACTCAGAAATGGAGCAGAGGTTGGAAAAGAGGAGGTCAATAGCGTGACCATCGCGGTGGGTAGGGAGGAGGGAGGATTGTGTGAGTCCAAGGGAGGACGTGAGTGAAAGAAGTTTGGAGGCAGCAGGGGCAGAAGGATCATCAATGGGAATGTTGAAGTCCCCGAGAATTAGGCATGGAAGATTAGAAGACAGGAAGTGAGAAAGCCAGGTAGCAAAGTGGTCAAAGAACTGGGAGGTTGGTCCCGGTGGGCGGTAGATGACTGCCACCCTGAGAGCCAGAGGAGAGAACAGGCGGATGCAGTGTGTCTCAAAGGAGGAGAAGGAGAGGGATGGGGGTGGAGGGAGATGCTGGTAGGTGCAGGTGGGAGAGAGCAGGATTCCGACCCCGCCACCATTTCTCTCACCCGGTCTGGGGGTATGGCTCAAGTGTAGACCGCCATGTGAGACAGCAGCAACGGAGGCCATGTCAGAGGGAGTTAGCCAGGTTTCAGTTAAAGCTAGGAGGTTGAAGGAGTTTGAAAGGAAGAGGTCATGGATTGCTGTGAGTTTGTTGCACACAGAGCGAGTGTTCCAGAGGGCGCAGGAGAAAGAGGACAGGCGCTGAGGGATTACGGGAATGAGGTTGCTGGGCTTGCAGGGAGGTGATTTATGTGCGATGGAGATAGGATGAGAGGGAAGTATTGGATGTGTTGTGGGGCCAGGGTTAGGGGATTTGTCACCTGAATAGAGTAACAGCAGGAGGGTGAGAAAGAGAAGGTGGGAATGGGATTTGTGGGAGTGGGAGTGATTGGCAGCACGAGAGATAGAGGGAGACCATGTTCTGAGGAAACAAAGGATCTCATGCGAGGCCATCATGTGGGACGAGAGGAGGGAGAGATGCAGATAGTGTAGGGGTCGGTGGTAGAGGGGCAGGAGTTCCATTTAAGGAGAAAGGTAGAAGTAAAGAGTAGAAGCGTGAGAGAATGCATGATATAGACGTGTGTTTACCGGAGTAAAAAGTGGGCCTTACAGTTCCTTCCTCCAGTCCCGCAACTCCAGGAAATCAACTCTGAACGTCCACTTAGGATGCCACTGAACTCCAGGAAATCAACTCTGAACGTCCACTTAGGATGCCACTGAACTCCAGGAAATCAACTCTGAACGTCCACTTAGGATGCCACTGAACTCCAGGAAATCAACTCTGAACGTCCACTTAGGATGCCACTGAACTCCAGGAAATCAACTCTGAACGTCCACTTAGGATGCCACTGAACTCCAGGAAATCAACTCTGAACGTCCACTTAGGATTCCACTTGGGGAGGTCACTGGAGCCAAGGCTCACTAGAGCCAGTCTTAGTGGTTATATAGGGCAGACTGATTGCATTCAGGCAGTTAAAATGTAAACACCTGAAGCTGGATGGGCTGTGTCAATAGGGCAGGAGATTCACATGCTAATTAGCTAAGCAAATGGTGGAGAAAAACAAAAATAAATAAAAAAACAGAAAAAGACCAAGGTAACGTTACAATGTGGGTGCCTGCGAATACTGGGTGATGGGGGTCCTACCAGCAAAAGTATGCAGGGGATCAGTTGAGATGTGGGTGTCTGGATAATGGGTGATAATGTCTTACCAGCAAAAGTATGCAGGGGATCAGTTGAGATATGGGTGTCTGGATAATGGGTGATAATGCCTTACCTGTGGAGAGAGGCACATATTTTTTTTATTTTTCTTGAACAAAAAACTTGGGGGTTTTTGGCTTTCTATTTACTTATTTACAATTTTAAAACATAAATAAAACACAATGAGATACTTTCATTATACATATAGGGCTAAATTACAATCTTTGGGCAAAAACGCTCGCGCAAAGCGTGAATTTTTGCGCGAAGCGTTAAACGTTTGCGCGCGCAAATCACCACTGGAATTACAATCCTCACACATTTTTTCATCCATCGAGCAATTACGCGCATAAACCGGACACGTACAAATGCTCGCGCAGTAACGTTGCGTGCAGAAATCAGTGTGCACTCTTTTTTTATCACGATTCAGCCAATCAGAATTGAGAACCACAATTATCTCACGTTAAGTTTTTACACCTTCCAAAGTTAATCTGAGCATATATGCTGCAGCATAAATGCACACACACAACTTCTCCATTTTATTGGTTTGGGTATGTGTAGAATGTGTAACTATACTTTGCTGCATTTTTTTTTTTGGGCTGGTGTATTTGGTTTCGGCCAGGTTGTTCAGATTTGCCATTAACACCAGCTTTTAGGAGTTGCTAAAATTATGCGCGCAACGGCTATGCGGTAAATCCTGCGCATAGATTGTAATACCATCCTCGTACCAGCGCACATTCGCGTTTGCGCTCGCAATGTTAAGTATAGGACACGTGACGTACAGTAAGCTCGCGCAGCAGTCGCGCAGGTTCACCCGCTGTAGACGATTCCGCATGTTTGTTGCGCTGACTATGTAATACGGCATTCGGCGCAAAGGATTTTACCACGCACGTTAATGTTTTTTTGCGCGGGCGCAAACGTTTGCGCGAAGATTGTTATTTAGCCCATAGAGTCATATATATATATTAACCTAACTGACGGTTATCCCGAGTGTGTCTCGGGGTTAAATTTCACGGCTGAGAGCGGTAACCCCGAGAAACACTCGGGCTGTATACATTACCTCTCCGTGTGCTCCCTCGATGATCTCTGCAGTCTCCTCCGGCGATCGCAGTGTTTTACTTCCTGGATTCCTTCGCGCGAGGAGGAAACCAGGAAGTAATGAGGTCGCGGTCGCCGGAGGAGGCAGCTGGGGACATCGAGGGAGCCCAGGAAGAGGTGATGTATCCAGCGGCATCCCGAGTGTTGCTCGGGGTTACTGCTTCCAGCACACTGGGGATGCTGCTAGGGGGGGTAATAAAAAAAAAATAGACCGTTTTCAGCAAGGAATTTTCTAAATAAATACACCGCCAGGGAGGTTAAGAAAAAAAATAATCATACACAGGTTTTTTTGTTTGTATTTTCCTGTTTATTTACATTTTTCAAAAATACAAATAAAAAACAATGATGTACTTTTATTATACAAATATAATGTATCTTATTTTTTATTGATAAAAACACAAATTACGTTTTTTTTGCTTTATTTTTTACCTCTTTATTTACAATTTAAAAATATAAACAAAGTACTCTCAGAAACTTTAATTACACTTTTTTAAAAATATAGATTTTTTTATTGATATACATTCTACAATCATCTCTCAGATCTAATCAGGCACTGTCCCACAGTTACATATGAACCTATTACTCTGTCTTGACTGTTGCAGTTGGTGTTTTATAGTTATACCATTGTTTTCTTTCCTTTCTCGTCCCCTCTCCTCTCTTTTAATAGGGCAGAGTTTTTTCTTTCTTTACTGCAAGCTTTTAAATCTCAGAATTTGCTTACTGAGTATTTATTTTTATATTTTTTATTTCCTTACCGTAATGTTTTGTGTATGTGGCGTTTGAATGATGCTCGCTATATATGCACCCTTAAAGTAGCCTTCATGCACTCACATCCCAGGTGAAGGAAATTCAATAAACCCTGGCTTATTTATGCATTTTTTTTGGGGGGGTGGGAAGGCAATTTCCCTTGAGCTAGGCACTGCCATTCATTTGAAAAGTTCCATTATATTTCATGGCTTCTAATGGAGACAAAAGACACTGACATCTACCAGGCTGCTTTCAAAGCAAAACTCAGCTATTTTATTTTAATCCAATCATTGGTAGACATGTGGAGGGGGTGATGTGAACCACGAGCAATCATCATTCACACACAAACTCACTGGACTTCAGATGAAAATCCAAAGTACATTTTTTTTTAAAAAAATGATTTGTATGGCAATTATGAATGTTTATTAAAACCTACAGTATTCAAGATTTGTTTTAAAAAAAAAATATATATATTTATTTTGTAAGCCACAGTAACAAAACGGAACAAAGGCAGTTTCATAAAATGAAAACACAGCTCTAATTAGGAGACAAAAGAACAAAAAAAAGACGATATAACTTTTCAATTAAATCTTAAACAAAAAGTAAATAAAATAAGTAAAACAAAGAACAGCAACGAATGAGGCGCAGCTTAACCCCTTAGGGACCGGGTGGTTTTACACAAATCTGTCCTTTAGTGACCGCTGCTGTTTTTACGTTTCTGCGCTGTTCGTGTTTAGGTCAAATTTTCCTCTTACTCGTTTATGCAACCCACACATATTATACACCGTTTTTCCCGGCATTAAACGGACTTTCTAAAAATACCATTATTTCCATCATATCCTATAATTTACTATTAAAAAAAATATGAAATATGATGAAAAATTGTAAAAAACACACTTTTTCGTAATTTAATCGTAATTTAATCCCCAAAATCTACAACCACCAAAAAAGACCACGGCTAAATAGTTTCAGGATTTTGTCCCGAGAATAGAAATACCCAATTTTAACATGTTTTTGCTTTTTAACCCCTTCACTGCTGAGCCAGTTCACCTATGTGCGCTGAGCTCATTCTGACTGTTTTATGCTCATTATTTTTAGATGACAGCCTAGGTTCTATTTAACTAAAACCCCCCAGACAATTCTTTTATTTATTTTTTAAAAAAACAAACTTTTTTTAAATTTATTTATTTATTTATTTTTAGCTTTTTTTACACCAGTCATGTTTGGTATCATTGGAAAGGCCATGATCAGGCCTTCCCTCTAGATGCCACGGAACGGGAGATAATGGGATCCAAATAATCCCCCTATCTCCCATTGGCAGCTAGGGGGTTAACTGGCCCACTGACACCCTCACACGTATGATGGGGATGTCAGTGGGTGGGGGGGTGACCTGGAGGCTTGGCTGACATCCACGATGTCAGCCCCCTCCAGGTTTAAATCGCAATTTGGGGCAAATTTGCACCGAATCGCGATCCGGCAGCGAAATAGTTAATGCTGCACACTGCTAAAAAGGGCAGACTCTCCCCTTTCCAATGGTGCAACTTGCAGCGCTCTATCATCAATGGGAGCCCCCCTCCATTGATTTCACGTGGTGACGTCATCGAGCTCGCCGGCCCCTCTAAAACAGAGGGGCAGGCTTCCTCCTTGCCAGAACTCCAAGGGAACCAGTGATGGAGGTAAGTATTAGGGCGGGAGGGAGGTTTTGAACCGCTGATGTACTATGTAAGGGAGACCCGTGGGCAGGACGTACATAGTATGTCAGTGGTCCCTAAGGGGTTAAACCTCTAATGATGATTCTTCAGAACCTAAAAAATCAAAGCAAACAACAAGAAACAAAGAACATCCATGAAACAAATCAAAAATATTTTTGTTTAATAGAACATTTACAGAGTTATTCAAAGAGATCCGAATTGTGGCTGAAAGGTAACTGAACAGTGAAATTCAGCATACGGTTACCTTTCTTGGCCATTCGGCTATTCAGAGAGAAGGCAGTTTGCCAAATGTTGACGAATTGCCTGCACATACGGTGCCTGTTCGAGGGCAGTGAAATTCCCCATAGAGAAGCACTGCTTCGGCTATTCAGAGAACACCAACCAGCAGGGAAAAGTTGCCGAAGTGCCCTGCTGTTCGGTGGTTTCATTCGACAGGTTTAGTCAGACGAATCCCATAGGCTTCAATGTTAATAATGTTTGCATACACAGTGGCAGGGTATAGGTGTGTATCTTTCGTGAGTTGTGTCAGTATACGCTTGTACACATGTAAGTGATAAGAATCGGTGCAGCACACGCAGGGATATGATCGCTCTGTTTATGCATACAGCTTGGAGGGCATATTTGTAAATCTTCCAAATGACTCATTTCAGCGCTCTGCTCCGTTCCCACAAGAGCTGTTGGAAAGAATAAAAATGCCTGAAATATTCAGCTCTTGATGTTCTCCGTCATCAGAGTTTCACAGCATCCTGTCTCCAGACACAGACTCTCTAGATTAGGGACAATGAGATGCTGAATGAATGACCAGCAGTTCCAATGAACTATTTACAAGGAATTACGGCTGCATTCACAATGACCCATGGGCGGTAATTCACGCAGGTTTAACGGGCGATTTCGTGCTCATTTCCGGCATGCATCAAGGACATGCTGCATTGCAAATGTCTCCATGGCTCCTCTTCAGATCTCAGGAATTAAAAAAATGCCAATTTAAATGGGCCTAATATAGTTTTAGCTCCATATTCTGCACAGTGAAATGTATGGGGGAAAAAAAAGATTATAAAACTAATACAATCACAATTTATTCCGCAGAATGTAGCATTACATTAAGCCTTCCAGTATAGAGGGAGGTGTGCGCTGGATGCACTCCATCAAATGAACCTGTGACAGCCAGCTACACTCCAATGAAAGGTCTTTAAAGTCATATGCTATATATCTAGATAAAGACACAGACGCAGATATTATTATTATTATTATTAATAAATAGCACCAACAGTTTCAAAACACTTTACAAAAACCAAAGGGTTCGATATATAGAGACACAAAAATCGTGAAGGATGCACTTGAGGACTTGTGATGAAACACAGAAGTTTAAATAAAGATCCATGCTGTGTGAACACTGAGGATTCAACCAGCAAGTGGTCTTTATCAAGGTATTATCATACATAGATAAAGAATATTTGAAGGACAAACAAACTGGTTTGCGCATAGCATGGATCTGTATTGAAGCGACTGTAGAGAGAGGTGAAAACCAGGAGAATGACTGGAGAAGTGAAAATCCTAAGTCAAAATAGCTGATTTGGAAAGTGAGATAAATGGGAGCATTTTTTGGTTTGGCTATTTTGACCTAGAATTTTCACTTCTCCAGTCATTCTCCTGGTTTTCACCTCTCTCTCTGAATAATCCTGCTAGTGTATTTCATCACAAGTCCTCAAGTGTGTCCTTAAAGATTTTATGGACATTATGGACCTCAGCACCAAGCGTCATTCAGCTACATACATTTTTTATGGGTGAGTGCTACACTTTGTTTTGCATAAAATACTGTAATAAATATATATATATATACATACACAGGGCTCAAAATTTCAAGTCCCAAGCTACTAGCCAGACATTAAGAGTTACTCGCCACCAGTTGCCCCACCTATCCCCTGCCCTTAACCCCGCCCTTAACTTCTCCCCTAAACACGCCCTCTTAAAATATCTTACAAAATGACAGTATGACAGTGGATTTGCCCCAGCTCATGGATATGCCCCAGAACATGGATATACTGCCCCAGCTCATGGATTTGCCCCAGCTCATGGATACTGCCCCAGCACATGGATACTGCCCCAGCACATGGATACTGCCCCAGCTCATGGATATGCCCCAGCACATGGATATGCCCCAGCACATAGATATTGCCCCAGCACATGGATATTGCCCCAGCACATGGATATACTGCCCCAGCTCATGGATACTGCCCCAGAACATGGATACACTGCCCCAGAACATGGATACACTGCCCCAGCTCATGGATACACTGCCCCAGAACATGGATACACTGTCCCAGCTCATGGATACACTGCCCCAGAACATGGATACACTGCCCCAGCTCATGGATATACTGCCCCAGAACATGGATATACTGCCCCAGCTCATGGATACTGCCCCAGAACATGGATACACTGCCCCAGAACATGGATACACTGCCCCAGCTCATGGATATACTGCCCCAGAACATGGATGTACTGCCCCAGCTCATGGATATACTGCCCCAGAACATGGATATATTGCCCCAGCTCACACATGGATTTTCCCCAGCTCATGGATTTGCCGCAGCACATGGATATGCTCCAGCTCACACATGGGTGTATAGCCCCCAGCTCTCACCTCCACCCACCTGCGTTCTTCAGCTGTCCCAAGGAGGTGAGCGGCCACTGATATGCAGCTTGGTCGCTCCCTGGGAACCCCCTGACCAGCCGCTCAGCCGGTTCTCATCCCAGACGAGCGGCCAAGCTGCATATCAGTGGCCGCTCACCTCCTTGGAACAGCTGAAGAACGCCGGCGGCGATTTTCCCTCCTGGATCCGCTCCTGGCTGCAGCACGCTGCAGTGGTTCTGCCCCCTCCCGTGCGTCACCTGACCCCTCCTATGTGATGCGTCGCACACTCGCAGCGTGTGATGCATCACATGGGTGGGCAGGTGACCCACGCGGGAGGGGGCAGCGCCGATCAGAGACAGCTCCGGATTCGGACTCCAAGAGTCCGATACCGGAGCTGTGAATAAAGGCGGCGGCACACTGAACCTGGCCCCAGCACGGGTCAGTCCGCCCCACTTGCCCTCCGATAATTTCCACTTGCCAAATGTGAGCAGGCGAGTGGAAATTTTGAGGGCTGTAAATACATACAAAATACATGGGGGGCAGCATTCAACCTTAACTAAGCATTCAGTGTGGGTGCATCTCTAACAAAACAATACAACAAACCAGAAGGAGAGCACACCAAATATTACATTCAAAGAGAACAGCAACAGCAGCTTTATATATTTTTTACTCCCTTCAGGAGCACAGCAGATATTAACCCATTCAAGGCCCTTTGCAGGGTTTCTGATCTTAAGCTCTGTTTAAAAATGGTGGAAGTTTAGTTCGCAATATATGGCCATGGATTGCTTAAGCCTGTCAACAGCATAAATGTATTACATGGAATTAAGCAATCCATGGCCATCTATTGCGAACTAAACTTTCACCATTTTTAAAAAGAGCTTAATATCAGAAACCCTGCAAAGGGTCTTGAATGGGTTAATATCTGCTGTGCTCCTGAAGGGAGTAAAACATATATAAAGCTGCTGTTGCTGTTCTCTTTGAATGTAATATTTGGTGTGCTCTCCTTCTGGTTTTTGTATATATATATATATAAATATAACAAAAAGTCTTGTGGCGCACAGGATAGATGAGTAGGCACTTAGGCTAGGGTCAGACGAACGCATTTTTCACGTTGCCCGTGAAAAAGTACGGTCGAACGAACGTACGTATTTTTTCACGGAATACGCGATAGCGGTCATACGATGCGCTTTTTCGTCCGTGATTTTGTACGGATCCTCAATAAAACACTTTTTGAGTCTGGACGTTATGTTAGCCGGACATTAGCAGGTTCTGACGTCTCCTAATCACACACACACGCCGCAGCGCACTCTGTACGTCAGTAGTAGCGGTTTGACGTTCTCGAAAAAATGCGTTCGTTGGCCACTTGCGTTGCGCGGACGAACTTTCGTGCGGCCGTTCGTCGTATGTTCCCCGGCATTGGACGTCATTTGCTGCTAGTACGGCCGTGATTTCGTGCGGCTAAACGCACGTTAAAACTGCGCTAGTCTGACCCTAGCCTTAGTGTTATCCAAAAAGCACAATTATTAGGTGTGACTGCAGTCGCTATAATAACCACCAATGAAAAGGTGTTCCCCACTAGGGATGAGCCGAACACTCCCCGAGTTCGGTTCGAGCCCGAACCCGAACTTCCCATTTGTTCGGGACCGAACCCGAACCCCCATGCAAGTCAATGGGGCTGAAAATTCGTTTTTTTAGAGTGCCCTCCAAGAGGGCATATATGCTACATATTTGCCATAAAAGGTGTATGGGGGTCTGGGTAGTGCCCTGGGGGACAGGAAACAAGGACAAAAAGTTTTAAAAAAAAAGTTTTTAAAGAGACAGTGAGTTTTCCATGAAATAAGGGTTAAAAGTAAAAACAAAAAATTCCTTCAAATATCGTGCCTAGGAGGTCCCCATAACCTGCCCGTGAAGTGGCGGATTTCTAGGATGTATAGAAACACTTAAAAACAAATAAATGACGTTTCATATGACGGTAAATGCTTTTCCTTTAATCTATCCATAAACAACTGCTTGGGGCGGAAGCCTGTATGAAAAGACATTTTAGGACGCGCAGAAAAAGTTTAGTGTTTTTTTGGGCTAAATTATTGTGAAACTTATGCAGGCTTTGGATGAAAGTAACAATAGGTGCTTTAAAATTGGGCTTTTAGCGTCGGCAACAGTGCCTTCACACCGTAACCCCTCTGAGGATATGAATCTGATACAGGCGTCAATGGCAGTGCACCCAGATATTGTGCCTTTAGTGCCAGGCATGCAAGTACTATCATACAGTAACCCCTCTGTGGTATTGTGGAAGAGTGCAGGGGTGGACCATGTGGTCCTATATTGAAAAGTGTTTTTTTTATCTGTTAATGGGCGTCAGTGCACCCAGATATTGTGCCTTTAATGCCAGGCCATCAAGTATCATCATACAGTAACTCCTCTGTAGTATTGTGGAAGAGTGCAGGGGTGGACCATGTGGTCCTATATTGAAAAGTGGGTTTTTTTATCTGTTAATGGGCGTCAGTGCACCCAGATATTGTGCCTTTAATGCCAGGCCATCAAGTATCATCATACAGTAACCCCTCTGTGGTATTGTGGAAGAGTGCAGGGGTGGACCATGTGGTCCTATATTGAAAAGTGTTTTTTTTATCTGTTAATGGGCGTCAGTGCACCCAGATATTGTGCCTTTAATGCCAGGCCATCAAGTATCATCATACAGTAACTCCTCTGTAGTATTGTGGAAGAGTGCAGGGGTGGACCATGTGGTCCTATATTGAAAAGTGTTTTTTTTATCTGTTAATGGGCGTCAGTGCACCCAGATATTGTGCCTTTAATGCCAGGCCATCAAGTATCATCATACAGTAACCCCTCTGTGGTATTGTGGAAGAGTGTAGGGGTGGACCATGTGGTCCTATATTGAAAAGATATGCATCTGGTAATGGGCGTCAGTGCACCCAGATATTGTGCCTTTAATGCCAGGCCATCAAGTATCATCATACAGTAACCCCTCTGTTGTATTGTGGAAGAGTGTAGGGGTGGACCATGTGGTCCTTTATTGAAAAGTTTTTGATCTGGTAATGGGCGTCAGTGCACCCAGATATTGTGCCTTTGGGGCCAGGCCAGCAAGTATCATCATACAGTAACCCCTCTGTGGTATTGTGGAAGAGTGCAGGGGTGGACCATGTGGTCCTATATTGAAAAGATATGCATCTGGTTAAGGCGTCAGTGCACCCAGATATTGTGCCTTTAATGCCAGGCCATCAAGTATAATCATACAGTAACCCCTCTGTAGTATTGTGGAAGAGTGCAGGGGTGGACCATGTGGTCCTATATTGAAAAGTTTTTGATCTGGTAATGGGTGTCAGTGCACCCAGATATTCTGCCTTTGGTGCAAGACTGCCAGGCCAGCAAGTATCATCATACAGTAACCCCTCTGTGGTATGGTGGAAGAGTGTAGGGGCGGACCATGTGGTCCTATATTGAAAAGTGTTTTTTTTTTATCTGTTAATGGGCGTCAGTGCACCCAGATATTGTGCCTTTAATGCCAGGCCATCAAGTATCATCATACAGTAACCCCTCTGTGGCATTGTGGAAGAGTGCAGGGGTGGACCATGTGGTCCTTTATTGAAAAGTTTTTGATCTGATAATGGGCGTCAGTGCACCCAGATATTGTGCCCTTGGTGCCAGGCCAGCAAGTATCATCATACAGTAACCCCTCTGTGGTATTGTGGAAGAGTGCAGGGGTGGACCATATGGTCCTATATTGAAAAGTTTTTTTTTTTTAATGGGCGTCAGTGCAGCCAGATATTGTGCCTTTCATGGCAGCAAGTGCCTTCACACCGTAACCCTTTTGTGGTATTGTGGAAGAGTTCAGTGCTGGAGGTTTTGTGAATGCAGAAGAGGACATCCCCTATCTATTCCATTACTTCAGCATCAGGGGATTGATAGCTGCTGATCCAGGACTGATTCATTTTTATAAATGTCAGCCGGTCTACAGAGTCGGTGGACAGACGCACTCTTTTGTCTGTGACAAAATCTCCAGCGGCACTGAACGTCCTTTCGGAAAGCACGCTAGGTGAAGGGCAACCTAGTAGCTGCATAGCATATTGGCTAAATTCTGGCCAGTGATCCAATCTCAACACCCAGTAAGCCAGTGGATCATCTGCTGGAAAGGTATCCAGGTCTGCCCTTGCCCCTAGGTAGTCCTGCACCATATGATGAAGACTCTGGCAATGGGTGCCTACATTTGACGTCCCTGGGTGTCGAGGACTAAAAAAAATTAAAAATGCATCAGTCAAGTGGCCCTGGCCTTCACCGCTATTCCTCTGATCACCTGCAACCTCAAAAGCACGTGTGTCAGTACTTGGTAATCTAACAGTGCCTGGAAAGGTGTTACACAAGTTTCGCTTTAGAGCATCCTCAAGTTTTGTCATCCTGTGCTCCCTCTGTGCGGGCAGGATGAGCTCTGCAACTTTCCCCTTGTATCGTGGATCAAGAAGGGTTGCCAACCAGTAATGATCCCTCTCCTTGATAGCACGAATCCTGGGGTCCTTTAGCAGGCTTTGCATCATTAGGGAGCCCATGCAGCGTAGGTTGGAGGTGGCATTAGCTGCCGAGTCTTCCTGGTCAATGAGGATGACCGTATCGTGCACTTCCTCCTCCCAGCCACGCACAAGCCCTTCTGTTTCTGGGCACACAAAACCCTGCCTTGAGGAATCCCCACCTTCAATGCCCCCACTACTTAAATAGTCCTCCTCCTCCTCATCCTCCTCCTGTCTGATCTGAGTAGGACCCGCTGGAATGCTGTCTGCGGAAAGACTGGGGCCTTGAGAGCTAGGGAAGGCCTCCTCTTCCTCCCGCTGCTCTGCCTCTAGAGCCACATCTATAATTCCCCGCAGAGTGTGCTCCAGCAGGAACACTAAAGGAATTGTGTCACTGATGCATGCACTGTCCCTGCTCACCATCCTCGTTGCCTCCTCAAATGGTGACAGTACAGTGCATGCATCCTTGATCATCAGCCACTGCGGGGTGGAAAAAAAACCAAGTTGACCTGAACCTGTCCTTGTGCCATACTCACACAGGTACTCGTTGATGGCCCTCTGCTGCTTGTGCAGACGCTGCAGCATTGCTAATGTCGAATTCCACCTGGTGGGCATGTCACAGATCAGACGGTTTGTGGGAAGGTGGAATTCTCTTTGAATTTCTGCCAGGCGAACGCTTGCTGGGAATGACCGTCTGAAGTGGCTGCAGACTTTTCTGGCCTGGATGAGAAGCTCTGGCAGCCCTGGGTACTTGGTTAGGAAACGCTGTACCACCAGATTTAGGACGTGTGCTAGGCATGGTACATGCATCAATTTACCCATGCGTAGGGCGGAGAGAAGGTTGCTGCCATTATCGCAGACGATCATTCCCAGCTCAAGCCGGCGTGGTGTTAACCATCTCTGCACCTGCCCCTGCAGAGCTGACAAAATTTCTGACCCGGTGTGGCTCCTGTCCCCTAAACAAACCAGCTCAAGCACAGTATGGCATCTTTTTGCTTGAGCCATTGCGTAGACCCTGTCAGGCGTGGGTTTAACTGCCACTTCGCCAGAGACAGAGAAGGAGGAGGAGGAGGAGGAAGAGGTGGTGGTGGTGCAGCAGACAGACCTCATACAAGCAGCTTTCTGGAGGCGTGGTGGATGAACAAGCTCCAGCACAGAGCCCCGTCTTGGATCCCTCCCAGCTGCATTCAGAGTTACCCAGTGTGCCGTGAAGGAAATGTAACGACCCTGTCCATGCTTGCTGGACCACGTGTCTAAAGTGACATGCACCTTGCTGCTGACTGCCTTTCCCAATGACTGGATATCATTGTCTTCCACGTGCTGGTATAGTGCTGGAATGGCCTTGCGTGAAAAGTAATGGCGCTTTGGAACCTGCCACTGTGGTACAGCGCATTCAGCAAATTCACGGAAGGGAGCAGAGTCCACCAGCTGGAAAGGCAGCAGCTGCAATGCGAGTAATTTTGCTAAGCTGGCATTTAGACGCTGTGCTTGGGGATGGTTGGGACTATATTTTTTCTTTCGCTGCAGCAGCTGCGGCAGCTGCGGCAACGTAATCTGACTGCGTAAATCTTCAGCTACTGGGATGATGTCACATTGTGAGGAAGGACCTGCTGGTACATCCATTACTGTAGCATCATCCCTGTCGGTGGAGGTTGTAGGCAATTGCATGGCAGGACATACAGTGTGGGTAGAGACAGATGAGGAGGAGGAGGACCTACACAAAGTTTTGCCCCAACGGGATGTGTGGCACTTGTTCATATGTCGCCTCAAGCACGTGGTACCCAAGTGTCCGGTGTTTATCCCACGCTTCAGCCTCCTCTGACATAGATTACAAATAGCAACGGTGGGGTCTGCTGCACAGTTCTTAAAGAACTCCCAGACAGCAGAGTTCCTGCATGTGTTCTTTGAGACAACAGCGCTCTGCACCGGAGCAGCTCTGACATGTGATGCCTTGGACTGGCTAGTGCTATGGTTGGTCACAGAGGATGTTGTGCCTCGTGTTTGCTGTGCCTCCTCCTCCTCCCCCTCCTCCTCACTTGATTCCTCAGTTCGATCTGGCACCCAGGTGGAGTCAGTGACCTCATCATCATCAATGTCATCTTCACCCCCTATCTCCTCGTCACTGGAGCCAACTTGGCAGTATGCTGCAGCTGCTGGGGCAACATGAGTGCCAGTTATTTGTGTGTCATCACTGGCACCCCCTTCCTCTAGGTTGATTATACTCCCTTGCTCAACCTCAGAGATTGAATCAGAGCACTGCACTTGCTGCGCATCCTCAAGCAGCATGTCACTCTCATTGTAGTCAAACAATTCAGCTGACTCCTCCATGTGTGATAGCGAGGCTACGGCAGGAGTAGCTGTGGACATGGAGGCTGCATTAGATGCTTTGGCAGCTGAGGTGGACTGTAAAGCACTAGAAGCCTGGCTGGCAGAGGACTCGGAGGATGAGGATGGCCTGGTTAGCCAATCCACCAAGTCCTCTGTATGTTGCTGCTGCTTAAGACGGCCAGCACCAGTTAGAAAGGACAAGCGTGCCCCTGCAGAGGATGCACCACGTCCACCACGACCAGAGACACAGCCTCCCAACACAGGGGCTGCTTGCCCTCTTATCTGTGGCTGGGAGCGTCTGCCTGTCCTTTTTGTTCTTTCAGACATGGTGAGTGATATATAGATTAATATATACAGAACTCTGATTCAACTCTGGTATAAAGATTTAAATAACTCTGGTATAACTCAGTGAGACACACTGATAGCTGGCAGCCAGTGACAAGAGACAGATCACCTTAATTCACAAATGTTTTAAATAAATTAGTGAGCCCAAAAATACAGCGTGGTACTGTATGTATGACAAGACACAGATCACCTTAATTCACAAATGTTTTAAAGAAATTAGTGAGCCCCAAAATACAGCGTGGTACTGTATGTATGACGAGACACAGATCACCTTAATTCCCAAGTGTTTTAAAGAAATTAGTGAGCCCCAAAATACAGCGTGGTACTGTTTGTATGACGAGACACAGATCACCTTAATTCCCAAGTGTTTTAAAGAAATTAGTGAGCCCCAAAATACAGCGTGGTACTGTTTGTATGACGAGAGACAGATCACCTTAATTCACAAGTGTTTTAAAGAAATTAGTGAGCCCCAAAAATAATTGCTGGCTGTGTGACGAGACCCAGAAGATCACCTCAATTCACAAATGTTTTAAAGAAAGTTGTAAACCCCCAAAAAAATTGCTGGCACAGTGACAAGACACACATCTCCTAAATTCCCTGATATTTGGTAAAAATGACACCCAAAAAGACTTGCTGGCACAGTGGTGAGTGGTGACAAGACCCAGAAGATCACCTTAATTCACAAATGTTTTAAATAAAGTTGTAAACCCCAAAAAAACTTGCTGGCACAGTGACAAGACACACATCACCTAAATTCCCTGATATTTGGTATAAATGAGACCCAAAAAGACTTGCTGGCACAGTGTGACAAGACCCAGAAAATCACCTCAATTCACAAATGTTTTAAATAAAGCTGTAAACCCCAAAAAAACTTGCTGGCACAGTGACAAGACACACATCACCTAAATTCCCTGATATTTGGTTGAAATGAGACCCCCCAGACCCCCCCAGTAGCGTGGCAGACCGGCAGTAACAACACACACAACTATCTCCTTTGAAATCTCCTCTGAAATGCGTGCAGAAGCGCTGCGTGGAAACGTTATATAGTGTGCTGCGGGACTTAGCTCTGTGAGCCCATGATTTGGCAAAATTTGCCCAATCAGGACTCTGAGCGGTGATTGGCACAGTGTTCAACCAGTCTTGCACCAGACCTGTGGTCAGGTGCAAGGCTGTAGCCAATTACGAGCTTCAGGCAGTGGGAAAATGCATTGTGGTCCATTGTGGTCGAACATGCGGCGAACACCCGGAAATGTTCGGGGTTCGCGATCTGCTCGAACAGGCTAAGTTCGGGTCGAACCCCGAACCGTCCGAACCCGAACAGCTCATCCCTATTCCCCACCCCCAGTCACCTTATAAATACAAATAAAAAAAGGTTTGCTTTTTTTAATTTATATATATATATATTCTATGCAAAAAAGAGCACTCCATTGGAGTGCTCTTTTTTGGATATTGTATTACTGTCTTAGATTCACTCGCTGTTATTGCTTGTTCAGGTTGAGTGCAACCTTTCCACTGTTGTATATATAGATAGAGATGACAATACACCTCTATCCTGAAGATTGAGTGACAGGAGAGGGCAGGTGAATTTTCCTACATGCAAGTCACCTGCCCTCCCTACTGGTCGTTCCTCAGTTTATAATGTGTTTCCCAAGCAGTGACAGTCATTAACCCCTTCACTACCAACTGGTTTTCTATAAAGTCACTGGCAGGAATAAATGATTTTATTTAAAATCACTTTATATGACCACCTTAAGCATATCACAACCACACAGATACATGTAAAACTACACACACACACATATCCACACATACAAAACTACAAAAAACAACAACTCAGAAACACATACTTAACTGCACGGTATAAGGTCTTTAAAAAGGTTTATATAGCTATTACAGATCTTGTACAATATTTAAGAGGTACATACAGTTCTTAATCTGCTATGTCAGTTGTCAATGTGTGGGACATGTTCTGGAGCCTTAATGCAAATTTAAAAAAATGCGATTGGCTTGCATTCCACCAGAATATGTACCGATCGAGTTAACCTTACCTCGGGTACCCAAACGAGTTTTGAAGATTGAGATAGCTTGATCACAGTAGTGAAGCAGTTAAAATGGGAGCTTAGGAGTGCAATATAAAGTGAGAAGAGGATTGCAGGGTTCAATGTAGACATCCTTGTTCCTTAAACTGAAGTAAGTGGAGTTATGTAATAAGTGATTATACAATAACACACATTATTTATTTATTTGTCTTTTAATATAAAATTCCTGCAAAAGTGCCTAAAGTCAAATTGGCTTTTCTGGGGGGCACCCCCCCCCTTGTGACTGGTGGTCTAACGTCTTGCCGAAACTCAGTACAAACACACAGAGATGGTTTTCAATGGGAATAAAAAAAGCTCCACCTTGCAGCTAAGTAATTAGGAGAATACAAAACAATTGATTTTTGTTCTTTTTTTTTTCTCTTAAAAGATAGGGCCAAGGAACATATTAAATTCATCTTCATAAGTAACATTCAATTGATTTTAGCCAGAGAATGACAGACACTTGTGCGGCACAAGGATTGAATGGGCTATGGGAAAATATAGAAGAATAACCTCAAGCAGAAGGCTGCCAGATTGAAGTACATTACAAGCCATTAGCGGGAGCCTGCCCTTTATTTATCCGTAGTCTGGTTTATAACCGTACCTTTAAACATGCCGAAATTTAGAGCTGAAATTAATAACTTGTTTTAATCTACCATGTTGCTCTCACACCTAGTCCCTTTGTCAACCTCCAAACTGTCTTCCTCTTTCCTTTAGACTACATTATATTCTGAGTCAAGTTACATTAACCCCTTCACTACCTATCTGTTTTTGTTAAAAAAAAAATACCATTACATTTATTGAAACATAAGACGAGTTGGTAACAATTAAAAACAGGATAAAATAGTAAGTTTGCATAGAGACTGTTCTTCCAAAATAGTTAAAGAATTAAAATTCTGTATATTTTTAATATTTCACGCGTTTACTTATTCTTAACAGAAATATTGCTGGGATGAAAGGTTTGAAACACTAGATGGCCTCCTCTTTCTTGCAAAATTTCACACTGGGTCTACATTATCAGCATGCAGGCTGAAGGCCATAGTGGCAAATACAGTAGCTGTGATAAAGATAAATAATAAAAATGGTGAGATATCCTACTTACGGGGATTTGTAGTGATTATAATGAGATTATAAAAATGCACCTATCAAAAAATATCAATATCTATATAATAAAACAGTTTCAAAGTACGTCTCCGTCAAGCGCTGAGTGCGCATGCGTGACGGACATTTAAAACTGGGTTGCCGTTAAAACAAACAGGTAGCAGTGCGTGTCGGCCACCTGCAAAAAAAATAAAAAATCGTCACGAGTGGTGCGCAGCTACCAGTTTGTTTAAACAGCGCAAGTCCCGAATCCTCCAGTGGTGACTGTCCGCTGGCTGTGGCAGGCTGCTCGGCCGGCATCCAGGCTCAGGCGAGCCCCCGGCTTGGCTTGGGCCTACAGGCCCAGCCAAGCCGGGGACTCGCCTAAGCCTGGAGGCCGTCCGTGCAGCCTTGACAGCCGGAGGATGGTCACCGCTGGAGCTCAGGGCCAAAGTTGCCTACACATACTCACCTACATTGGCCCTGAGCTCCAGCGGTGACTGTCGTCCGGCTGTCGCAGGCTGCTCGGCCGGCCTCCAGGCTCAGGCGAGCCCCCGGCTTGGCTTGGGCCTACAGGCCCAGCCGAGCCGGGGACTTGCCTGAGCCTGGAGGCCGGCCGAGCAGCCTGGACAGCCGGAGGACAGTCACCGCTGGAGCTCAGGGCCGATGTAAGAGGATGTTTCCTACACATACTCACCTACATCGGCCCTTAGCTCCTCCAGCGATGGCAGTCCCACTTCCAGTGTTCTCTCTCCGTTGGTCGCCGGTATGACGTCACGAAAGCCTTTGACCCTGGGTCAAAGGCTTTTGTGACGTCATACCGGCGACCAACTGAGAGAGGACACTGGAAGCGGGACTGCCATCGCTGGAGGAGCTAAGGGCCAATGTAGGTGAGATTGTGTGGAACCGGTGGAGGACTCGAGGCCGATTGTAGGTGAGTATGTGCTCTCCACACCCACCCTGCTTGCTCGGCCGGTATCCAAGCTTAGGTGAGCCCCCGGCTTGGCTTGGGCCTAGAGGCCCAGCCGAGCCGGGGACTCACCTGAGCATGGAGGCCGGCCGAGTTGCCTGCTCGGGTGTCCTCCAGGCTCAGGCGAGTCCCCGCTCGGCTGGGCCTTTAGGCCCAAGCCAAGCCGGTGGCTCGCCTAAGCTTGGATGCCGACTGAGCTACTTGCTTGGTCGGCATCCAGGCTCAGGCGAGCCCCCGGCTTGGCCTGGGCCTAGAGGCCCAGCCGAGCCGGGGGCTCACCTGAGCATGGAGGCCGGCCGAGGTGCCTGCTCGGGCGTCCTCCAGGCTCAGGCGAATCGCCGGCTCGGCTGGGCTTCTAGGCCCAAGCCAAGCCGGGGGCTCGCCTAAGCTTGGATGCCGGCCGAGCTACTTGCTTGGCCGGCATCCAGGCCCAGGCGAGCCCCCGGCTTGGCCTGGGCCTAGAGGCCCAGCCGAGCCGGGGGCTCACCTGAGCATGGAGGCCGGCCGAGTTGCCTATATACACATACACACACACACATATATGGTTGTTACAGGGTGTGTATGTGTGTGTGTATATATATATATATATATAATCTCCATCCACATGGGGTTACAGGGTGTGTATATATATATACCCACATGGGGTTACAGGGTGTGTAATATATATATTATACACCCACATGGGGTTTCAGGGTATATATATATATATATATACACCCACATGGGGTTACAGGGTGTATATATATATACATATATATACCCACATGGGGTTACAGGGTGTATACATATACATATATATACCCACATGGGGTTACATGGTGTGTGTGTGTATATATATATATATATATATATATATATTATATATATATATATACACCCACATGGGGTTACAGGGTGTGTATGTATGTGTGTGTATATATATATATATATATATATATCTCCTGTAACATATATATATATATATATATGACTGCCCTTAGGGCAGGCTTTATACCTAGTAGAATATAAAACGATGACTGATTGTGCCAACATAATACCTGTGTATGGAAATTACAGCAATACCTTGTATCTGTACTGCACAGGGATTTTCAGTCATTACAACCTCTTGAATCTTATCCGTGTACAGCAGTGAGTGACCTCAGAGCTCTCCCTGTATTCTGCCCTGTTCCTGGCTGTTTATCAGAAAAGTTTTCTAAATGTTTTGTTACAGGGAGTGTGGGGGCTGCCCTATGCAGCATCTTTAGAAGATCTTCCCAGATTGGTCAAATTGATCACACATAGTCAAATTATGTCAAATCAATCAGAGTTGAGGTGAGAGATGTTATCGCTGATTGGTTTGATGTAGGGTAACCATGTGTACACAACAAGAGAATCAGAGAACGGGACTCTCTGATTGGCCAGATTAGGTACACATGGCCAAATAACTTCAGCCAATGAGCATAGTTGCTTCAATGAAGTTCTCTTATTGGCTGAATCAAATTTTTAACAAGGCATGCTATTGGATCCCTCGGCTCTCACCTGGAACCTCTCTCAAGTGTCCTCAATACTTTTGAGTCATTGAGTTTTCCACTTAGAGTTCCATGAGTTTCACATAGGAAATGTTAAGAAAGTATCATGTCGGTCAAATAATAGAGATGGGAATTTGTTTCGGAAAAATTCGGAATTCAGAATAAATTTGATAATTCGTATTCGAAAGTACTTCCGAATAACGAATCGATACGATATGAATACGAAATGAAAATGAAACGATATGATACGAAACTAAACAAAATGGTATATAACAAATTTATTTCGTTTTGCACTGTGTCATCATCATAAAAGAAAAATTTGAATAATTGATATCAACTATAGAATTTGAAATGAACTATCAAATGGATATCAACTATTGAATTCGATTTGATACGAAACGAATCCGATACAATAGAAATTGAAATGAACTATCAAATGGATATCAACTATTGGATATCACCTATCAAAATGAACTATCGAATTCGATTCAATTTGATATGATAAGAATCCGATACGATACAATACAAATCAATCCAAAATGAAACGAAATAGGAAACGAAACACAAAACTATATTAGTTCCTAAATTCCGAACACTAAATTACTTAAAAACATAACGAAATAAAACTAAACAAAACTAATTTTTCAGCCATGCATAACCCTATCAAATAATGCAATCTTTGTATGCCTTAATGCCAAAAAAATGTGCTGACGTTAATTGCCTTGAGTCTTAAAATCCTCTGTTAAACAAATCAATTTAAGGAAACGTATGTCAAGGTTGCCTAGGTTGAGTACCCTTAAACCTCAGGGGGGAGATTCGCTTTGGAAGACTATCCCTTTCTGTTTTTCCCATGTTGGCCTATAGTTATGGAGACTCACGCACAAAGATGTAGGAATCCTCTGGGAGTCCCTGGTGAACGTTAAAATAACCCAACTAAGAGAAACAAAGATCACATGTCAAGGAGGAAGATGATGCAGCCATCAAAGGAAGTCGGAGCTCTCATTTAAGTAGTCACTTAGTAAAACTTTATTTTAATGATCCAACTACCACATGTTACTGCATATGTTAAATGACACCTTTCATATGTTTTATTTCAAACAAAGATGATCATTTCCATGCCTGGAGTGTCCCTTTAAAATGACATATGTTGACAACTTTCCATTATCTACCTCCCGCTGTTTATGCGTCTGTTATGTTATTCAAAACATATAGTTCCCCGAATTGGCATATTTCATAGTTATTCACTGGTCACTTATCATGTTAATTCACGAAGAAGTGGGTTGACAGACACCAGTCAATATATTCAATGCAAAAATATTATCGGTATGGAAGCCAGTGTAAGATTTTCTTTCTTCTTTATTATCTTCTCCTTCTTAAAGTTAAAATTGGATTTAGGAAACTCAACTCAATGACTTCCACATGGAGAAGGACCCACCGATAATAGGGTACTGTGCTTTAGTGCTGGACTTAACGTGACCTATTGCTTGATAATTTTGTGTTTTAATATTCGAACGTGCGTCACTTTTAGAGGTGTGCAGCCACAAGAATGTGTTTAGTTTTTGAAATGAGACATGTTACTTTGTGTTTGTTTTTGGCTCTTCTCATTTAGCCCTTTTAAAGTAACTAGTGACAGTAAACATCCAAATAAGCTGTGTCATGAAGAAATACATGAGAGGTTTGTCACGAACTTCCAAATTGGTCCCCGAATTGCACTGGACGGTGAATTTCACCATTTGCTGCAAATTCAGGCAATTTGTCTTATCACTAAACTGTCACTTTGCCTAATACTGGCAAATTGACAGTAAACTACAGTGCAATTCGCCACAGTTCACTTACTACAAGTGAAGAATCATCACCTTTAGTGAAATGGGATGCTTTCTTAAATCTCATGGTGATAATCTGTGCCACTGGCACCACACGGTGGTGATGGCAAGTAAACAACCTCAATACAATCAAATAAAATACAATGCAAGTAAAATGGTGCAAATAGGATAAACCAATCTAGGATAAAACAAAGCAATGTGACATTTACAGTCTTATCCTGTATACTCCAGGTTGTAAAAGTCTTACTAATCAGTACAGGGAAGAATAAAAAATAAAAGCCCTACAGTATCTGGTATTTGTGGAGTCAGCTGCCTCTCCAGACCACTTGGTGGTATATCCCT
Source organism: Leptobrachium leishanense (assembly GCA_009667805.1). NCBI lineage: Eukaryota > Metazoa > Chordata > Amphibia > Anura > Megophryidae > Leptobrachium > Leptobrachium leishanense. The sequence goes on from CM019072.1 coordinate 99,402,889, forward strand.
TTTCTACCTTGTAAGTCAGTATAAAAGAAAGATGTGCTGGAGTTGGCGCTTCTTGTCCTGTTAGCGGTTCCTTCTGCTACACCCCGTGGCTCAGAAGTGTGGTTTCCTTACAAGGTTACCATCCTCCGTGTCCCTCAAAAAATAAAATGACTCTATGTGAGTCATTTTATATTTTGAGGGACATGGAGGATGGTAACCTTGTAAGGAAACCACACTTCTTAAATCTCATCCCTTTCTTTAACTTCCTCTCCTAATACCAAAATAAATTAAGCAAAGAAGTGATAACTCATATTCAGTGAGATGATAAAGTATTTTTTATCAGTTGCACTTGCAATTTCAAAGAACCAAGTAATCACAAAAGAGGATTATTCTCTATAATTAACATTAACGGCAGGTCATTAGGGTAAAAGGAAAATATTAGAAGAGCTCAGTTACACAACCGGTGTGATGAGGGAGACAATAAAATACGTGTTGGAAATCTGCAAATTAGGGAAAAATGAATTAGTCGTTGTTAGTGAGGGCCACGGGGGCCATTTGTGAATTTAGTTTAGGTTCACCGTAGGTTACGGGACTTTGATTTTGCACAGAAGGAAATCTGGGGGGGGGGGAGTCTTGCTTCTAGTCTACTTTGTTACTGGTCTGAATATCAACGTAGTATACATATTGATTAAATGTCAGCCACTGAAAACCCAGATTTATTTATTTATTTATTTATTTATTTATAAAGGATTTTACCAGGAAGGATACATTGAGATTTCTCTCGTTTTCAAGTATGTCCTGAGTTCAAGAACATTGAAGTGTTACAGTTACAGAAATACAAAGTAATACAATGCAAGATATTAAAAAACAACACAACTATACAGATTAACAGAAAATAAATATGTAGGAAATAGTCATTATTTTACATGTTTACAGGTGCATTCTGTATTGAGGTATGTTAGTAAGGAGCTCTTGAGTGACATAAGACTGGAAGATTTGATGGTGTCTGGGAGGTTATTCCATAATTGTGGTGCTCTGTAGGAAAATGAGGACCGAGCCACTGTCTTTTTGTATTGTGGTATAGCAAGTAAGGTGCTGGTCCTGGATCGGAGGTTATAGGATGAGGGAGCTGCTGGGGGAAGCAGTCTATTCAGATAGGGTGGCAGCTTCCCAGAAAAGCTCTTAAACACCAGGCTGGAAAGGTGAAGGGTGCGTCTAGATTCCAGCGATGGCCAGTTTAGCTCTTTTAACATGTCACAATGGTGGGTCATGTAGTTACATTGTAATGCAAAGCGGCAGAATGAGTTATACAATGTAGTAAGTTTCTGAAGATGTGTTTGCGGGGCGGCTGCGTACACTACATCTCTGTAATCAATAGCCGGCATAAGCATTTGTTGTACAATCTGCTTTCTTACCGCGGGGCTCAGGCAGGATTTGTTTCTGTACAGGGCACCTAGTTTGGAGTAAAGTTTAGATGAGAGTTTTTCGATGTGAGGGCCAAAGGATAGATTAGGGTCCAACCACATACCTAGATATTTGAGAGAAGTGACTGTGGTTAGCGTGCCATTTGATTTTGTCCCAACACATAAGTGGGGATTTTGCAATTTGTGCAGTTTAGGTTTTGTTCCAAAGAGCATCGTTACAGTTTTGTGCTGTGTCTCTTTGTAAACTACAGGACACTGCTTTTTCAGCTGGAGAATTAGTGTTAAAACACCAAAGGTTGAAGGGTGTACAACAAAGATTAATCCAGTTTTAAAGAGTCGCTGGGGCCCACCCCTTTTTCTCAAGCTTTTCCGAAAAGAGAATGGTTGGGTAGAGAATGTGAGACCCAAAGGAACACCTGTGTTGCTTTGTCATATTGAAATTTCCAATACACTACTTAAATAGGGGTGCCTGTTGAATGTATAGTATCATAGTATATGCAGCCACAAAATAAGGCACTGGAACAGAGAGTAATGTCAGTTGATCAGGAGTAGAGTAGATGAGAATTAGATTGTCAGGCGGCCCCATGAACCTATAAAGCAGCAGAAAAGACCACATGCCAAAATAATGCATCCCAACCAAGTGCACCAGGGTCCACAGGCATCTAGCTAACCGTATTCACATGTAGTAAAAAAGGAATCAGTCACGTCAGACAGAGAATGCAATGTCTTGGTCTTCTCTATGGACTTTTATAAAGCATCTTGATAGAGGTCTTTGGAGAAGACCAAAACATTAGATTTTTTTCAGTAAAACCTGGTTCACTGCATACCACGTATGATGTGGCTGGTTAAGTCTTTTGTTACATGTGACTCCCATGATTCTATAAATCAGCAGAGAACTATACACCAAAAAACCTCACCCCACCTAAACGCTCCACAGAGTTCACAGGGAGCCAGTAAACCATATCCACAAGTAGCAAAAGAAGGAATTGATCACATCAGATAGGGTATGCAGTAAACAGCAGCAAGGCTTATTGGAAAAAGCAAGTTTCGGTCCTCTCCAAGGACCTTTATCAAGCATATTGATAAAGGTCCTTGGAGAGGACTGAAACCTTTTGCCTCCTCAAATAAACCCTTCTCCTGTTTACTCTTCTGTGACTGGTTCCTTCTTTTGCTCTTCGTGGCTCTGATTAGTCTATGGGCAAGATGTTAATTTAGAATTAAGCCTCCGTGGATAATTCCGATGTATCATTGTGCCTTCAGTCACTGGTTGCAGACGGTATTGTGGCCAAAAGAAGCCAAACCAAATGCCAAGCATATACTGCTTTCTCAAATAATGGGATGAATAGGTAAAAGCAAGTCGTAGAAAATCTAGAAACAGCTCATACGTGTGTGCTTAATCAGCAGGGCAACCTAGGAGGCGTATTTTCACTTTGCCTCACACAAGCTAAGTGTGATCACAGAAACATATGGACGTCAAGTTGCAATCTGCAATAAAGCCTCTTATGATTGACACTCCAAAAACACCTGCTGCTCCGGAGTGTATGAAATGGTTTCTACAACAGAAACAAAAAATGTAATTACAGCTGTATTGTATTGTGATAGGGAAAATATGATTTATGGGGAAACTTTTATAAAACAGTACTGCAGCGCTCAAAAAATATTACTAGAGGGCGACTTCACAGAAATATTTAATTTGTAGTATGTCAACAAACACATTTTCTATAGAACAAGAGGAAGCTCGACTCATTCTTTATTTTATTGAGTTTAATGTTACTATAATTTTGTAGATTAACCACATCTTATCGAATAACTCACTCACAAAAAAGAACAATGGAAATGCAAATTATTTACTGTTTTTCCCGTTTATTTTTCAACCTGGATGTCGCTTGATCTGTTCCATAACAAAAATACATCAGACATCAGCATGTTTCCTTTAAGCAGAATTCGGGCTCTATTACATTCTTCGCGCAAATGTTAACGCGTGCGAAAAAATGCATTAGCGCGAGGGGCAAAACCCTTTGCGCAGAACGTCGTATTACAACATCCATGCAAAAAATGCGCGTTAACGTCTAGCACGGGTGAACCTGCACAAACCCTTTGCGAGTGTAATGTACTTTGCGTGTCCTATACTTAACATTGTGATGCAAATGTGTTTGTGCGCTGGTACACGGATGGTATTACAATCTATGCACAAATTTTAACGGACAACGTTTGCGCGCATTATTTTAACGTCTTTTAAAAGCTTAATGGCAAATCTGAATGTCCTGGCCGAACTCAAATACACCAGCCCGAAAAATAATACAGCAAAGTATAGCTACACATTCTACACATACCCAAACAATAAAATTGAGAAGTTGTGCGTGTTTTTATTATTGCTGCAGCATATATACTCAGATTGATTTTGACAGGCGCAAAAACTTAACGGGAGACAATTGTGGTTCTTTATTATGATTGGCTGAATCGCGTGATAAAACAGCCTGCACACCGATTTCTGCACGTAGCGTTAATGCGCGCCCGTTTTTTCGCGTCTTTTTTACGCGCGTTATTTTTTTGACGGATGAAAAAATGCGCTCGGATTGTAATACCAGCGTTAATTTACGCGCGTTAACGTTTAATGCTTCCTGCACAAATTAACGCGCTGCGTGGGCTTTTTTGTGCAAAGAATGTAATAGAGCCCTTAATGTTTTATTAAAAATAGTGTATTAGCCCCAGCTTAAATTTCTTTGATGTAAAATGGATAAAAAAAGGACTTTCAAAACAAAATTATGGCTCAATAAAATAAAATAAATTGCAGCTTACACAAAAGAACTTCTTCACTTGATTGCCCAGTAATTATAACATTGCACTGTTTTATGGCGGTGATTCCTAGAAGGACACATTTTCTAAATTAATGTATTGTTTACATAATATTATGATTTCATTTACTGAGGGGTTACAATTTAGGGGGTTTATTTTAATTTCTTTGATGTCTGAAAATATTGGTAAAAACAGCTTCAAAAAACATGTTGTGCACTACATACAGGGTTATTCAAAGAGCACCGATATTCCACAAGAATTTTTGTGCTCTTTCGTTTCGCTCCGAAGAGTCAAATTCACCGCAAGGTCTCCGAAGTGCATGAAAAAAACGCCCAACGCATCTGAAAAAACGCCGCAAAAATCACAGAATCGAGCAGGAAAAACCAACGCAAAACTGCTGAAAAAAACATTGAATTGAAAAGCGCAGAATGCATCTGAAAAAAGCCAACGACCTGCTAAACAGAGCACCGACCAGCCGCCGGAAAAAACTGAATGGGGTAAAAAAAAACATTTCAACTTTTAAATCGCGTTTGCAAAAAAACTACTGGATGAAAATGCCTGGAAACAATATATCAGGTCCTATGAACAATAATAAATAATACTAAAGTATGTTACAGGAACAAAAAATGCTATTTAACCCCTTAGTGACCGGGCAGTTTTACACAAATCCGTCCTTTAGCTGTTTTTACGTTTCTGCGCTGTTAGTGTTTAGGTCAAATTTATTCAACCCACACATATTATACACCGTTTTTCCCGCCATTAAATGGACTTTCATTATGATTATTTTCATCATATCCAATAATTTACTATAAAAACAAATAGGAAATATGATGAAAAAATGGTAAAAACACACTTTTTCGTAATTTAATCCCCAAAATCTACAACCACCAAAAAAAGACCCCGGCTGAATAGTTTCAAAATTTTGTCCCGAGAATAGAAATACCCAGTTTTTGCTTTTTAACCCCTTCACTGCTGAACCAGTTCACCTCTGTGCGCTGCGCTCATTCTGACTGTTTTGTGCTAATTATTTTTAGATGACAGCCTAGGTACTATTTAACTAAACCCCCTAAGACAAAAAAAATAAAAAATAAAAATATATATATATATATTTTTTTTTTTTTAATTTTTTTTTATTTATTTAGTTTAATTTTATTTTTACACCAAACCTGGTCATGTTTGGTATCATTGGAAAGGCCTTTCCAATTATGTCAAATATGACCCTCTAGCTGCCACAGATCGGGAGATGGGGGATCCAAAGGATCCTCTATCTCCACATGGCAGCTAGGGGGTTAACTGGCCCACTGACATACTCACACATATGGTGAGGATGTCAGTGGGTGGTGGGTGACCTGGAGGCTTGCCTGACATCCAAGATGTCAGCCCCTCCAGGTTTGAATCACGATTTGGTGAAAATTTGTACCGAATCGCGATCCAGCAGCAAAACAGTTAATTCTGTACACCGCTGAAAAGTGGGGACTCTTCCATTTCCAGTGGTTCAACTTGCATTGCTGTACCTTAAACGATTGGGGAGATAGAGGGCTCCAAAGGAGCCCACCCTCCCCTCCCTGATTTCTCACCACTGGCGCCGGCCGATGACGTCATCACGCAGCGTGATGACGTCATCGAATCGGCCGGCCCCCAGGAAATGCCAAGACAAGCTTCAAGCTTGCCATAGACATCGTGGGAACCGGCAAGGAAGGTGAGTATCGGTGGGAGGGAGGTTAGAAGCCCGCTGACGTACTATGTCTAAGGGAGACCCGTGGGCAGGACGTACATAGCACGTTAGCGGTTCGGGAAGGGGTTAAAAAAGAAAATTGCAAAATAAATTTTGCTGAAAATATTCCCGAAAAATGCCTTAAAAAATCCTGAAAAATAAATAAGAGCTTTTTGCTGCAAATTAAAAGAATAAACGGTTTAATAAATATGTTTTAAAACCGTGAAATTCCCTGTTCGGTGCAATTTCAGAGCCAATTCGATTATTTTTGAATAACCCCTATTACGGGTTAGAAAGGTGTAGGTGGTGCTTGCATGTACTCAAAACCCAAGCTCTCAATATAGGATGACAAAAGACTATCCATGTCAGAAAACGTAAGTCCTACAGACCTATTTAGAATAAAAGCCGCTGTGGTATTTAAATCTATACAACATGTCTGAACACAGCTTAGGCTAGGGTCAGAGTGCGCAGTGCAAACGCGCGTGCAGCCGCACTTTATCACCGCCGTAGTAGCAGCAAATGACATCCAATGACGGGTAATATACGAAGTACGGCCGCACGAAAGTTCGGCCGCGCAACGCAAGCGGCAAACAAACGCATTTTTTCGAGAACGTGATACCGCTAGTACTGACGTACAGAGTGCGCTGCGTCCGCTAGCAGCGTGTGTGCGTGATTAGGAGACGTCAGACGCTGCTAATGTCCAGCCAACATCACGTCCAGACGCAAAAATGGTTTTATTGATGATCCGTACAAAATCACGGACAGAAATGCGCATCGTATGACCGCTATCGCGTATTCCGTGAAAAAATACGTCCATTCTTTTGAATGCACTTTTTCACGGACGACGCAAAAAATGCGTTCGTCTGACCCTAGCCTTAACCGGAGGCCACTCTTATAGTGCATGAGAATTTTTTTGGAGCTTTTCACATGGACAAGCTCAACACTTACCGGCATAAAAAAATGCTTTTTCAAATATTTTTATGCATTTTTCAACCATATATTGCGACTCTAGTCCCATCCTGTAGTATTAAAATAAATCTCACAACTTGGTTCATGTCCCGCACCGTCACAGTTAATCCCCCTTTATAACATTAACACGTCTATACCTTTTGACCTTGATGCAGTCCAACCTTTGAATGGTATTTACACCGCCTGGCCAAAAAAAGTCAAACACAGTAATATTTTCTTGGAACGCCTTTTGCTTTGAATCCGGCACGCTTTTCCCATGGCATCATTTGGATAAACTCGTACAATGCCACAGCAGAATAATCAAAATAAATGCATAAACAAACAAAACAAAAAAATAAATAGAAAAATAATAATATTTTAAAAAAGTAATCCTCAGTGTCAGATTGCTGCATATTTCTCATATGTCTGCATGAAATCACACCTGTTTGATCTCACTCTTCTGGTGTAAAAAATGGCCTTTCATCTACTCATTAAAAACACTAATTTGACTGTAGCTGGTCTCAACACCGGCAGTCTGCTGTATTACACAACTGAGGAAAGTAATTAAAGATTCCTGGTTTAGCGTTACTCATACCTGAAAATGTTCCACCCCTTGGACTGTGACTGAAAACCTCTGTACATGATTTGCATGTATTCTCTATTGGTTTTCATGATTTGTGATGTCTTCTGTACAGACACTGTCAGGGTTATTCAAAGAGATCTGAATGGCTCCCGAAAGGCTGAAAATCAACGTTCGGTTACCTTTCTTGGCCATTCGGCTATCCAGAGAGCAGGCAATTCGCCAATTCCTGCCGAATTGCCTGCACATACAGTGCCTGTTCGAGGGCAGTGAATCCCCATAGAGAAGCAATGCTTCGTCTATTCAGCGAACACAAACCAGCAGTGAAAAGTTGCCGAATTGCCCTGCCATTCGGTGGTTTAATTCGGCAGGTTTATTCAGGCGAATCCCATAGGCTTGAATGTTAAAAATATTCCCGTTTTAATACAATATCTAATAAACCGTTAACAAAAACCATACAAACAGGCAGCGCGTCTTCACGTTCTCAAGGGAAATAAACACAGGGAGGAATGGAGGGAGAGGTATATACGTTGGTAAAGTGATCACGGAATACCAGATAGGTTAACCGCTGAACCATATGGCATATACAGTCAATGATACATACATTGATGAATGGTGGAAAAAAGTTCTGTGAAGGAAAATGATTGTCTATATGTAGAGGTTCTTTCTTCTTTCTGAAGATATGTATTCAGCTGGTAAAGTGGATACCTCAAAAGGAGAAAAAGACGTAGAAAAAACGTAGTGCAACACTGTATGTTCACCATAAACAATATACATATATTGTAAAGAGATAGCAGAAAAAAAGACTCACATTCTTCGAGAGCTTCCAGCCCTCATATGTTCGCTTTCCAGGTTGTTAATAGGCCAACTGGTTTGCCTGCAGACTCACAATTCAAAGCTCCATAAGTCGCATTGGATCACCTCCGGCACCTCAGTATTGAAGGAAGAGGCAGCATTATTTTTTATTTTTTTTAAATATTTTTTATTTATCCCAAAGGGATCAATCTAGTGGATTAAAATAAACAGAGGGAAACCAGAGGCTAAACGCGTTTCGCGCCACTAAGGGGGCTTCTTCAGTAGCAGGTATAGTGAAAAGGAAATGAAAAAGGACATTACCGTCCTCCTCGGGAACCCAGTTAATATAGCATAGGACATGGAGTAAAAACACCTGTCTTTGGAGTCCAATCACGGGGTTTCCGGTGCACACTGAAGATGTCATAAGGAAGTGGAGGCTGCAGGCACTCAGTGTGTCCCGGAAGTTGGCACTGGAGGTCGCTGGGTCTCACAATCTCTCCATTGGTGACTCATTTTTCCTCCTTCGAACGGACATCAATCGTGAAGGGTGGCTCCCTCCTCAAATCGGACAGGCAGTGCAACTAGAATTATGTGGATTGAGGGAACCGGACCTTCTAAGTACAAATATAGTGGGTCCATGTGTATATATAACATAAAAAAACTACATTTGTTTTCTTAAAAAGCATGACATTCGAATAAATAAAAAGTATGAAATAAAACAAGGAAATAGAAATATGTACTCTAAAAAACTCTTATGTATAACTGATAAACAGACGTATATTGGCTATTGTGTTGGGACAAGATCCACAAAAGCCAAAATATTGCTATGGACACAAACTCTGTACATTCGTATTATAACTGCAGTAGACAGAATTCCCAATGCAGTCACTAATCTAGCTGCAATAACTGATAATGCGATAAAATTTATTTTTTCAATAAAACACTCTAGGTGCGGTACCTCTCCATATTTATAGAGGGGGCCTGACACTAGGGGAACGGGCATCTCCTAACTCAGCTACAGGACTACCACAAAGAAGGGGAAGAAAGAGGAGATAAGGCAGAACCAGGGAGAGAAAAGTTTGGAATCCACTGCTGTGGCAAACCTATAAGAAATGGCAAAGTTCGAAGTCGGAATTTAGTCCATTGGGGATCAAAGTATTAAAATGAAAAATAAGTCTCATCTCCTCCTGATTGATTTTTTTGAATAAAATCTTCCCCTCGCCAATTCTTCGTTATCTTTTTCAAAATATAAAAATCCATGCCAGTGGGTGACCCTTCATGATGTTCTTAAAATGAGCTGAAACCGTATGGTTCTCAAATTGTTTTCTAATGTTGCGCACATGTTCCATAACTCTAATGTGTATAGGTCTGATGGTTCTCCCTATATATACTTTATGGCATGGGCATACCAGAGCATAAACAACATTATTAGATTGGCAACTAGTAACACCTCTAAGTTTAAAACTAACAGTATGTGGGAAATGAGTAATGACCTTCCTTTTCAAATTTAGGTTCCTACATGCATTGCAAGAGCCACACCTGTAGAAACCTTCCTTAATTTTGAAGAAATTACCATTTTTTTCCTTTTGACATAGATGACTTTTAACAATATTTTGTTTGATATTTTTAGCCCCCCTATTAATAATCCTAGGTTTGTCTCCCAGAATTTCCATAAGTGCAGGATCCTGAAGCAGAATAGACCAATATTTCCTAAAGATTTGGTTGATCTGCCTGGACTGACAATTAAAATTATAAATCAGGGGACCCGGAAGAAATATTATCCAGAGCAAGAAGTCGTGATTTATATTGTATTAGGTCTTTTCTTTCCTTCTTTCTTATTTAATCCCGACCTCTTGCTCTGGATAATATTTCTTCCGGGGTCCCCCTCAAGAAACATCATGAAGGGTCACCCACTGGCATGGATTTTTATATTTTGACAAAGATAACGAAGAATTGGCGAGGGGAAGATTTTATTAAAAAAATCAATCAGGAGGAGATGAGACTTATTTTTCATTTTAATACTTTGATCCTCAATGGACTAAATTCCGACTTCGAACTTTGCCATTTCTTATAGGTTTATGCCACAGCAGTGGATTCCAAACTTTTCTCTCCCTGGTTCTGCCTTATCTCCTCTTTCCTTCCCCTTCTTTGTGGTAGTCCTGTAGCTGAGTTAGGAGATGCCCGTTCCCCTAGTGTCAGGCCCCCTCTATAAATATGGAGAGGTACCGCACCCTAGAGTGTTTTATTGAAAAAATCTATTTTATCGCATTATCAGTTATTGCAGCTAGATTAGTGACTGCATTGGGAATTCTGTCTACTGCAGTTATAATACGAATGTACAGAGTTTGTGTCCATAGCAATATTTTGGCTTTTGTGGATCTTGTCCCAACACAATAGCCAATATTGGTCTGTTTATCAGTTATACATAAGAGTTTTTTTAGAGTACATATTTCTATTTCCTTGTTTTATTTCATACTTTTTATTTATTCGAATGTCATGCTTTTTAAGAAAACAAATGTAGTTTTTTTATGTTATATATACACATGGACGGACCCACTATATTTGTACTTAGAAGGTCCGGTTCCCTCAATCCACATAATTCTAGTTGCACTGCCTGTCCGATTTGAGGAGGGAGCCACCCTTCACGATTGATGTCCGTTCGAAGGAGGAAAAATGAGTCACCAATGGAGAGATCGTGAGACCCAGCGACCTCCAGTGCCAACTTCCGGGACACACTGAGTGTCTGCAGCCTCCACTTCCTTATGACATCGTCAGTGTGCGCCGGAAACCCCGTGATTGGACTCCAAAGACAGGTGTTTTTACTCCATGTCCCATGCTATATTAACTGGGTTCCCGAGGAGGACGGTAATGTCCTTTTTCATTTCCTTTTCACTATACCTGCTACTGAAGAAGCGCCCTTAGCGGCGCAAAACGCGTTTAGCCTCTGGTTTCCCTCTGTTTATTTTAATCCACTAGATTGATCCCTTTGGGATAAATAAAAAATATTTAAAAAAATATATATATATATTTTTAAATAAAAAATATTTTTATTCCATATTGGTTTACTTTTCTGGTGGTTGCTGCCTCTTCCTTCAATACTGAGGTGCCGGAGGTGATCCAATGCGACTTATGGAGCTTTGAATTGTGAGTCTGCAGGCAAACCGGTTGGCCTATTAACAACCTGGAAAGCGAACATATGAGGGCTGGAAGCTCTCGAAGAATGTGAGTCTTTTTTTCTGCTATCTCTTTACAATATATGTATATTGTTTATGGTGAACATACAGTGTTGCACTACGTTTTTTCTACGTCTTTTTCTCCTTTTGAGGTATCCACTCTACCAGCTGAATACATATCTTCAGACAGAAGAAAGAACCTCTACATATAGACAATCATTTTCCTTCACAGAACTTTTTTCCACCATTCATCAATGTATGTATCATTGACTGTATATGCCATATGGTTTAGCGGTTAACCTATCTGGAGTTCCGTGATCACTTTACCAACGTATATACCTCTCCCTCCATTCCTCCCTGTGTTTATTTCCCTTGAGAACGTGAAGACGCGCTGCCTGTTTGTATGGTTTCTGTTTATGGTCAATCGGTGATATTGGGAAGATATCTCCATCAGGCTTCTATAGCGATCTTCATAGATCTCCTCCCCTACTGTCTCTTTCATTTAATAAACCGTTGATTATAATATTCTGCAGTAAAAAGTCTGTTTATTTATAGATATTTTAGGACCTCTTAGGCATTTTTTGGGATTTTCTTCCGGTTTTTTTTTTTAAATCGTTTTCTTCTGTAACATCCCTTTTTATTATCATTCATTGGATCATATGTGAATTTCAGACATTTTCGCTCAGTAGTTTCTTTGCAAACAGCGTTTCAATTTTCAAACATTCAAGCGTACTGTTTTTTTGTTTTCTTCACCTCCTTCGTCTGCGGTGTCGGGTTTCCCGGTGGCTGCTCTGCTCTGGATCGGCTCCTGTTCGGGTTTCTCCGGCGTCTTCGGTGGGTTAATCCAGATGTTTTTGCAGGTTTTGGTGTACCTTCGCCCTCGTTTTGCGGTGAGTTTTGGCGGCTTTTTCCTGCATTACGGCGGCCCTGTGGTGCTTGCTGAATACACTGCAGGGTCGCTGAAATGGGATCGCCAAATTGCATCGAATTGAGGAGAAAGAAAAGTCACTGAACGTGCGGTGACTTTTCGATTCTCTTTGAATAACCCAGTATATTTTTTTGGTTGTTTTCTTTTTTCTTAACTGTGATAATTATTAACCTCCCACTATCAGGAATCCCGGTATTGTCAACAAGAAAATCTGTAATACTTTGTTCTCAAAATAATTAGTTGTGTGACTAAGTAATGGCGCTTCCCCCGTACAGCCCACCAAACAGGCTGAAAATCTTTTTTAGACATATTGCTTTGAAATCCCACACGACTTCTTCCCAAGATAATATTTAACAAATATTAGTAATGTGAAGAAAATTTGAGAAAAAGGTTGTGATGTGTTCCTTTAAAAACAAAATAGGCTCAGAATATAAATTACCGTAGATACTCGAGTATAGCACCACCCGAATATAACGCGATGGATAGAGATTTATAATGAAAATGAGAGAATACTCAAGACTCGAATATAACGCGAGAAGCAAAATTTTACTGTACCGTTAAATAATTAAAATCCTTCCAGGTTCTCTTAACACAGTCAGGCGACCTCTCAGGCTGGGGTGCTCTGCTCTAGAATGATTGCAGTTGTTACTAAGTATGAAGCCGCCAGCCACCCGTCTTCTTTACTAGCGATTAGATGGCCGGCAGAGGCGAGCGAGGTGAATGAATGGCTTAGACCGAGCGTGCCCTCTAGACGTGATGGATCCCACCTCTCCCGAATCCGGGAGCTCCTGAAGTGTTTGCAAGCATCAGGGAGTCCGCATCCCCTCCGGCGAGACTACCGAAACTTCCGGGAGACTTGGGATCCAGAGCAAGTTTTTGTTTTCTTACATGCGATGCAGATGTCTCGAATATAACGCGACAACTCCAATTTTAAGGTAAATTTTTGTCTCTAAAATCTAGCATTATACTCGAGTATCTACAGTGAGAGGAAAAAGAAAAAGCTCTGGTCCATCAGATTCAATCTTTCCTATATTAAATAAAATATAACATAAGGATAAATACATAAATAAATAAAATATATCCAATAACCTCTTTACCAAGTGATTTGCCAGAAATCCACTATCAGGAATCAATCATTTTTAAAAAAAAAAAAAATCCCTTTGCATTAATAATACAGTAAAACATCATTCGGAAAATTCTCAATGTGTGTTTCACTATAGATAAGCCCTAGGTGACAGGCATACATCGACATCTGCTGGCCACAAGGGGTACTGCAACTGGGGTTTCGTGCTGAATCTGCTGGGGATTCGTGTTCTAAACACAGATATCCAGGTTTCAAGTAGTGTTTCCCAGGGTTTTAACTCCTCAGGTGCTATTCCTGAGGTACTAACATATTTGGGGCATAGTCTGGAGACCAATAGCAAACAAATTTAATTTGCATTTATACACCATAGCTCTAGATCGTGTATACTCGATTTCAGGCCTGTGATTCAGCTGCCACGGATCGTGTAAAAACAATCACGGTAGTGAAAGCATGTATCGTATTTTGTCAGATATATATTTTTATTTAGGACCTAAAAGGACATTTCCCAAGTCACCATGACCACATGTTTCTGCAAGCTGAGGTCATGAACCAAATAATTCCTCTGACCTCTGCACAGAAATAGTTAAAGCTACAATGTTTATATTCAGTGGAGCAGAAATGTAAAATAATTCCAGGAGCTGTGTGCAAGAAGAAATTGCAAAAAAAATTCCCGTTTACAAAAATCCAGGAAAAGTACATTTCAAGCTTACGTCGATTGCAAAATACACGGCTGCAGAGGGTGTCATAAAATGCATACCGAAAGGATAGTGTAGGACTAAAACGGGTAGGGAGGAGAAGATGGGTTAAGCATTGATGCTTCCTGATTCCCACTGCACCTCTATCACATTTTAACTCTTTGTTTCCTTTTTAAAACTCATGCTGTTCTGCCTCTGAGCTCTGCCAGTATGTCACAAGATGACATGAGGAATACTGGATGCTCATGCAAGCATCCAGCCAAACCAGGGGCGCTCAGTGCCGAGTCCCAAAGGTACCGAAGAAAGGAATCAGAGCACTAAGGTTCAAGGCAGGACTAAGGCTCTCATCAGACGAGCACATGTTTTGCATCTGTCTGACCGCACTGTTTGCTGTCCGTTGTAGCTTTTCAAAGGAGTCAAAAGAGAACAATACACGAAGCACGTGCGCACTTTTTCACGCGCGCGCAACGCATGTTGCAACTGATGCCAAAATGGCATCAACGTGAAAAGCTAGACGGACGTAGAGAAACAACTGCATACAGGTTTTTTTCTTTTTCTCAACATCAGTCAAAATTAACTGATACAATGTAACCACAATCTCATCAGTTAAAAAGTACGTCCTTTACTGTGAGCAGTCAGTGCGCTCGTCTGACCCCAGCCTGAATCCCTGCATTCCACACAAGGGTTGGATTGGATGGAAATATTACATGGAAGCTTTTTCCATCAATGGTTTTTTTCTCCCCTGATGGCACAGCGGGCATATTCCAAGATGGCAACGCCAGGAGTCATCGGGCTCAAATTGTGCAAGAGTGGTTCAGGGAGCATGAGACATCATTTTCACACATGGATTGGCCACCGCACAGTCCAGACCTTAACCCCATTGAGGTTAATCTTTGGGATAATGTGCTGGAGAAGAATTTACGCAGCGCTGCGACTCTCCCATCATCAATACAAGATCTTGGCCACAAATTAATGTGACTCTGGATATAAATAAATGCTGTGACATTACATGAGCTTATTGACACGATGCCACGGCGAATGCGTGCCGTAATCACAGCAAACGGCGACATAACCAAATATTACAGCGTGTGGCTTTTTTGGCCAGGTAGTGTATTTTTGTTTCTTCATCAAAAATGTCAGGAATGAAAACGAAACAACCATTGTTACTTCTCCCGTACAGAGAGGACTATGTAAGCCCATTTCTTTGCATTTCGGTGATTCCACTTTGCTGAAAATACGGTGAATTTACTATTAACGAATGGTCACCATATTTTGCCGAATTTGGATTCCCTGAAGCAGTTATCGGATGTTGGCGAGAACCCACCGAATTGCACTGAATTAACCTCTGAATTGAGTCGAATTGGCATCGCTGATTTCTACCGAACTGCAAAAAAAAAAAAAAGACGTCCGTATTTTCCTAATAGGAGTTGCAATCAGTAAACATTTCTCTATATAATAAAGAGGTCAGCTACAAAATTAAAAAAAAAGTCTTTTAAAAAATAGGAAAAACGAACATGTTGGCTAAAGAATTAGAAAAATACAAAAAGTCGTTCTAAAAAATACAAAATAAAAAAGGGTTTTGCAAAAAATGAAAAAAATAAACTAGCTTTAAAAAATAAAATAAAAAATATATTACATTTTTACATTGAAACCTACAGGATTCGCCTGTTGAAACATGTCAAATTAAAACACTGAAAATCAGGTCATTTTGCCTGAATTTCAGTACAAATCGGTGTTCTGTGAATAGAAAACACAATAGTCTTCTATGGGGCAATTTCGGGACCATCGAATTGCGGCGAATGACACTGCAGTTTGCTGTCAAATCGCCAATATTTGGCGAACTGACAGCTTAGTGAATTGAGGAATTGGCCAGAAATGGTGCAATTCGGGGCCAATTCAGAGGTTAGCGGATATCCTCCTAAGTTTATGAGTTGTTTAACGGGAAATACCTCCAAGTCAAACTTTGTCCTTTCGTCCAATCAAAAGTCTTTATTGCTTTGTTTTTGGATCTTAAGATATTTATTAAATGTAAACATATGCAAACCAGAGGCTATTTATTAAGAAGTAATGATGGGAGATATGCCTTAGTTTTTTTTCCCCTTATATACAGTATATATATAAATATACAGTGGTGCCTCGGTTCACGAGCACCCCTGTTCACGAACAATTCAGTTCGCTACCAGGAAGTTCGTCAACATTTTACCTCCGTTCACGAACTCCGCCTCGGATTATGAACACGGATTGCAGTCGCAGACAGGGCTACTGTGAAGCTTTTTTTGTGTGCTTTGTAGCACAGTACTGTTCAGTATTACTGTATTAAATCCAGCATGGCTCCCAAGAAAGTGCAGAACGAGCATGGTGGGAAAAGAAAGCGCAGAGAGGGGACGAGAACGTGCAGAGTGTTAATGAATGTGATGAGGATGTGCAGAGCGTTATTGAAGGTGACGAGGATGTGCAGAGCGTTATTGAAGGTGTCGAGGATGTGCAGAGCATTATTGAAGGTGATGAGGATGTGCAGAGCGTTATTGAAAGTGACGAGGATGTGCAGAGCGTTATTGAAGGTGACGAGGATGTGCAGAACATTATTGAAGGTGACGAGGATGTGCAGAGCATTTTTGAAGGTGACTAGGATGTGCAGAGCATTATTGAAGGTGACGAGGATGTGCAGAGCATTATTGAAGGTGATGAGGATGTGCAGAGCATTATTGAAGGTGACGAGGATGTGCAGAGCGGTATTGAAGGTGACAAGGATGTGCAGAGCATTATTGAAGGTGAGAAGGATGTGCAGAGCGTTATTGAAAGTGACGAGGATGTGCAGAGTTCTATTGAAGGTGACGAGGATGTGCAGAGCGTTATTGAAGGTGACTAGGATGTGCAGAGCATTATTGAAGGTGACAAGGATGTGCAGAGCATTATTGAAGGTGACTAGGATGTGCAGAGCGTTATTGAAGGTGTCTAGGATGTGCAGCGCATTATTGAAGGTGACTAGGATGTGCAGAGCATTATTGAAGGTGTCTAGGATGTGCAGAGCATTATTGAAGGTGACTTGGATGTGCAGAGCATTATTGAAGGTGACTAGGATGTGCAGAGCATTAGTGAAGGTGTCTAGGATGTGCAGAGCATTATTGAAGGTGACTAGGATGTGCAGAGCGTTATTGAAGGTGACAAGGATGTGCAGAGAAAGAATGGTGTTAAAAGGAAAGTGCAGCGCAATAAAGAGGGTAACAAGAAAGTGCAGAGCAAGAATGGTAACAAGCAGGTTTCAAAGCATATTTTTGTGGTTCCATTTTTTTTCCCATATGGTTCAGAACGGATTAACCTGATTAACATTGAACCCTATGGGAAAATGTGATTCGGTTCACGACTAAAAATCGGTTTGCGGCCATGTTCGTAGGGGTCAGAACGGATTAACCTGATTTACATTGAACCCTATGGGAAAATGTGATTCGGTTCACGACCAATTCGGTTCGCGGCCAGAGTCGTGGAACCAATTAAGTTCGTGAACCGAGGTACCACTGTATATATATAGTCACGGCTGATCTACTGCTGACGTGGGTTCAATAAGCCTGTAACAGCTGCACAGGAGTGGCTGACATGTTGCATATACCTGATCTTTGCTAAAAAAAAAAACATCTAGTATAGCATGGCACTGGTAAGAGGGTTCTGTGTTAAAACAGACTCAGGATGCAAAAAAATTAGAAATTGCAAACGTCATTTGCATGTCTTACCCAGAGTTCCTTGCTGCATATGGGGAATGTAGCACATGAGCTCTGTGAAGCAGTTCTCTGAATTGCTGAGATGTGTAAATGACTTCTGCAATAATAAACTTTATTACTTGCCGTGTGGAGGCTTTTAATCTAATTTTTTTGCCCTTCACCATAACTTAAATGGTATATAAATATATATATATTTTTCTTTTTTTTCTTTTTTTTCTTTCTCTTTATCAAATGATTTGTGTATGTTCAGGAGGAACGAGGAGCAAATGCATCTTTTCAATCCCTGGGAATTACAACGCGAGGTAAGCTTTTTGAGCACGACAGTAGATTAGCAATGTGTGTGCTGGGTTCTACTTGACATTCGCTGGAAAAGCACCAGTTTTCTTTCATTTCTCTCACATAACTGCATGAACTTCAATCACCCTCTGGGTGATTTCCGCAAAACAGACTTGAACACGGTTTAATTTTATTCAAATAGCATTTGGCAAATTTAAACATCCTCGGGTTTGCGAAGCTTAGATTCATTTCACATCACAAGAGGCTCCATGGAGCTTCTCCTTATTTATGTCACCAGAGCTTTTGAACAATAACTCGGATCGTACATTTGAATGCTTAAGATCATTTTCAATAGGTTTGGCAATGCATCAATCCATGTCGTATTGGAGAATTTCTCTCATTATCCCTATTTATTGGGAGTATATCAATGTATGCAGAGGAAATACCGGTAGAACTTTGTTCCACCAAAATCAAACAAGGCGCACAGATGCAAACCATCCAGTGGTGGCTCTAGGGTCAAGTCAAGCTCAGATATGAGACCTTTCTTGCTGTGCACAAAATGTGGACATTAACACACTGCATTTGAATGAAGAAGGCCAAATCACCTCTCTTGGGAGGCAAGAGTGTGTGAATGAAGGAGCGTATTTGCGTGGATTGTCAGTGCATTGGATTTCTACACAAATGCTATCAATTGAGGCCCCGGTGGGAGGAAGGACTTAGGCAGCCGCCTATGTTGCCTGATTATAGAGGCGCCTCCGCTTCCAAATTAGGGAACTAGATCTCTGTCCCCATTCCCACCCAGATGTCTCTGAACTACAATTCCCATGGCCATCTCTTGCATTCGAAGAGTTCTGGAAATTGTAGGCCAACAGCATCTGAAGCACCAGAATTTGAGAGCCCCGTCCTAGAGCAACCCTAGAAGATGCAATGCACAGGTGTCATGTATCAAGAATGTATCGAAGGTACCTGCCTGCCTCACAAATATGTGCATTTGGAAATATAAAACTGTCAGAAATATAGTTAAAATGCTTTTTTGACATTTTTTACGTCAATAAACCCTTTAGCATTTCATGCAGTAATCTGTGCCATTTAACCGCTTCACTGCCAAGTCCTTTTTTGATGTAAAATACATCAGTGTAATATTTAATTGCAAAAGCAGTGATGCTCTGCAGGGTAAGTGATGCTTCCAGCTCACAATGGCTTGTGACCACAAGGGGACTGGTGGCTCCAGCCTAATATCCTGTGGCTCTCAGTGCAGGAAGGCTTTGATCTAGCTAGTTCCCAAAGGTCTCAAAGCCCTGAAACCTATGCTTAGGATTTCCCAAGCTGAGGGTTTGGGTGGGACTAGGCCCTATCATTTGCATAGAGAAAACAGGTCTCTGAGCCCCCTTTAGAGGAGGTAGAGGTATCTCACAGCAGTGTGATCGCTCAGAAAAATCTGATAACACGGTGTAGTGTGTTTTATTAAAGGCATAATCTTGTTCCAAAACATGGTAGCACTTCCATTTTTCTTCCCATTGACACTTAATTTAGTTATTCCATGGGCAGCAGTAACAAATCTACTTGCACAAGAAAATAGGAATCCCCCCCCAAAAAATAGGAACCCCACCCCCAAGCAACTGGAGAAAGGAAGCATGTGTTTGACTCATGGAAATCATACACAGGATTTTTAGATGATGAAACGCCGCTAACTACCAAGAAAATAAAAGGGGGTTCATGTTTACCGAATGATGCTGTTGATAAATATTCAAGCTGCTACATTTCCTCAACCAGCAAGAAAATATCTGCTCAATTTTATAGTCTGTTCTTGCCATAGTCTGTCATAGAACATTCTGGCTTTGAAATGTCAACAGGCAAAGCATGCAAGCTGTTTGTTTGAGCCTCCAAAATTAAATAAATAAGTGCAAATTCCACGAGGCTCATGGCTTAAATGTAACATTTGCATTTACCGAATTATTATTATTATGCATTGCTGATTTTGTATGTACGTATATGACCATATATGCATATATTACCAATAGTCATACATTTGTGCAAGTGATTACAAAAAGAAGAGGAAACAAGAAAGCAAAACATAAAAAAAATCAAAGTGGTCTGCATCCATGAGTGTAGAAAGCCTGCAGAGCTAAGTAAGAGGTATGAGTGATTAACCCCTTTGCTACCAAGTGATTTAAATAAAACACTTTATTATATTATATTTAGGAAAATACTCAATGTATTCCTTATTGTAATAATAATATAATAACCTATATGTCAGGCAGATGTCGCCATCTGCTGGCAAAAACATTTACTGCAGTTCTGAGCTCCATGCAGGATCAGCCGGTTAAAAGTCCACTAGAGACATTCCCCAGCTGGTTTTAAAAAAGTGTTGCCAACTCGGGCATCATGCCCACTAGGCTAAACATTTTGGAGGCACCTTCTGGAGCCCAAATGCAAACACAATTAATTTGCAGCAAACAAATTTAATTTGCAATCATACATCATAGCTCCAGATCGTGTTCACAGGATCTCAGGCTGCTGTGTCTGTTACTGCTGATCATGTACACACGGTCAGGGTAGTGAACGGGGTAATGGGCTACAATTTCCTGGCCACTGGTTTACATTTTAAACCAATGCTGTCAAATGTGTCCATCATCAGAGTTTTGCTTTCATGTGTCATGATAGCCGAGTCTATTGCTGTTGTTCCCCAAGGTTCAGAGCCCGAGCACATGATTCATGATATGCCTGCTTGTTGCCCTGTTACAGGCGATGCCCGACCATGTCATTCCATTGGCCTGTTTGAAGTGGAATGTTCCGTATGTGCCAATATTTATATTATGATATTTATAGCGACCCTGGCTTTGTGTAAATCCGCATTCGTACTTTCTGGTGCATTTGGATAGCGCCATCCGATGGGGCTTCTTTTACACCTATTTAAGCCTTCAGTCCTCCACAGTACCTATCCCTATCGTGGTTCTTTCTCTTGACACTTTAGTACATTTTCCTTCTAGTTGTCTGTCTGGCTTATTGACCTCGTCTTGTATTTTGACTATCTCAGATCTCTGATGCCCTTTGACCTTGGTTTGGTTCCTGCCTATTCTTCGTCTGTGGATCCCTATGACTTGGTCTGGTTTCTCTTATTACTCTTGTGTGTTTTCTTTGTAGTCCAGCACCATGGTCGTTTTTAAGGATTGGTAACTTTTTGTGTTCTATTGTTTCTCCTTTTTTCTGTTTTACACTTACCCTCTGTTCTTTTATTATTTATCTGGCCTTTACAAGGACTGGTGTTAAACTGCCATTATCTGCGTGTTGGGTCATCCATCATGACCATGACATTTGGTTTTGTCTGTGACTTGTTCGTCATTAAGAGCATAGAAATCAGTACTCGCCAGCAGTTCTTAGTTGCCGTACCAGAACCTCTTCCTAAAACAGAGCTTTGGCCAAAACCTGAAATTCAAATATGTAAAAAAGGATGCAAATACGGTAAAAACTGGCCACATTGCCAACTCCAAAGTGTTCAGTGCTCTCCTCGGCTCCTTAAGATAAATGCACACTTTAGCATGAACCATAGATGACTCTCATTGTGCCCTTACCAACCCATAGTGAATCATGGCCATTTGTCTCTTGTCTCTAGAATAAAGTGTGAAATGGTTCATCCTATTAATTATATCCTGGAAGATGTTGAGATGTTGTGTAACAATGAAAAAACTTTTTTTAGGACTTTTCCAGAAGCGCCTCACAGATGTTTCGCAGAGGTCTACCAAATGATCCTCTTAATATGCTGTCTCCAGTAGGATACCCATATCTCCCACCCATTGTGAAGGGTATGGCAAGGATTGCATGGTTTCCCTTTGTGAGTATAATTACCCATACATCCAGGAAGTATAAGTATACATTGACAAGGAGTGCTGCAGAAAGAATTTAATTTGGGATCTCAGCACTTGGATCATGCATTTCATTTTATTAAAATACAAATACACCTTCACTACCGTAATCGCGTTTGCATTATCAGCGGTAGCCGACACATTGGACCGAGATCATGTTAAAACGATCTGGAGCAATGTTGTATACATGGAACAGCCTTCCAGTTGAAGTGGTAGAGGCCAAAACAGTGATTGAATTTAAGCAGGCATGGGATAGGCATAAGGCTATCCTAAACAAAAGATAAATCCAGGTAAAGTATCCATGTAATTGGGCAGACTAGATGGGCCGAAAGGTTCTTATCTGCTGACATTTGTTTTTTCTATGTATCATTGTGAAATAAATTAATTTGTTGAAAAATAATTTAGTTTTCAGTTGGGTTCCATAAGCTGCCCCCAACGTTTTATCACCTCTGACATGACACCAGAGGCTCTACAACAGTTTTTGCAAGTGAGTATCTCTATATCAAAGAGATAGACACTTGCTGCAGCACAGAGCCCCAGCTGCAATAGCTCCTTTTGGCCAGCAGATGGCGACGTCTGCCTGTCGAAGGGGCTAGTATATTAAATAATGCATTGATTATATCTTGTGACTATTCTGGTTCCTGGCAGTGGATTTCTGAAATTCCTAGGTAGTGAAGGTGTTAAATATCAGTTGGAAACTGATTTATTCAGTTCAGTTACCTTTTAGTTTCTAAATGAGTTTTTCAAAGTAAATTCCTTTCACAAGTAAAAACTAAAATTCACTGGAATCAGAAGATGAAACAGTTTTTTTGTTTGGTTTTTGGTGCCCGGATGAATGGAAGGTTTATTTGATTATTTGTTGATTTCTTTCATTGCGTTGCTTATGAATAGTCTGAACAGAAGCATTGCCTTACCTTCTCTTTGCCTGGAGATAACATGTACATGATCTGTTGCATCAAAATATATATATATATATAATTACAGTATATTATTTTTATACTTTTATATTATCATTATTGTATAATATAATATAGCCTTTATAATAATATATAACATTGACCATTTGTGCACAAAGTTCACAGTCAGTTAATTTACTTTAAACTTCCATGTTGTGATTGAATATATACTCCAATAAACATTAACACTCCTCGTGATAAAACACAACATAACTATGCCTTGATGGGGAATAAAAATATACCTTAAATGTTTCCATGGAGACAGAGAATATAATTCTGTTTGAAGACAATTACTAGATAACTTTAGAAACTACATTCTCTTCTCAGGCTAAAACACATTGTTTTTATAATAAATCTTCAATATTCCGTTGTGTACACATTTGTCAAACTTTTTTATTTATTTATTTTTTGACTAATGAGGCATTTGATACCCGAACAGCTTTTATTTTGCCCTTTTAAGGCGAGATATTTTTTAAAAGAGTAAAAACAGTGTTCTCTGTCCAATGAGCTGATAAGAGCTGTATATAAAAAAATAAAATAGCTTCATGAGAAACCAGCAAAGTACACCACAATACCGCCACCTCTTTATGATCAGGATATGGGTCAGGAATGGTTGTTTAGAGCAGTGGTTCCCAACCGCTGTCCTCAAGCACCCCTAGCAGGCCAGGTTTTCCAGATATCTGAAGAACAGCACAGGTGGTATGATTTGCTGCTCAGTGATTGCAGAATTCCGTCTGCATTTCCCCAAGGTGAACTGCAAAATCTGGGCTGTTAGAGGTACTTGAGGACCACGGTTGGGAACCATTGGTCTAGAGCAGTGGTTCCCAACCGCAGTCCTCAAGTACCCCTAGCAGGCCAGGTTTTAAGGATTACCTTGGGGAAATGCAGACTGAATCGTGTAATCACTGAGCAGCAAATCATATCACCTGTGCTGTGCGCCTTATATCTGGAAAACCTGGCCTGTTAGGGGTACTTGAGGACCACAGTTGGGAACCACTGGTCTAGAGCATAGGCCGAGTTTGCATTGCACTTTGTATATGTTGATCCACTGATGGTCTGACAAAATTACATTTTATAAATATTACCCAAATCCCATTGAACACAAACCGACGCCATTACTACATTGCCTGCAAACTAAGAAAATGTCAAACCTTGTGTTTACTGGGATTCAGTGTTGATTGGCAGTGGATTTATAGGTCTGTGATTTCCAGGGAGAAGTTTGTGTCTCGAAAAGAGTGAAAGTTGTGGAGATCTACAGCTTAAATGCTAACGCCACAATCTTCTCTCCATTATAAGTAAAGGTGATGGTTCATATATGTATATGTACACTGCCTGGCCAGAAAAAAGGTCCCACCGCGATTTACCTAAGGCTGGGGTCAGATAAATGCAGTGCGAACGCTCGTGCAGCCGCACTTTATCATAGACTTGTGCACCGATTTTTTTTTGTGATCGGTTCAATTCGGTTCGTTCGGATTTTGTAAATTTTCGTTTCGGCTCGATTCGGATGATTTCCGTTTCGGTTCGGTTCGGTTCGTTTTGGTTCGTTTTTTGGATCGACTTTTTTTTCGTGATTTCGGAAATTTTCGTGTTTTTCGGAACGTCTGTTCTCCTCGTTTCAAAGTGTCTATTCGTTTGGATGTAAACTAATGGTTTTTCGGATCCGATAATTCTGTCGATACGATAATTCTGCCATTGAGATTTCTCATGTTTTACAAAAAGGATACATTGAGATTTCTCTGGTTTCCCGGGAAAGATACGTTGAGATTTCTCTGGTTTTCCAGGAAGGATACATTGAGATTTCTCATGTTTTCCAGGAAGGATACATTGAGATTGCTCTGGTTTTACAAGAAGGATACATTGAGATTTCTCTGGTTTCCCAGGAAGTATACATTGAGATTTCTCTGGTTTTCCAGGAAGGATACATTGAGATTTCTCTGGTTTTCCAGGAAGGATACATTGAGATTTCTCTGGTTTCCCAGGAAGGATACATTGAGATTTTTCTGGTTTCCCGGGAAGGATACATTGAGATTTCTCTGGTTTTCCAGGAAGGATACATTGAGATTTCTCTGGTTTCCCGGGAAGGATACATTGAGATTTTTCTGGTTTCCCGGGAAGGATACATTGAGATTTTTCTGGTTTTCCAGGAAGGATACATTGAGATGGGAATGATACAAATTTACAGAATCAGTGATATAACCGAAAAATACGATGTCCGTAATTACTGAAATGGAACCGAAATCAGGAATGGAGCCGAAATCACGAATGGAACAAAAATCAATTTTGATTTTACACATTTCTAGTCCATTCGAAAATTCCGAAAAGTTTTCGTTTCGGCTAGGAAATTTGTTTGGATCTGCCGTTTTCGGATCCGAAAATTTTCGGAAAATCGTCCGAATCCGAAACCCGAAACGCACATCCCTACTTTATTACGGCCGTAGTAGCAGCAAATGATGGCCAATGACGGGCAATATATGCAGTACAGCCGCACGAAAGTTCGGCCGCGCAACTCAAGCGGCAAACAAACGCATTTTTTCGAGAACGTGAAACCACTAGAACTGACGTACAGAGTGCGCTGCGTCCGCTAGCGGCGTGTGTGCATGATTCGGAGACGTCAGACCCTGCTAATGTCCGGCCAACATAACATCCAGACGCAAAAAGTGTTTTATTGATGATCACGGACGAAAATGCGGATCGTATGACCGCTATTGCGTATTCCATGAAAAAATACGTCCATTCGTTCAAACTCACTTTTTCACGGACGACGCAAAAAATGCGTTCGTCTGACCCTAGCCTAAGTCAATAAGTGTGAACCTTCCATTGGATAATTACTGCAGTGATTAATATGTTTCAGCATAAAATGAGGTCATGTGACTCCCTGAATATACTGAATGAGCAGGTTTTTCCATCAATGGGTTTTTTCTCCCCTGATGGCACAGCGGCATATTCCAAGATGGCAATGCCAGGATTCATCGGACTCAAATTGTGCAAGAGTGGTTGAGGGAGCATGAGACATCATTTTCACACATGGATTGGCCACCGCACAGTCCAGACCTTAACTCCATTGGGAATCTATGGGAAAATGTGCTGGAAAAGACTTTACACAGCTCCGCGACACTCCCGTCATCAATACAAGATCTTGGCTACAAATTAATGCAACTCTGGACAGAAATAAATGCTGTGACATCGCATGAGCTTATCGAAACAATGTCATGTCATAATTACAGCAAAAGGCGGTTCAACCCAATATTAAATGTGTGACTTTATTTTGGCCAGGCAGTGTATAATCTGTATATACAGCCATCAAAACCTCCCACTCCCCCATGTTCGATATCAATATGGTATCTATAGCCCCACTACGTACCTTCCACTACATATCACTAAGCTAACCACTGTCCCCCACTGCCTAACGTCTCTAAAGCAAGAACCAATGGTGCTAATATACTCGCCATCTTTAGATCTCATTGACAAGCAACACCCTGGTTCCTCATCTTCAGCCCTTCTCAAAATGGTCCCATGACTATAACTTGAAACCTCAAAAAAAACAGACACAAATACAACTTTCTGAACTTCTGCCATTTTTCAAACCACGGTCTCCACTAGGGAAATTACTGATAATCCACCCGCTGCTAATTGGTCCCCTCTGATTGGCCAAATTGGTTAAACATGGCCAAAATACAGCAAAACCAATCAGAGAAGAGATTAAAAATGTCCTCTTGCCTCTTCTGTCATTGCTTTGACGTAGGTTGTCATGTGAAATCCACTGGACAATCAGGGCTCTTGCTTTTCAGATTGCTCAAAAAGTTAACATGTTCATTCTGTTTCAGCCAGTTACATCTCAGGAGCTCTCTCATTGGCTGAATCAGTTTTTTTTTTTCAAATAAAGAATGCTATTGGACATCATTCCTTGTTAAATAGCTCAGGGTCTATCAGCCTCATTGCTGAGGAAGACTCTGACAATACAGAAAGTAACAGCAGCTGCCTAATCTGCATGGGATTAAAGGGTGAACATTAAGGATACTCGAGAGTTAAAAAGGAGGGGGTATTTGTGCAATAAGGAGGGGTTAATATTTACCATCCCCAATATTATTCACTCCTTTAATTTTATGTACCTAAGACTTTTTTTATGTTTAAAAGAAAATGTTTATGATTTTATAATATTTACAATTAGGTTTTCTGCACAGGTGTCGGTCTCGGGTTTGGGTCGAAATCCCTACAACCAGGTTCCTTAATGCCAAAATCCTGACGGCCAACTTCCCTACACAGACAACTCCCTGATGGCCAACTTCCCTACAGGGACAACTCCCTGACGGACAACTTCCCTACACAGCCAACTTCCCTACATAGACAACTCCCTGATGGCCAACTTCCAGACATCCAAAATCCCAGTGGCTAACACTAACCCTACTCCCTAACCCCCTAAACCTAGCCCTAACCCTAACCCCCTAAACCTCCCACTAAACCTAGCCCTAACCCTAACCCCCCTAAACCTGGCCCTAACCCTAACCCCCTAAATCTAGCCCTAACTCTAACCCCTAAACCTAACCCTGCTAAACCTAGCCCTAACCCCCTAAATCAAGCCCTAACCCCCTAAACCTGGCCCTAACCCTAACCCCCTAAATCTAGCCCTAACTCTAACCCCTAAACCTAACCCTGCTAAACCTAGCCCTAACCCCCTAAATCAAGCCCTAACCCCCCTAAATCTGTCCCTAACTCCCCCTAAATCTAGCCCTAACCCCCTAAACCTAGCCCTAACCCCCTAAACCTAGACCTACCCTCCAAAACCTAGCTCTAACCCTAACCCCCTAAGCCTACGTAAACCTAACCCCGCAAAACCTAGCCCTAAACCCCCTAAATCAAGCCCTAACCCCATAAATCTAGCCCTAACCCCCTAAACCTAGCCCTAACCCTAACCCCCTAAACCTGGCCCTAACCCTGACCCCCTAAACCTGGCCCTAACCTTAACCCCCTAAATCTAGCCCTAACTATAACCCCTAAACCTAACCCCGCTAAACCTAGCCCTAACCCCCTAAATCAAGCCCTAACCCTAACCCCCTAAATCTGTCCCTAACTCCCCCTAAACCTAACCCTAACCCCGCTAAACCTATCCCTAAACCACCTAAATCAAGCCCTAACCCCATAAATATAGTCCTAACCCCCTAAACCTAGCCCTAACCCTAACCCCCTAAACCTTGCCCTAACTCTAACCCCTAAACCTAACCCCGTTAAACCTAGCCCTAACCCCCTAAATCAAGCCCTAACCCTAACCCCCCTAAACCTAGCCCTAACCCCCCTAAACCTAGGGTTAGGGTGTTAGTATTAGGGTTAGCCGCTGGGATTATGGATGTCTGGAAGTTGGCCGTATAGGGAAGTTGGCATTAGGGAACCTGGCTGTAGGCATTTTGTCCGGCACCCGTCAGTCTCAAATAAACAGTATGCTAATATTTTTTTAATTTGATGAAAGCGTGCTGGGCTGCGTAGGGTTACGTTTATTTTTCCTACAGAGATAGTGTTTCCAGCGCATCTATCTTTCATGTTTGTTTTTTTTTCTGTTTTTTTTTTTACAGTGAACAGCCTGCACAATGAATTTTTATTTTTATGTATTTCTTTCTTTCTTCTCAAGAAGATAAAATACACACCAGAAGGAAAATTAATACGGCAGCAGTTCCTCTATCTGCTTAGCTGATAAATGGAGTTTAAATGTGAGTTTTACCATGAGATTTTTCATTTAGATAACATGACAAATAATTGCAGTCACTAAGCCGAGGAGATACTTTCTTCGTTACAGCTTACTCGCAGCTTTGAACTTCTAACTCCCTTTTTATTTTGAGCATCGGGATATATACTGTGGGTCTGGCACTGCTCCTGACAGCGGAAACCTATGTCTTAGTCCACGGATAACCCTGAAAGAGCAGGATAACATAATTTCAGCCTTGGTCATATTAATACTTGTAATAACTCTTGCGGCTCGTAGCTGTACCTGATCCACAAATATAAAATTTCAAAAATGACGCTGTTAGGTTGTTAGTGCCTTTAACCAGTCACATGCCTTTCTATGAATTCAATTTGTTTACTAGAGATGTGCCTTCGTTTCGTAAAAATTCAGAATTTGGAACGAAATCTGATAATTTGTATTCGGAAGTGCTTCCGAATAACGAATCGATACATTACAAATTCGAAACGAAATGAAACGGTGTTTAACAAATTTATTTCTTTTTACACTGTGTCATCATCATCAAAGAAAAATTTTAATAACTGATATCAACTATTGAATTTGAAATGAACTATCAAATTGATATCAACTATTGAATTGATCTTAACTTACAATACAAGTAATAGTCAGCAAAGGACTTTATGAAACAAATTAATTTTGTTTCACTGTTTAATTTGACTCAAATACTAAATCTGTGACACAGCTTAAAATTTAACACTAGCTTTTCTTTTAACAGCAAAATTTGATTAATTGGGGTTTTATCTAGTGATCCAAAATTCAAAATGATATCAACTATCAAATTGATATATGAAATTCGAATCGATTCGAAAATTTCAAATCGATCCGAAACGAAATACGAAACAAATTAGTTACGAAATTCCGAAAACGAAATTATTTAAAAACATAACAAAATGAAACTAAACTAAACAAATTTTTCAGCCATGCACATTCCTTTTGTTTACTAATATTATACCGAAATAGCATTGTCTTACAAAAGGGGGCTCTTTATCCCCATACACTACCAAGGTATTTCCAAAAAGACACTGTCAGGAACCAGTGCATTTTTGGAAAATTATTCTTAACCCCTTTACTGCCAAGTGATTTTCCAAATAAAACATTGTCAGAAACCAGTGTTTTTAAAAAAAATATATTTTTATTAAAGTGTACAGTAATACATATCTGTTACGGTAATAGCCTATTTGACCAGTAGATGGCGCCATCATATAGAAATAATATATAGGGTCCTGTGAATAATAATTTATTTTATTTATTTATTTATAAAGTATTTTACCAGGAAGGATATATTAAGATTTCTCTCGTTTTCAAGTATGTCCTGTTACAGATAAAAATAACGCCACAAAAAAAAAAAAAAATCGGGAATTTTTTTGGTTGAAAAAAGCATACAAAATCTTAAAAATAAATAGACGTTTTGCTGCAAATGAAAAGAATAAAGGGTTGAATACATGTTTAAGAAAAACTGTATTTTTTTTACATTAAAACCTATGGGATTCTCCTGTTTAAACCTGTCGAATGAAACCACCGAAAATCAGGGCATTTCACTGACATTTCGGTGCTGTTCGGTGTCTCTGACTTACTCCTCTATGGGGTTTTCACTGCTGCCGGAGGTCACTGCATTTCGCTTGCAATTCGCCAATATTTGGTGAATTGACAGTTATTTTTAGCAGCCGAATGGCCACGAAATTGTACATATGGGGAAATTCACCATTCCGTGCAATTTCGTTTGCAATTTGGCGTTCTTTGAATAATCCCATAATGTAGCATTAATTCTTTTGAGATTTGTTTTTAAACTAACCTAAATGTTCAAATTTCAACCCCTATCATGCAGCGGTTTTATATTTTCTGTCCTGTTAGCAATTCTGAACACAAGGCAGAAGAATTTAAAGGAATTATCAAGTGGTCAAGTAACCTTTAGTGGTCATTGACTATATATATATATATTTTTTTAATCTCCATAAGAAAAGCCCAACCTTTAACATCACTGTTGCTGCAGACTCTTAGCACTGGGATGTTTATGCTCAGATTATATATCGGATTTATTAGTTTAGCGAGAAAAATACAGAATCATCATTCTTTTGATTCTACAGCCTCCTCAAACCATGAGAGTCATGTTTTAGATTAAAACATCACGGGAGTCAGTTCAACGTCTGAGGCTAAAGCGAAGCTTTAGGAAATCATGTCAGCTGCATGTTACGTAAATTGTTCCGGGCTTCTAGATATGTAGCATTTGTTTCTTTGAAAGAACAAGCTCCTTCTTGGAGCTGTAAATACCAAGGAGAGAATAAAGATGGTTGGTATTTACATTTCATTGGCTGTCGCTGCCTTTGCACCTTTCTAGAAAAGCCAGAATGAGTCACTCGGCTGCAGTCTGCAGTCCCCCCCCCCTCTGATGCATCATCCTCCTCCTGCAGTAACGAAGAGAGCCAGGGATAGAATGTATCTTTCATGTTACATATCATTCTGTTCTTATCACACACTGATCAGCCTGCTGAGAACAGCAGCCTTGAAAAATATTTGGTAGAGTGTAGAAATTATCCTGGTTCAGATCTGTTATAACTATGTGCCATGCTAGAAGGTCGCATTCCCAGGGAGAAGCATGTACAGTGCAAGAACACGCTTATCTCCTAGTAAACTACAGAGGAAACTGATTGGCGTATTGTCTGATCCACTTCATGTATGTCTCCGAACAATCTTTTTCAAATCACTGCCTGACGTATATCTAACATGTGTATAATATATATATATATATATATATATGAGACAGAGTGCTTGGTTTGGGTAACAGAATGTCTGGGAGAGTAATCAAGGGAAAATATTTAGGACCCAGAAGCCTGCATGGCCTCTATCCTCTCGCACACTCGTTGCCAATTAATTAATTAAGCAACAGGTAAATTCTCAGGCTGCTCAAACCTGCACAGAAGTGTTTTAATCAGACTGCTGAGAGCAGGGCAGGGAGCAGAAACACTTTTAGAAAAATACATTATGTTACCTGGATAGTCAGGATCGTTGTATGTTTAGTAAGTGCTCTAATCGAGCTAGGATTTTGTATGTGTTTTTTTTTTAATTACATGCAACAGTGATTCAAAGGCAAGTTTGTTTATACTGGAATAAAAAGACCTCTCATTTTTACAAATTCAAGTCTGCAGCTGTTTATACCCTAGAGGACCATGTTGTTTGGCTGGAACCAAGTATCCCGAGTGGTTGCGGTATCACAATATACTGCCTCGTCAAAAAAAGTTACCACCTCCTGTACAAGCCTGTTATGATATTTGGTTGTTTTAGTTGGTCAGGTCTGGTTTCCGCAATGTTATATGCCCAAAAAATTAGGTCATGTGACTCCCTGAATATACCGATTGAGCAGTTTTTTCATCAATGGATTTTTTCTTCCCTGATGGCATAGTGGGCATATTCCAAAATGGCAATGCCAAGATTCCATTGAGAATCTTTGGAATAATGTGCTGGAGAAGACTTTACGCAGCGCTCCGGCTATCACATGAGCAATACAATATATTGGCTGCAAATTATTGCAAATTCGTCATGTGTTTATAGTAAACATTCCAGAGAAATGCTTTTTTGATAGACAAAATTAATCTGGTTGTGAATGGGTTACAGTCAGATGCTGACAGGTCATTTATTGCTTCCAACTTAGAAGACAATATCATCTCTCACGACAGATTTAATTTTACTTCTAATCTTTACAGATTTTATTTTTGTTCCTTTTTATTACTGGATCTAACTTTGTTACAAAATGTCAATTTTCTGAAAAGGGCAACCGAGCACAGAGATATTACTCCACTCTATTACACTTCATGGTTTATCTAAATTATCATGTAAATCTTCGGTTTCTGTTTTCGGTTTCGGTTTGGGCTTTGTTTTGCAATTTTGTAAAACCTATGAATTTTATTTTCGCAACGACTTACTTTGGGTAATACTAAGATTTAATTAGAATATCCTAGGATTCAATTTGTTCTATAGTGGCTTCAGTGCAGCCATGACGTTTGACCTACAAAACCTGTCGACAAGCCTCAGGTTGACATTTACAGTTCTTCCACAAAGTTGAAGTTCCTCCATAGACTGGAGACCTGACAGGGGGATTAATTTTCCATGCTTTCTCCTTGACATCATCCCTGGAACCTCCATAGTAATAATACAAAAAAAAAACCAGTAATAACAGAAGAGTAAACATGGTGTGAAACAGCACTGCTCCAATAAACATAAACTGGACAAAACCACAGGATCTGGAGACTTGCTAGGTCATGTTATTCATATTGATAGGCAGAGCGGCAGGATGGATTCAAACTTCATTAAATCATCCATAATGTTAGCCTCCAAAACGATGCACTCTTTGTAAAATATAATAATACTCAAATAGAAAACTGTGCATTTCAGTCCATTAAACGGGCTTTCTCTGGGGCACAATGATACAATAAAATCAATGTACACAAAAGGTTATTCAAAGGCTGGACTAATCAGAGAAGTAAGAAGTAGAAAATATGGTTAACGTGTAAAAGAAACAGTATGCAAAATTAGCCGTTTTACTTTTGCAATTAACTCAGCTGATGTTAAGTCAGTACCTGTCAACTGAAACTCAGACCTTTGGACTAGACCAGTGATTTATTTTTTTTGCTTTGCTTGGGGAAGCAGAATAGATTCAGCCTATGTATTGTGTTGTTAGTGTGGAAAGTGTTAAGGAATAGACATGTGCATTCGTTTTAGTACTAAAACGATTTAGTCCGAATTTTGGGATAATTTAGTTTTAGTATGACTCAAGAGAAACGAAACTGCTCAGTACAAAAAACGAAAGAAACTAAAATAAAATGCACTACATTTTAGTTTCAGTCCTTTTTGTGATATTACATTGATGAGTGAAGGAGACCAGCAATGAAGATCGCAACATCGCAACATCCGAAGTTCTGCACCCTCCACATGCCAATGCAGTAGGATGTTCTATACAGAGAGTGGCATTAATTAATGCAGGAGTATGTTCTATACATTATACAGAGAGGGGTATTAATGCAGGAGGATGTTATATACATTATACAGAGAAAGGTATAAATTGAGGAGAATGTTCTATACAGAGAGGGACATTAATGCAGGAGGATGTTATCTACATTATACAAAGAGGGGTATTAATTAATGCAGGAGGATGTTCTAAACATTATACAGAGAGGAGCCTTTTTTTTTTAGCCCTTTAAATCCAGTGGCTGTGAGCGCTGAGATCGGCTGCTTGTTACATTAGATCTCAGTACAATGAATCAGGCTCAGCTGTTACAGTAACTGACTGTAACAGCGCTCAGAGTTTCAGTAAAACAAGGAAATAATATTGTTCTAACCTCTTACATATAAAAATATTATTTACTAGTTTTACAGAAACTCTGAGCGCTGTGATGAGCAGCAGTCAGTTACTGTAACAGCTTTGCCTGACACAGGGCAGTATTACAATGTTGGTGCTAACTTAACCTGTTGTAAACTGAAAACCTCCATAGGCTATAATGGCTCTGGGAAGGTTACAACAGCTCTGGTTAAGTTAGCACCAACTATGTAATATGGCCCACATTGTGCTGAGAGTGAGAGATACTGTAACAAGCAGCGATCTCAGCCCTCTGAGGAGCCACCACAACAATAGTAATTGTATCCACTGGTTTTCGGATGAACGAAATTAGTTTTCATACTAAAGAACTGAAAACGAATTTCTTTAGCAACTAAATAAATTGCATTTTAGTACTAATCCATTAGTTCAAAACGAAATTTTGTGCTGTGCACATGTCTATTAAGGAAGCCTCTAATCTAATCTGTCATTGCTATCTCATAACTGCAGAGGAAAACAGGAATCATCAATGATTTGTCTTTCTCATTAGAAAAGTGGGACATGTCATGGGAAGGTCGCCACCTTGTGGATGCAGCTAGAATCGACGATCCAAAAAAAAATTTGTTAAAACTCATGGAGAGGAGGAGATAGGGAAATTTATTATCAGAAACAGATTTGTGGATTTATAAACTTAAAACCATGTGTCTGGAAGGTTAAAATTAAGATCTAGATCTTGCAAGTTAATGGTAAATGGTTTGTTTCTAATGTGCTATGTTGTTTGAGAAATTTCTAGATAAAGATGGTGTCTGGGAAGGTATATATAATTCACAAGCCCCCTGTACATGGTGAAATATGGTATATCGAAAGTGAAAATACCATTGGGGGAGATGGACTTCCCATCAAGTGTGATATGGGATGTGGAAAGAAGGCCAAACGGACGTGATGTATCAGGAAACCACAAACTGGAAGTGACGTATTGGCAGAAACGGCAAATGGAAGTGACATGGCAATAAAAAGCTGCAGACACCACAACATGTAAGGCAAACACTGGAGCTCCATTTGGACCAATGGGAGAGGAAGGATGACTATATCAAGGACCTGGGGGAAGGAGGATAGATGCATTTGTATAGCATGTACTTTTAATTGTTTTATTAAGTCTAATCAACGAAACGCGTTGGGCAGGTTTTATTTTCAACATTGTGGCAATAAATTATTTTTATATTGGCTACTTATGCTTTGAGATATCCTTCCTTTGGCTACCCAGAAGTGCTTCCAGAAAAAGCTTGTGGGGTGAATAGAAAGGATGGAGCCGAACCAGATGCCACTTTCTTGTGAGTGTTATATACTAAATGGCATGGTGTGACATTTCTATACAGAGTTCTGCTATTGTATTGCGTGTTGCTTTATCATAGGATCATAGAAGCTTCTTCTATATTGTGATTTTGCTATATGTGTTTGGAGATGTGGAATACCTCCAAGGAAGCCAGATACAACATTTTAAGATAAGTAATCTTTGTGTCACTTTTGTATGAGTTATCCATTAAAAAAAGTAGTGCATGTTTAGAGGCTGACAAAAAAAAAAAGTGTTTGATGCGAAAATATAACTCATCCTTAACTGTAAAAAGTAACCCTAACACAACCCGAATATCAAGTGTAGTTTTGCACCAATCACACGTCAGGAAATTGAGTATGGTGGTAATTTCTAGTGATGGGCCGAACAACCCTGTGTTCGGTTCGTATTCGAACATTAGAACAGCCGAAATGTTCGAATACGAACTCAAACACAATGCAACCCAATGGGGGTCGAACATGCAAAATGTGTTCACAGTTCTCCTAAATGTACCGGCAGCTGCTGGTACATTTAGGATACCTGTGGCTGCAGCCCCTGGCCCCCGTACCTCTGCTGTGCTGCTGCTGTCCCGGCCTCCTGTTCCTTCGGTCCGTCTGCTCCTCCGTCTGGCCGCGGCTCCTCGTCTTCATGCTGAGCCCTGATTGGGCAAAGTCCTGCTCCTGACCTGGACTTTGCCCAATCATGGCTCTAATTCAATACTGAGCCCTGATTGGTCAAAGTCCTGCACCTGACCTGGACTTTGCCCAATCAGAGTGCAATATTGAATATGCACAATATGACCCAAGTGCATATTGTTTTGCATTAAATGCAACTTTTTTGTTAGAGTCTGAATGTGCACTACCTTTTATAATTCAGTGCCTTTTTGTGCATTAATCCTAGCTGTGTCCACAAGGTGGCGAATTAGTGATATCAAACCGAAAAATGGTTCTAGTGTAGAACCCAACATGGGATGCAGGCAGCCATTGTGTCACCAGCAAACCAGCTCATTCTCTTGTTGTAAGTCAGGGGTCAGCAACCTTCACCCTTCATGTGTTTTGAAACTACATCCCCCATGAGGTTCAACCAACCTAATGAGTGGCTGAGCATCATGGGAGATGTAGTTCCAAAACAGGGCCAAGAATGCTGACTCCTGTGTAAACAAAAGTATTTATAATCCAGGGCTGTCGTTCCTTTTTAAAATACGCTCAACATGATTATATGCCATAAGATTTATTTATAGAGCGGTGAACACCCAGACTTTTTTCATTTTTTTTTGCCTTTATATTACTCAAATCAGCAGCACGGCTCTTTACTTTTATATGTACTTTATTTTTAGATGCGGTTGTGGTTTTCACATCTTCTCCAGGGACATTCACACAAAGGAAATGGAGCCTGGTGGTGCTGATTGCTAAACACGCTTTTTTAAAATTTCTCCTACGAAAGGTTATAGCGAGGTATATAAAGTAAAAAAAAAGGATATTCTATATATAAATAGGTGATACATAAAATGACAGCAAGCTGATGATTCTTTTGAAAAGTGGAAAATGAGACTGTAAGATAAAGATACGCAACGCAGATATTTTTTATCAATAAAGGAAGAAAACTCCAAGAAAGTGGTAGAAAAAAATAACGTGCAGTCAATCCAGCACTTTCTTTAGCAACATAAACAATCCCCCCAAAAAATCACTGTAAAAGCACATATTGTATTACTAAACAATGAGGTGGGGGGCATGAAGCAGACAAATATAGCTGAACATGCATTGCATCCATCCTGGAGGCTTCTACAGCAGCAACTTATTGGCAACTTTATTTTTTTTTCGGTTCGATTCGATTTTTCGGATTTTTAAACTTTTCGATTCAGCTCGTTTCGACCGATTTCTGTTTCGATTCGGCTCCACTCGTTTTTCGTGTACATTTTTTCGGAATTTCGACCATTTTTCGTATTTTCGTGTCACTTGGCTCGTTTTTGTATCGACTTTTCGTATTTTCGGAAATTTTCGTATTTTCGGAATTGTAGATGGTTTCGGAATATCGACAATTTTTCATATTTTCGTGTCACTTAGCCCGTTTTTTGTATCGACTTTTCGTATTTTCGGAAATTTTAGTTTTTTCGGAACGTCTGTTCTCCTCGTCTCAAAGCAATAAATTTCGATTTGACACATTTCAAGTACATTCGAAAATTCCGAAAATATTTTGTTTCGGCTCGGAAAACTTTTCGGATCTGCCATTTTCGGATCTAAAAATTTTCGTAAAATCGGCCACATCCGAAAACACGAATCGGGAAATTTCGTGAAAATTCCGAAATTCCGAAACCCGAAACGCACATCCCTAGTACAGGATCACGCACCACTGACCTTCCCTCCCACTATCAAATACACTGCTTCATTCATCTTGCTATTATATTTGGATATTTCCGTTTCAGCCCATTATCTTGGGGTAGTTGCATTTTGAAAGTTAGTAACATATTAACTCCTAAAGTACCACAGTCGTGTTTACGGAATCATCGATAGCTGACTCAGCAGCCCCAAATTGTTGTAAATAAATTTCTCTTGCATTTGGACTCCAGAAGTTGTCCCCAATGTTTCATCACTTTTGGCATAATGCCTGAGGTGCTAACTGTTTTTAAAAACCAGCTGGGGAATGTCTCCATTGGACTCTTCCCCAGCTGATTCTGTGCGGAGATCTAAGCTGCAGCAATTCCTTTTGCCCAGCAGATGGCAACATCTCCCTGCTAAACAGGTTATTACTGTATGGGATACACTGGGAAAATCCCCAAATATTTTTTGCTGTATAATTCATTAAATTTGATTTCCCATTGAATTGGCAGCAAAATACCCATGCAATCCGCCACAATTCGGCAGCGCCAAAATTGTTCCGTAGAAGACGATTGTGTCTTCTATTCACAGGACACTGAACTGCACCGAAATTTCGGGAAATTACCTGATTTTCATTGGTTCAGTTGAACAGGTTTAAACTGGCGAATTCCATAGGATTCAATGTAAAAACTTAATATCATAATTTTTTTTTATAGACTTTATTGTTTTCATTTTCAACAAAACACATTTTTGTATCTTTTAGACGACATTTCTTTTCTTATTTTTTTAAAATACTTTTCTTTATTCTGTAACCTAACTTTTTTATTATTTGGACATATTTTAACGTCATTTTTACTGATTCATACTCCTGTAAGGTTATTTTTTTTGCAGTTCGGTGGAATTCGTCGTTGCCAATTCGGTGGTTATCGGTGAATTTTGGATTTTTTGCCGACGTACAATAACTGCTTCGGCGACTCCAATTCCAGCAAAATACGGTGACCGTTTGCTAATAGTGAATTCACCGTATTTTTGACGAAACAGAATCGCCTAAATACCCAAAATGGGCCGAAACGCCCCCATTAGTATGTAACAGTAAAAAAAAAAAAAAGTTATGCTTTCAAAGTGGTTGGAAAACATTTATATGAATGAAAGGAGCAAAATAGAGACAATATTTAAATTACATGGGATTATTCTTCAAATAAATGCAATCATTCAAGGTATAGTTGAAATACACACATGCACGTTATGCTTACAGTCCAGTAAGCATAATGAACCTAGTCAATATAAATCATGGGATTATAATTGCACAAATGCTATAGTTTTATATATATATATATATATATAAAAAAACAACTATGATCTATTCCACATGAAAAGAAAATTGCTCAGACTGTGAATGTCAGATTTACCCTGAAACCTGTGAATGCCTAATAAGAAAATATGTGATTTAAAAGAATTACCGGGATATACCTTTAAATCTGATATAAACAGCAATGAAAATGTTTTGTAAATATTTATAATGCACGTATATCAAGTTTATGGAAATCATAGTGCTGCTGACCTGCTGATCGCTTTAAAGAAAATACTCTTTGAATGAGAGTGAAGTGAAAATGCAAATAAAACCTTATTTTTCACTACTTGTCCATATATATTTATTTATTAACCCCTTCACTACCAGGTGATTTTCCAAAAATCCACTGTCAGGAACCAGTGTTTTTTTTGGAAAATATATATTTTTTAATTAATTACAGAGTGTAATTAATTAAATATTCCCAGTGTATTCCCAGTGTATTCCTTACTGTACTAGCTTATTTGGCAGGGAGCTGTCGCCATCTGCTGGCCAAAACAAGTTCCTACACTTGCAACTGCATCTCGTGGCACCGCGTTTAAACAGTTGGGTAAGCTCTATTAGAAACTTTACTAGTGGATTTTAAACTGTTTTAGTACCTTGGGCATCATGCCCATGGTGCTAAATCTTTACGGGTATGTTCTGGAGCCCGAAAGCAAACAAACAAACTTAATTTACTTTTGTTCTACTGAGCTGCAGATCGAGATAACTCAATATCGAGCACCTGATGGTGCCTTTGAAGATCAGAGCGATCGTGATCTAGGGATAGAAGGGTTAAGCACTCGCAAGAGAAATAATACAATATCCCCCCTAATGCTCTCCTTATGCCCATCTCCCACTGCTCCCTACCATACTTAGGGCTATATTACATTCTCTGCGCAAGTGGTTTTGCGTGCGCAAATGCGCATTTGCACGAGGGGAAAAACCATTTGTGCGCAACGTCGTATTCCTATGTGCAACAAACGCGTGTTAACGTCTACCGCGGGTGAACCTGCGCAAATGAAAATTTGTGCGGACATCCTATACTGAACATTGTCAGAGCAAATGCATTCGTGCACTGGTATGCGGATGGTATTACAATCTGCACGCAACGAAGGTTTGCGCGAATTTTCGTAACGTCTTTGAAAAGCAGGTGGAAACTGTAAATTTGATTGTCCTGGCCGAAACGAAATACACCAGCACAAAATAAAAAATACAGCACAGTACAGTTACACATTCTACACATACCCAAACAATAAAATTAATAAATTGCTTTATTTTTTTTTTCCTGCAGCATATATACCCAGATTGACTTTGACAGGCGCAACAACCTACCGTTAGAAAAGGGTGGTTCCTAATTCTGATTGGCTGAATCCCGTGAAAAAAAACATCCGAACACAGATTTCTGCACGCAAAGTACTTTGCGCACAGTTTTGCGCGTCGTTTTTAGGC
Source organism: Leptobrachium leishanense (assembly GCA_009667805.1). NCBI lineage: Eukaryota > Metazoa > Chordata > Amphibia > Anura > Megophryidae > Leptobrachium > Leptobrachium leishanense. Next base: position 99,443,276 of record CM019072.1, read on the forward strand.
ACGAAAAGTTTTGACGGATGAAAAAATGCGCTCGGATTGGAATACCACGTAAATTTTTGCGCGATCACGTTTTTTCGTGCACAAAAAAAATTGCGCTGGGCGAGCGCAATTGTGCAGAGAATGTAATATAGCCCTTATTTTTTAATACTTAAAAAATATTTAACCCCTTAAGGACCCCTGACGTACCCTGTACGTCCTGTCCACAGGTCTCCCTTAGACCCGCGGACGTACAGGGTACATCAGCGGCGCCAAATCCCCCTCCCGCCCAATACTCACCTCCCTCTCTGGATCCCTCGGTGATCTGGCAGGGAGGAAGCCTGCCCATGTGATTTACATGGGCAGGCGAGACTGATGATGTCGCCACGCTGCGTGGTGACGTCATCAGCAGGTGCCCCCATTCAAATCAATGGAGGGGAGGGGGGGCTCCTTTGGAGCCCTCTATCTCCCCAACAATTGAAGCTCAGGAGATGCTTTTTGCACTGCAAAGAGTCTCCCCTTTTCAGCGGTGTATAGCATTAACCATTTCGCCGCCGGATCACGTTTTAGCGCGAATTGGCACCAAAACGCGATTCGAACCTGGAGGGGGGCTGACATCTTGGATGTCAGCTAAGCCTCCAGGTCCCCCCCACCCACTGACAACCTCGCCATATGTGTGAGGATGTCAGTGGGCCAGTTAACCATCTAGCTGCCATGTAGAGATAAGGGGATCCTAAAGATCCCTTTATCTCCCGATCCATGGCAGCTAGATGACCAGGTTTGGTTTAAAAAATTTTTTTTAAAAAAATAAATAAAATTTAAAAATAATAATAAAAAAATTAAATAAAATAAAAAAAAAAAAAATATTATTTTTTTGTCTGGGGGGGGGTTTAATTAAATAGGACCTAGGCTGTCATCTCAAAATAATTAGCACAAAATGGTCAGAATGAGCGCAGCGCACAAAGGTGAACTGGCTCAGCAGTGAAAGGGTTAAAAGGCAAAAACATGTAAAAATTGGGTATTTCTATTCTCGGGATAAAATTTTTAAACTATTTAGCCGGGGTCTTTATTGGTGGTTGTAGCTTTTGGGGATTAAATTACGAAAAAGTGTGTTTTTACCATTTTTTTCATCATATTTCATATTTTTTTTATAGTAAATTATTCGATATGATGGAAATAATGGTATTTCTAGAAAGACCATTTAATGGCGGGAAAAATGGTGTATAATATGTGTGGGTTGAATAAACGAGTAAGAGGAAAATTTCACCTAAACACTAACAGCGCAGAAACGTAAAAACAGCAGCAGTCACTAAAGGACGGATTTGTGTAAAACCGCCCGGTCACTAAGGGGTTAATTAACTATTCTATTTTTTTGTATTATTTTGCAAATTTTTTTATGATATATTACAAATTAAAAAAATATAAAATATATATATAAGATCTATATCGTTGTGTGTTAGCCTAAAAGGAGAGGTCAGTCTGCCCACACTCATTCTGCTTTATGTTGCTTGGCTCGCCTTATACCTGCTCTTACGTATGTACGCATGAATTGCATACTTAAACCCTTTACTACCGAGCAGTTCGTTAACAATAATTAGCATAATGGGCATAAAAGCAGGATTACTCAGAAATATTGTATATAGTTTGCATTACAAGATTCATAAACACATAATTATATATATTTACAAAGCTATATTTGTATGATTTAGCTCATCTTCTACTGAAATGTCAAGGGTGAACCATTATATAGGTTTTCAAAATCGTCTATATAAATCTCTATATACATGACAGTTATTTTATTTTTTTCACTAATTGCAAATGTAGCAGAGGTAGATAAATAAATAAGGCTGCTTAGATTGATTTTTAGGCCACGTAGGCATTTTTAGGAGTACAGTTTCCCAAAAAATCCTCAAAATGCCCTTATGGCGGCATTGTGCAGCCATGGCAGACAAAAATACATAAATAAATAATAATAACAAATATGCAGGTTAGCATGCTTTTTAGAGGATGGGACTGCTAATGGCATAATGTTTAACAACTTGAGTGTTTCCTAGAACCTTAATGATAGCTTAACCCATTCATTACCCTGATTATACTGTATATACACAATCAGCAGTAGCAGACACAGCCGCCCGAGATCGTAACATGATTTGGGGCTATGCTGTGTCCGTGCAAATGAAATTAATTTGTTGCAAGCAAATTTAATTTGCATTTGGGCTCCAGAATATGCCCCTGAAGTTTTAGCACCTTGGGCATGATGCCTTAGGTGCCAACACTTTTTCAAAACAGCTGGGGAATGTCTCTAAGAGTCTTTAGTCTTTTCCCCAGCTTATCCTGCACCTAGCTCAGAACTGCAGTAACTCCTTTGGGCCAGTAGATGGTGGCATCTGCCGATCCAATGGGTTATTACAGTTAGGAATACATTGGGGATATTCCCAAATATTTCTTACTGTACAATTAATTAAAATGATTTTGTACAATGAATTTGGAAATTCACTTGACAGGTAAGGGAAAATATAAGAAGCTCTGGTCCAATATGTAAATTGCTACAGAAGTACTTAACTTGGATAAATTCTCCAACTTGGACTAATTTGGTCCTTTTTGGTGTTACAGGTTTTACTAGTTGTAAGTCTATACATTTGCACAATTTCCCAAAATAGAAACGTAACCCCTTCACTATCCTGGTCAAGTAAACTTGATGTTAAGATCCTGCCAGAGCCCAATGTCCTTTAAACCACCCTGCCATCAAGCACACTCCTTTATCCATTTTATTATTATAATCCTTTATTTATATAGCTCCACAAATTCTGCAGCGCTTTACAAAAAGACACGGAATGCCCCTGACTGTTTGATAAACACATACATATCTTTCGGTGTTCTACCTAAGCACACTTGCTGGTAAGGTGAGAGGCAAGAGAAGAAGCATAGTGGTGAGATTAAACCTGCATCTCCATCGTGATAAAGCTTCTCTAAGGTTGTAGAGGACAGATGTGCTGGTCAGGTCAGGGGTTCTACTCGGATTCAAACCTGCTTCTCCAAGGTTGCAGAGTACAGATGTTACCGCTGCATAACAAGTAATGTATGGTAGGCAAGTAGGAATTGTTGTGTGTCTTGCCCAAGGACACTTGCTGGAGTGGTGCTTTGACCAGGATACAAACCTGTGTTTATGTGGATATAGAGTAGCGACGTCAGCTCTACTCATGCAAATTGTAGTTGAGGTAATATTCCAGTATTTTGGATATATCATTACTGTCACCCTGAACAGGTCTTACGTTATCCCTTGTGTATTTAAGGAGTCTCTTGTAGTGTCTTGTTCTGTTGTGGAAAAACATTGGTGGAAGAATGACAATTACTTAAACAGACTTTGTCTCCACTTCCATGACCCCCATCAATCCTGAACCACTGGCATTGGTGATCCTGATGACCAATATCCCCTTGTGTTCATCCACCCCGAACCTTCTAGATTGTAAGCTCCATTGAGCAGGGTCCTTTACACCTTTTGTCTCCATCTTATGCTAGTTTATTTGTGCTTTGTTCCCTTTGGATATTGTGAAGCGCTACAGAAACTGTTGACACTTTATAAATAATAATAGCATTATCAGTTACTCAATGGAACAAACACCTTAACTACAAAAGAAGTAGCTCATTGCCATGTTTTTATGCATACTAGCCTCCCTCAGACCAGCCACCTCACTAGCCACCATGTTTTTGACCCACACTATGCCGTGGGCTTGGGTTTATGTTGGATAACTTAGAGCAAACACAAGATAGGACATTGTCGAACAAACACAAGATGGGAAAACACAGAAACAACTCAAGATGGTAGAGCAGGAATGTCTGGACCATCTCAATGAACCCCAGACTTACATAAATTTTTGTGGCTGGTCAACTATTTGTGGCTTTGAGTAAGTCAGTCAATATGTGGTGACCAAGGACAAGCTGAGATATGATAATGTGAGTCTGAATATACATGCTAATCTATCTTCCAAGGTTTCTGAATCATATGTAAAAAAGAGAAGAAAAAAAAGAACGAACAACTGTAAATGTAACACAATTTATAATTTGTGATGAATGAACTTTAAGGAACCAAGAGCTGATCCTGACAACTTGGCACATTGCACCATTTCAATCTCTTTAATCACGGCCACATAATAACTCGTGGGTAAATACATGCATTTCCATTCTGACATTTCTTCCATGAGCATATTTTTTATATTCATGTATTCATAATGTTGATTAAAAGGGGTGAGTCCATCATCACGACTTCGCCCATTCGTGTTTGCATTTAAACAATAAGCACCGATGTGTAATATTCAGTTTCATAAAAGCTCCAGTTTGCAATCACACGGAGTCTTTTCGGAGTGTTATTATTTAAACGAGCAGAGAGTTTGACTTCCATCATCTGTGGTCCAGGAATATCCATTCAGTCGTCGTATTGATATTATAACTACTGGCTTTTTGAATGTAAAGGCACAAATATTAAGAATAATCTACAAATACACATTTTTTTATTGCTTACTTTTGGGTAAAACAATGTACCTTCAAACGTCACTACAAAATGTGTCCATGTCCAAAGAGGTTGAATACTCACCATGCTGTATCGTGTGCACTATAAGATATTACCAAATATTTTGCTAGCTTTGCTTTGCTGGAATGCTTGGAAATGCTGGCAGAATGCTTGGAAATGTTGGCAGAATGCATGGTTGTGTAGGGAGAGGTATTAGCAGTAGAAAAAGGGAAGTACTCCTGCCGTTGTACATAGCACTGGTGAGACCTCACTTGGAGTATTGTCTGTGCAGTACTGGAGACCGTATCTCCAGAAGGATATAGACATCTTAGAGAGAGTTCAGAGAAGGGCTACTAAAATGCTGTACGGCTTGAAGGAGAAAAGTGACCAGGAAAGAGTTAATGATCTTAACATGTATAGCTTGGAAGAAAGACAAGACAGAGGAGATATGATAGAAACATTTAAATACGTAAAGGGAATCCACAAGGTAGAGGAAGGGAGTATATTTAAAAGGAAACAAAGTAGCAAAACAAGAGGACATAGTCTTAGATTAGAGGGGCAAAGGTTTAAAAGTAACATCAGGAAGAATTATTTTACTGAGAGGGTGGTGGATACATGGAACAGCCTTCCAGTTGAAGTGGTAGAGGATAAAACAGTGAGTTTAAGCGGGCATGGGATAGGCATAAGGCTATCCTAAATAACAGATAAATCCAGGGAAAGTTCTTATCTGCTGACATATTCTATGTTTCTATATTACCATAATTGCTGAAAAAGAGACACGTTAGCCACATGACCATTTACGTTAATTTAAGTGGTCTTGGACACAGGATTCTGTCACCCCTCCTACTGGAGGTCTCTCTGGATGCTGTGACAGTGTCTCAAAGCCAAGGTGTCACCTCCATCCTGAAGGCTGCAAATCAATGGCCACTGGACAGCTTTTCCAGTGTTGGAAGCTTCTAAAGTTCAAAAGCTGTGTCAGTATGCTTTAGTGAGGAGAAATTGGCTGGATGAATGAGCGTTTGAATGGCATCATTGCACCAGGATGATTCTTGCTTGAAGAGCCAGAAGAAGGCATGCCACTATGGTTTATATATATCTATATAAAACACTGCTTACAAAAAAAGACACCACTCTAATATTTGGTTGTGTCACCTTTTGCTGTGATTCCGGCATACATTCGCCATGACATCGTGTCAATAAGCTCATGCAATTTCACAGCATTTTGTCCATGCAGAGTCGCATTAATTTGTTGCCAAAATCTTGTATTGATGATGGGTGAGTTGGAGCACGTCGTAAAGTCTTCTCCAGCACATTATTCCAAAGATTCTCAATGGGGTTAAGGTCTGGACTGTGCGGTGGCCAATCCATGTGTGAAAATGATGTCTCATGCTCCCTCAACCACTCTTGCACAATTTGAGCCCGACAAATCCTGGCATTGCCATCTTGGAATATGCCCGCTGTGCCATCAGGGGAGAAAAAACCCATTGATGGAAAAACCTGCTCATTCAGTGTATTCAGGGAGTCACATGATCTCATCTTTTGTAAAGGGAAACATAGTAATTATCCAATGGAAGGCTCACACCTATTGGCTTTGTTAAATCCAGGTGGTGTTGTGTATACAGATGTCACTTATGTACAACGTGTTAATCTATGATATTTTGGTTTCTATATTTTAAAAACATATACACGGTAAAATTTATGTTGAAATATTTCTTTAAAGGTGGTAGAGCTTCTCGATGAATCCCCCCCCCCACATCCAAGCACCCATAATCCAACTGCTTGCCAATCTATCTTCATCTTCCAATTAAAAGATTCTACAACTGTGTTTATAAACGTTTCTGTGTAATGGGGATGCTTTCTACAGTTTAGTTTGACCAACTGTTGTTTTAATCTCCAGTTGATCCTGAAAAAAAAAAATCCATTAAGATTAATTTTGCTTTGAAATCTTGGAATCTTTACAAAAACCTTAATGGGCTATTTCTTGTGTATTCCTAATTAACAGATTGCATACACTAATGCAAACTCCCAGCAGGGTCTAAATGCTGCTGCTGGGGTGCATAAATGAAATCCAGTTCAATTATTTAATCTGAACCTCCAGGAGATAAATAGACTGAATACTTATTGCTAAAAGACTGTCTTGTTGTTCGCGAGAATTTGAGCGTGTCTGGTTTTGACAAGCAGCTTTTTTTAAATAAAATAAAGTTCTGGGAACAAAATATCAATAAAATACCACAAACCCGCGCCAGCTCTTTCTTCGGTTTGCCAAACTTCTTCATCAACTTTTATTTATTTATATATTTATTTATTTATTTATCTATACTATAATACAGTAAGAGGCAGCGTGTCCGTCGCCACGCTGCCTCTGCGCATGCGCATCCAACCGCCCAAATAGAAAGACGGCGGAGGGTCGAATGCGTGCGCATCCAGCTGGGTGCGCCCGCAGCCAACCGCCGCAGCACGCGCCTCCATACAATGAGGCGCGCCAAAATGCCTCAGACAGACGAACGGCAGCACAGACTCCGGACCCCAGTGAAGTACCTGCAGCGCTTAAAAAATGCCACACCACAGAGCAGAGCCCCCGCGGCAAACGGCACCTCCACCACACCAGCTAGGAGCACCCGGTAAAAAAAATTACAGTTGTGACCCCCAACACCACGGAGCCCCCAAAGCTCAGAACACCTGCACCACAGAGCGTACATGTACATAGCTCAGAGGGCCTAACCACAGAGACCCTGCTCCAACTAAATATATATAAAAAAGAAAAAACAAACAGTGCCTCCCCAGCAAGAACCCCCAAAGCTCAGAGCACCCCCACCACTAAGCGCAGAGCTCGGAGGGACAAAATATAAGGCCCCTGGAGCTTTCAGGCACCACAGAAAACGCCAGACCAAAAAAATAAATAATTGCCAACTGTCCAACATCACACCGGATTCAAAAACAAAAAACTTACCCACCCTAACTCTACATCCCTTCTACACAGGGAACACCACGCCGAGACAAAAAATAAAACATACCTCAGTTGGGGACCCAAGACACAGAAAAAAGCCTTATAGCAAGGAAAAAACACACAGAGCATGAG